>JAVIAB010000124.1:105696353-106201353 GCA_032433765.1 Megaustenia siamemsis
TATTTTCTCTTTCTTTGTTGTCCGCGATTTCTCTGTCCTTTTTTTAAATATCATATCTTTATATATCAGACAGCTTAAGAGAATGGCTTGGCAGAAGGTCAACAACAGAAATAATAAATAACTGTCGTGATAAAAAGTTGTGGAGAGACATGATCACCTACGCCAGCAGGACCGGTACTTGATGATGATGATCATTATATATATATATATGGGGGTAAAAAATACCACATTTACCACACACACCGCATACCATATACCATATTTACCACATTCACCACATACCATATACCACATTTACCACAAGCGGGTGACAGAATCGATAAATTGTCGGGCTCTAAACCAGGCGGATGCGGGTTCGATTCCCGGTAGGGTCAAAGGATTATTCTATCGGGGGTGAAGTAAAAGCTCAGCCCTGAACACCTCGCTGCGACTGCACTGGACAAGCGGCCTTTATTCCCCTGTTTTACAATCTCTCCTCCACCCTCAATGGACAACCGGCCTTTATTTCCCTGTTTTACAATTTCTCCCCCCCCCCCACTGGACAAGCGGCCTTTATTCCCTTGTTTTACAATCTCCCCCCCCCCCACTGGACAAGCGGCCTTTATTCCCTTGTTTTACAATCTCCCCCACCCCCCACTGGACAAGCGGCCTTTATTCCCTTGTTTTACAATCTCCCCCACCCCCCACTGGACAAGCGGCCTTTATTCCCCTGTTTTACAATCTCTCCCCCCACCCCAACACGGCAGACCCAAGTAGTGGGAAAATGCCGTAAAGATATTTTTCTTTTTTTTTTCTCCCCTTTTTGTTGTTGTTGTTGCTGTGGTTGTTTTTCCTGTTTGTTGTGAGGGCCTGGCCACTTTTGGTCGAGAGGAATTAAAAGGTTGAACGAACTAATTTCTTTCATGCATAATTTAAATGTAAGTCCGTTAGACGGTTCTGTGGCCATCATTTGAGAGTCAGTGGGACTATATCATCTGTTGTTAGCGGAGAGATACACTGGCGGAATAAATGAATAGTTGTTAAAAGTGTGCGCCGATTGTTTTGGGATAACTCAATTATTTTGATAAAAGGCCGCGCAACAACACGGTCTACTCTAATGACGTGGCATGTTTCCATTGGATTGGAATAATCTAGGGCTAGTTTCAATCAGCATCAGTGAAATAGCTTCCCTGTGTATCCTTGATAACTGGACCGTCGATCAAATGAATGAAACGGGCAGAATAAGCTAAGGGCTTTGCATGTCAAGAGCCGCGATATCTCAGTGGTTAGTGAACTGGACTATAAAGGACAAGAGGTAGGGTTCGATCCCAACCGACGGCTTCTAGGTTCACCCAGCCTTTAATGGGTACCGGATTTTTTTTCTGGGAAAGTAAAGCGGCACGGGCGTAATACCGACCACATTACCCCAAAAATCATGTGCAGAAAATTTTTTTTTTAATATTAAAAAAAAATTTAAAAAAAAAAAAAAAAAATTTTCAACTCAAATCGGTCACTCACTTCGGTGGAAGTGACGACAGGTGTTCAATCTGAATGTGGAAGAGATGACAGGTGTTCAATCTGAATGTGGAAGAGATGACAGGTGTTCAATCTGAATGTGGAAGAGATGACAGGTGTTCAATCTGAATGTGGAAGAGATGACAGGTGTTCAATCTGTATGTGGAAGAGATGACAGGTGTTCAATCTGAATGTGGAAGAGATGACAGGTGTTCAATCTGAATGTGGAAGAGATGACAGGTGTTCAATCTGAATGTGGAAGTGACGAGAGGTGTTCAATCTGAATGTGGAAGTGACGAGAGGTGTTCAATCTGAATGTGGAAGTGACGAGAGGTGTTCAATCTGAATGTGGAAGAGATGACAGGTGTTCAATCTGAATGTGGAAGAGATGACAGGTGTTCAATCTGAATGTGGAAGAGATGACAGGTGTTCAATCTGAATGTGGAAGAGATGACAGGTGTTCAATCTGAATGTGGAAGAGATGACAGGTGTTCAATCTGAATGTGGAAGTGACGAGAGGTGTTCAATCTGAATGTGAAAGAGATGACAGGTGTTCAATCTGAATGTGGAAGAGATGACAGGTGTTCAATGACAGGTGTTCAATGACAGGTGTTCAATCTGAATGTGGAAGTGACGACATATTTCTCCGCTGACCAGGTGAAGTTACTTAGCGCAACGAAGAATAGCCATAGACTCCGTACAAACAGGTGTCCGACACCTGTTGACAAGATATCGCTATCACTGGGCTAGTTCCGAAACAATAGGAGTTAAGCCGCCGACAAGGGGCGTAATCACGCCCGCACGAGACTCACAGGCCCCGCGACATCTTGTGAGGTTCAGAGGTAAGAAACGCTTCGAGTTCTCTCTGACTTGGAGATCAAAGTGAATTCAGAGGAAAACTTAGGTTGGTCTAGGAGATCAAAGTGAATTCAGAGGAAAACTGAGGTTGGTCTAGGAGATCAAAGTGAATTCAGAGGAAAACTTAGGTTGGTCTAGGAGATCAAAGTGAATTCAGAGGAAAACTGAGGTTGGTCTAGGAGATCAAAGTGAATTCAGAGGAAAACTTAGCTTGGTCTAGGAGACCAATGACAGCTCGTATACTTGTAGCTAATTGGAGTGATTGACAGATGTTGTTGGGGTCTTCACGGTAATTGACAGGCGGTGGTCAAACAAGCAACCAATGGGTTGATAGTCTTAGCAAGATCCCAAGATAGACCACGCCTGTATTCAAGGGTAGGCGTTGTCTTATCGGGAAACAAAAAGGCCCGAGAGACAGATTTTAAGACATGTTTTCGCCCATGAAGCTCAAAGGGCACATCGGACAGAAATAGTAGACGAGGGCAGAGTGCCGGCCCGAGGCAGAGTGTAGGATTCATAATCATCATCAATTACAGGGCCTTGTGGCGTAGGTGATCATGTCTCTCCACAACTTTCGATCTCGGCAGCTATTTATCATTTCTGTTGTTGACCTTCTACCAAGCCATTCTCTTAATCTGTCTGTTATTTTTTCTCTTTGCTTCCCTCTATCTCTTCGTCCCTCAATTTTTCCAGTTGTTACAATATATTCCAGTTGTTCTCTCTTCTCATTACATGGCCCAAAAAAATGATGATTTTCTCTTCCTAATATTGGAAATTAGCTCTCTTTTTTATTTTCTACTTTACCCTTCTGCATGAGTGTTCTCACAATCCAAGTACCTATCTTTAGAGTTTGTTTTATCTTTATTTTGCTTACAGTAGCTTGATGACGATCGGGTATCACCTGTAGCACATGATATCCCCTACCGAACGAGGGTTTTCCATGGGAACCCCCCTTAACGTTGTTGTCGTTATATCTAATGTTGTGGCGATTCATGATTATACAAAGAAATTACGACGGTGGTTTTCTGTTGCCTTCCCAAGTGTAGGATTAGGAGTTGGATAAGGAGTTCCCTCGAAGATTTTAAAAGCAACAGCAAGAATGCAAAGTCAGACTCATTTAAGCGTTTTTGACAGATGCAAGATCAGTACTCCAGGCACAACAATCCAGAAAATTACCACATCTGCAGACCTTATTGACTGAACTCTGCAAGCACCACAGGGTTGCCCTGCAGTGGATCCCGTCTCACTGTGGAATACCAGGAAATGAGAAAGCAGATCAGTTGGCAAAGGAAGGTTCAACAGGCACACAACTAGATACACCAGTTACATACCATCATAAGAAACAGATAATCAAATCAATCAGAGGACCACAAGCCCCAAATCAGGATGCCTTTCATAATATGAATAGATATGAACAAGTTATCATTATACGCCTAAGAACAGGATACAATCGACTCCATAGTCACATGTATACAAAATTCAAGATCGGCACATCAACTACTTGTACATGTGGACAGGCACCCCAGACTGCTGAACACATACTTCAAGACTGCACTGAATATAGTAGACTGAGGAAAATCCATTGGCCCATAGATACAACACTACAGACAAAACTATATGGGCCACTGCAAGAATTACAAACGACAGTAAAATTTATACAGGAAACGACATTGCAGATATAGACAATACTTCAGGCGAACGAAAGATAGATAGATAGACTCATTTAAGAAACTGCTTCAAGCTGTAAGTTAGGAGTGAGGTAGTTAGATTAAAACAGTTTGTTTCGAGATTTGGTGATATACATTTTGGATTCTGAGCAATAGGAACTCAAGTTAGTATTATATACATATATTGACAAAGAACATTATTATGTTCACGGAAGTTACTTGTGATAAACACCGCCGATAGGCTCTACAAAGTAACGATAGGCTCTACAAAGTAACGATAGGCTCTACAAAGTAACGATAGGCTCTACAAAGTAACGTTAAGGTTGATAATATAACTTTAGAGCTTGTTGATTGTACCAGAGACATGTTGTCAAACCATGTGTGGATGTCAATAATAAAGACTGTGTTATATTTGTTCAAAACTAAGAATACGAGTTATTTGTGTCTATATAGATGAAATCTTCTTCCTCTTCTTCTCCTTTCCTTCCTCATCTGCCTTTCAGCGTCGAGGGGAGATATAATTTGCGGTCTTTTGCTCTTCTGTTCGCCTCTGCTGCTGTTAAGTTTCCTAGTGCTTCTAATATTCCATCGACCCATCTTTTTCGTGGTCGACCCTTGGGTCTGGTGTTCTCATAACGTTTGTTGAAGGCTCGTTGTGTCGTGTTTTGTTCTTTCTGCCTTGTCACGTGGCCAAACCATTTTATCTGTTGTTTCTTTATATATTCTATAGGTGAAATGAAAGTACAAATAACAAGATAAACAAACATCAGATGATCAACAAGATAACTAAATAATAATAATAGATTCATCAACAACAAGAACTCTGTAACAAACATAAAAGAAAATATCTGGTGGCTGTAGAAGTGTGCTTCAACAGAAGAATATTGAGAATACCATGGACAGATAAGAAGAGTAGTGAAAATGTTCTGAAAGAGGGTAAAGCAAAAAGAGAGCTAATTTCCAATATTAGGAAGAAACAATCATCATTTTTTGTCCATGTAATGAGAAGAGAACGACTGGAATATATTGTAACAACTGGAAAAATTGGGGGACGAAGAGATGGAGTGAAACAAAGAGAAAAGATACTAGACGTGCTTAAGAGAATGGCTTGGCAGAAGGTCAACAACAGAAATTATAAATAACTATCGAGATCAAATGTTGTGAAGAGGCATTATCACCTATGCCAGCAGTCACGGTACTTGATGATGATGATAGTCCTTTTATTATTTCATAAATATGTATATGATTGCTCCACAGCACATTTATGTTGATTAGAAGTTCTACATTTCAGTACTCTGACACAATAACATCAGACGGAAGATTAGAAGTTCTACATTTCAGTACTCTGACACAATAACATCAGTCGGAAGATTAGAAGTTCTACATTTCAGTACTCTGACACAATAACATCAGACGGAAGATTAGAAGTTCTACATTTCAGTACTCTGACACAATAACATCAGACGGAAGATTAGAAGTTCTACATTTCAGTACTCTGACACAATAACATCAGACGGAAGATTAGAAGTTCTACATTTCAGTTCTCTGACACAATAACATCAGACGGAAGATTAGAAGTTCTACATTTCAGTTCTCTGACACAATAACATCAGACGGAAGATGCACCATAACAATGACAAGTAGAATAACGCAGGATGAAAGTGGCATTTTAGAAAATGAAAACATCTTGTGCAACACGTCTATGTCAATAGTAGTGAGAAAGAGAGCTCACCTGTACTATATAGAGCCAATCCTGACCTATGGAAGCGAATCATGGAGAGAAGACAAACAAATAAAAAGATGATTAGAGGCCATAGAGATGGAATTTCTCAGAAGAATGTTTCGGGACTGGTTGGTCTCGGTGCAAGACGTCGGTCTGGAGACAGAGAGGTTGAGAGTTCAACAGACAGACATATAGGCAGACAAACAGAGAGGTTGAGAGTTCAACAGACAGACATATAGGCAGACAAACAGAGAGGTTGAGAGTTCAACAGACAGACATATAGGCAGACAAACAGAGAGGTTGAGAGTTCAACAGACAGACATATAGGCAGACAAACAGAGAGGTTGAGAGTTCAACAGACAGACATATAGGCAGACAAACAGAGAGGTTGAGAGTTCAACAGACAGACATATAGGCAGACAAACAGAGAGGTTGAGAGTTCAACAGACAGGGAGATAGGCAGACAAACAGAGAGAGGCATAGAGAGACAGACAGAGATGCAAACAGAGAGACACATATCGACAGATAGACACACAGAGAGACATGGAAAGACAGACAGACAGAGGGAGACATACACCGACTGAGAGACAGACATATAGACATATAGACATATAGACATATAGACAGTGACAAACAGAAAGACAGACATACAGACAGTGACAAACAGAGAGACAGACATACAGACAGTGACAAACAGAGAGACAGACATACAGACAGTGACAAACAGAGAGACAGACATATAGAGAGAAAGTAAGAGAGAAACGGGAAGGAAGAAACAGTAAATGTTATAGGCAGGAGTCTGAACTATTCTGTAACATTCCCGCTATAAACCTAACCTTTATCCCGCTATAAACCTAACATTTACCCCGCTATAAAACTAGCCTTTACCCCTCTATAGACCTAACCTTTACCACGCTATAAACCTAACCTTTACCCCGCTATAAACCTAACATTTACCCCGCTCTAATCCCAACCTTTACCCCGCTATAAACCTAACATTTACCCCGCTATAAACCTAACATTTACCCCGCTATAAACCTAACATTTATCCCACTATAAACCTAACCTTTACCCCGCTATAAACCTAACCTTTACCCCGCTATAAACCTAACCTTTAACCCGCTCTAATCCTAACCTTTACCCCGCTATAAACCTAACATTTACCCCGCTATAAACCTAACCTTTACCCCGCTATAAACCTAACATTTATCCCACTATAAACCTAACCTTTACCCCGCTATAAACCTAACATTTAATCCGCTCTAATCCTAACCTTTACCCCGTTATAAACCTAACATTTACCCCGCTATAAAACTAACCTTTACCCCGCTATAAACCTAACATTTAATCCGCTCTAATCCTAACCTTTACCCCGCTATAAACCTAACATTTACCCCGCTATAAACCTAACCTTTACCCCGCTATAAACCTAACATTTATCCCGCTATAAACCTAACCTTTACTCCGCTATAAACCTAACATTTAACCCGCTATAAACCTAACCTTTACCCCGCTATAAACCTAAAAGTTACCCCGCTATAAACCTAACCTTTACCCCGCTATAAACCTAACCTTTACCCCGCTATAAACCTAACCTTTACCCCGCTATAAACCTAACATTTACCCCGATATAAACCTAACCTTTACCCCGCTATAAACCTAACATTTAACCCGCTCTAATCCTAACCTTTACCCCGCTATAAACCTAACATTTACGCTATAAACCTAATATTTACCCCTCTATAAACCTAACCTTTATCCCGCTATAAACCTAACCTTTATCCCGCTATAAACCTAACATTTATCCCCCTATAAACCTAACATTTACCCCGCTATAAACCTAACATTTACCTCGCGATGGCCCCAACCAGCGGCGGATATTCAGAGGTGGCAATGGAGAGCACACCTCCTGCAATATTTTGTCAGGATACATAACATAATCACCTTGCAGCTTCATGAGTTAAGTGTCTGTGTACAACCAGCCACCGTGTCAAGTCTCCTGTGATACAGATCAAGTAAATCGAGACGTCACTAACAGATATTCCTCTATGGAGATGGAATCCATTACAACAGTACAGCGTGATCTATCGACACTGCAATAAGTTCGAGAACTAGGTAGGTCATTTCAACAACCACCGCCATGGTTGCCATGACAACAGTGTTCCAACTAATAACCGACCTTTACTCTCTTTTTTTACCGTAACAATATGAACAATACACGGAACGAGTCAAGTTTAACAAACCTCAACTTAAATCACTGCGTTATGTCTTCACATAAAAAACTTGAAGAAAACTGCAAGAGATGTTAATTAACAGCAAATGTATGTTTACTTTCATAACGTACAATACAAAAAAAAAACAAAGATATTATGATATAATTGTATTAATGTATGGTAATAATTGAATGTATTTTACGTTTCGCAAATTGCAGCAATGTTTATATCGCAAAGTATCGGATTAAAGGTCAACATAAAAGTTCTCGCTTCCCGGCCTCCTCAAGTTTCGAACCTAACGTCCCTCGTTGACCCTAACCTTTGCCCTGCTATAACCTTAACCGTTAAACTGTTATAACCCTTACTTTTACTCCGCTATACCCATAACGTAGACACGGCTATAAACCTAACACTAACCACTCTGTAATTATAACCCTCTCATAACCCTTTTCAGAAGCCTTGAAAAGTTGTGGAAATCAAAACTCATTAGCACAAACACAAAACTTAGGCTATTCAAATCAAATGTACTATAACCCTTACGTATGCGTGTGAAAGCTGGAAAACAACAAGAGATATAGAAACAAAGTTGGACGCATTCGAAAATAATGTCTAAGGAAATACTGGTATAGAATGGAACGAATTCAAAACAAACGAGGAAATTAGAGAAATCGCCAATCAACCACTAATATCTTCAGTAATAAAGAAAAGACGTTGTCATACGTTGGACATGTGATGAGAAGAGATAATAATCGAATAGCAAAGCAAGCCCTCATATGGGAAACAACAGGTAAAAGAAAAAGAGGAAGACCCAGGGAGACACTGAGAACATTGATGAGAGAGGCAAGAGCAGCAGGAATCGGCTCCCTCAATGAGATAGAACTGCTTGCACAGAACAGAGACAGATGGCGAGATTTGATAAAATATCTTTAAAAGAAAACTGCTAGAACAAAAATTCATATAGGAGAAGGTGTATCTTGGTCTACGCCCTATGGCCGGTTACGGCTCGAAAGGTCAAAGACATAACCCCACTATAATCATATTCTTAGCCCTTTATAATCATAACCATAATCCTATTTACATTTATATAATCCTTACTATAATTCCAGTCTTGACATTTCTATAATCCTAACTATAATCCTAATCTTGACACTTATATAATCTTAACCCTAGTCTTAAAACCTCTAAATCCTAACCATAATCCTATTTAACACCTTGTCAATACTATATTCAGAATATTTTTCGCTGCCCTTCTACACAATGTGTTTGAAACAGTCTCTGGAGACATCTACATCCGTACAAGGTCTAACGGCTCCTTATTGAATCTAGCACGCCTGAGGTCAACATTAGAAACAAACTAGGACCATACCAAGGAGCTTCTACTCGCTGATGATCTGGCACTGGTTGCTCACGATGAGTCCGTCCTGCGGTGAATGATTGACAATCTAGCTAGATCATGTGATTTATTCTACCTGTCAATAAGTATACAGAATACTGTGATGCTTCAACAAGGTGTAGCCAGCCCCACAGCTATATCATTAAATAACATACCCCTTGAACCTGTGAGAAAGTTCACCTATCTCGGTTCTATGGTCACAACCAATGTCTCCATTGAAGAAGAAATAAATTCCCGAATCGGAAAGGCAACTTCCACATTTGGTAAACTTAAAGATAGAGCATGGGCCAACCAATTTAACATTCAGGACTATGATTCAATTTACCAAAGTTGTGTGCTTAGTACACTTCTATATGGATCAGAAACTTGGACTACCTATGCAGGGCAGGAGAAAAGTAAACAGCTTTCATATACGTTGTCGTCGCAAGATTATGAACATCAAATGGCAGGACAAAGTAACTCTAATGTCTAGCAACGAGCCAAACTCCCATCCATCATGGCAGGACAAAGTAACTAACTCTAATGTCTAGCAACGAGCCAAACTCCCATCCATCATGGCAGGACAAAGTAACTAACTCTAATGTCTAGCAACGAGCCAAACTACCATCCATCATGGCAGGACAAAGTAACTAACTCTAATGTCTAGCAATGAGCCAAACTTCCATCCATCATGGCAGGACAAAGTAACTAACTCTAATGTCTAGCAACGAGCCAAACTACCATCCATCATGGCAGGACAAAGTAACTAACTCTAATGTCTAGCAACGAGCCAAACTACCATCCATCATGGCAGGACAAAGTAACTAACTCTAATGTCTAGCAACGAGCCAAACTCCCATCCATCATGGCAGGACAAAGTAACTAACTCTAATGTCTAGCAACGAGCCAAACTACCATCCATCATGACAGGACACAGTAACTAACTCTAATGTCTACAACGAGCCAAACTCCCATCCATCATGGCAGGACAAAGTAACTAACTCTAATGTCTAGCAACGAGCCAAACTACCATCCATCATGGCAGGACAAGTAACTAACTCTAATGTCTAGCAACGAGCCAAACTACCATCGATTATGGCAGGACAAAGTAACTAACTCTAATGTCTACAACGAGCCAAACTCCCATCCATCATGGCAGGACAAAGTAACTAACTCTAATGTCTAGCAACGAGCCAAACTACCATCCATCATGGCAGGACAAAGTAACTAACTCTAATGTCTAGCAACGAGCCAAACTCCCATCCATCATGGCAGGACAAAGTAACTAACTCTAATGCCTAGCAACGAGCCAAACTTCCATCCATCATGACAGGACAAGTAACTAACTCTAATGTCTAGCAACGAGCCAAACTCCATCCATCATGGCAGGACAAAGTAACTAACTCTAATGTCTTAGCAATGAGCCAAACTCCCATCCATCATGGCAGGACAAAGTAACTAACTCTAATGTCTAGCAACGAGCCAAACTCCCATCCATCATGGCAGGACAAAGTAACTAACTCTAATGTCTAGCAACGAGCCAAACTACCATCCATTATGGCAGGACAAAGTAACTAACTCTAATGTCTAGCAACGAGCCAAACTACCATCGATTATGGCAGGACAAAGTAACTAACTCTAATGTCTAGCAACGAGCCAAACTACCATCGATTATGGCAGGACAAAGTAACTAACTCTAATGTCTAGCAACGAGCCAAACTACCATCCATCATGGCAACACTTAGGATTCGTAGACTAAGGTGGCTGGGTCATATAAAAGATTGACAAACATTCGTATTCCCAAACAAATATTGTATGGCGAACTTAAGGATGGAAAGAGACCAAAGGGAAGACCAGTGCTGAGATATAATGATGTTTGCAGGGCTTCCTTGAGGGAATTCTCTCTCTGTGAAAGAAACTGGGAAAATCTGGCTGCAGATCGTAGCACATGGAGAACAAAAATAGAAAATGGTACAGCAACTTTCGAGGCAGTGCTGATATCAAATTCAGAAGACAAGAGGCGCAGGAGAACGGAGACGAGGGCAGGCACCACGAATACATCTTGTTCCTTCTGTGGATGGATCTGTCTGTCCAATATTGGTAGATTCAATCACGAGAGCAGCTAATCGACAAGGCCGACTCCAGCATAAGACACTATTATTTGTACTAAACTGCTGATAAATCATGATTGCTTGATACCAACCGTCTGTTAAGACGCTAAAGGCCTTATATATAATCGTAATCTTCACATATCTATAATCCTATCCTAATCTTGACATTTCTACAATCTTAATCATAACCTTGGTACTTCTATAATCCTAACCATAATCCCAATCTAGATAATTATATAATCATAACTATAATCATAATATTTGCATTTCTATAATCCTAATCATGACATTTCTATAATTCTAAGTACAATCATAATCTTCACATTTCTGTAATCCTAATGGTGACATTTATATAATACTAAATATAATCATAATCTTCACATTTCTATAATCCTAATCTTGACACTTTTATAATCCTAATCTTCACATTTCTATAATCCTAATCTTGACCCGTCTATAATCCTAACTATAATCATAATCTTCACATTTCTATAATCCTAATCTTGGCACTTCTCTAATCCTAACCATAATCCTAAACTTGACACTTCTATAATTCTAACCTTCACACTTCTATAATTCTAACTATAATCCTATCCTTGACACATATATAACCCTACCCTGATATACTCCCAGAAACTCAATTTATTCCAATGCACCTTGTCCACGAAATAACACTTTCAGTGCTCACTTTGTCAACAAAGAATTCTCAACGTGTCTAGGAAGCTTGTCTACGCCTTGTCTTGAATGTGCTCCAGTAAACAACAGCGACATGCCATCGCTCCTCATATGCACTTTATTTTGTAGCTCAGCCTCAGATGAACCTCACAGCAACATCTGTTGTTGACAGTCGCATTATTCTTGTGTTAATATATGCCCGCCTCATGTTGATTAATCGCTGACACGCGATAGCGCGTGCGGAGATCTGATCCAGGGATGACTTTTATATTATCCGCTGATAGACAGGTGTGCACCATTGATGTGTGATAGTGTGGTTTGTTAAAATATATACTTCATGAGAAGATCATACTGTTGTTAAAATATATACATCATGAGAAGATCATACTGTTGTTAAAATATATACTTCATCAGATGATCATACAGTTGTTAAAATATACACTTCATGAGAAGATCATACTGTTGTTAAAATATATACATCATGAGATGATCATACTGTTGTTAAAATATATACTTTATCAGATGATCATACAGTTGTTAAAATATATACTTCATCAGATGATCATACAGTTGTTAAAATATATACTTCATCAGATGATCATACAGTTGTTAAAATATATACTTCATGAGAAGATCATACTGTTGTTAAAATGTATACATCATGAGAAGATCATACTGTTGTTAAAATATATACTTCACATTAAAAAGATCGTACTGTTGTTAAAATATATACTTCATGAGAAGATCATACAGTTGTTAAAATATATACTTCATGAGAAGATCATACTGTTGCTAAAATATATACTTCATGAGAAGATCATACTGTTGTTAAAATATATACTTCATGAGAAGATCATACTGTTGTTAATATGTTAACCTACAAAGTTTAGCCTTTTTTTAACCTGAATGTATTTTTGGCTGACACAAATTCGGTTTGATTTATGACAACTTTACTAGGTTAGGCTGGGCACAAAAGACTAGTGCTGCTAAAACTCACCTGAACTAGTGCAGCTAAAGCTTACCTGAACTAGTGCCACTAAAGTTTACATGAGCTAGTGCTGCTAAAGCCCACTTGAACTAGTGCTCCTAATACTCACCTGAACTAGTGCTGCGAAAGCTCACATGAACTGGTGCTTCTAAAGCTCACTTGAACTAGTGCTTCTAAAGCTCACCTGAACTAGTGCTGTTAAATCTCACCTGAACTAGTGCTTCTAAAGCTCACCTAAACTAGTGCTTCTAAAGCTCACTTGAACTAGTGCTTCTAAATCTCACCTGAACTAGTGCTGCGAAAGCTTACTTGAACTAGTGCTGCTAAAAGTTCCCCAGAACTAGTGCAGCTGCTAAAGCTCACCTGAACTAGTGCTGGTAAAGCTCACCTGAACTAGTGCTGCTAAAGCTCACCTGAACTAGTGCTGCTAAAGCTCACCTGAACTAGTGCTGCTAAAGCTCACATGAACTAGTGCTTCTAAAGCTCACATGAACTAGTGCTACTAAAGCTCACCTGAACTAGTGCTGCTAAATCTCACCTGAACTAGTGCTACGAAAACTTACTTGAACTAGTGCTGCTAAAAGCTCCCCTGAACTAGTGCAGCTGCTAAAGCTCACCTGCACTAGTGCTGGTAAAGCTCACCTGAAATAGTGCTTCTAAAGCTCACCTGAACTAGTGCTACTAAAGCTCAACTGAACTAGTGCTATTAAAACTCATCTGAACTGGTGTTAATAAAGCACACATTAACTAGTACCATCAAAACACACCTGAGTTAGTGCTTCTAAAGCTCACATGACTAGTGTTACTAAAGTTCACATGAATGTGTGCTATAGAATCTCACGAACTAATACCACCAAAGTTCACCTGAAATAGTGCTATCAAAATTCACATGAACTAGTGCTTCCTAAACTTATATGAACTAGTGCTACAAAAATACATGTGAACTAATGCTACCAAAACTCACCTGAACTAGTTCTATAAAAACTCATCAAAACTAGTGCTACCAAAGCTCACCAGAAATACTGCTGCCAAAGCTCACATGAACTAGTACCAAAAAAGTTACCCAGAACATGTTCTACCAAAGCTCACCAGAACTAGTGCTACCAAAACTCGCCAGAACTAGTACTACCAAAACTCACCTGAACTAGTACTACCAAAGTTCTCCCGAACCAGTTCTACCAAAGCTCATCAGAACTATGCTACAAAAACTCACATGAGCTAGTGCTACCAAAACTCACCTGAACTAGTGCTACCAAAACTCACCTGAACAAGTGCTACCAAAACTCACCTGAACTAGTGCTACCAAAACTCACCTTAACTAGTGCTAGAAAAACTCACCTGAAATAGTGCTACCAAAACTCACCAGAACTAGTGCTACCAAAGCTCACATGAACTAGTGCTAACTATACTCACCTGAACTAGTGCTACCAAAACTCACCAGAACTAGTGCTACCAAAACTCACCTGAACTAGTACTACCAAAACTCACCAGAACTAGTACTACCAAAACTCACCAGAACTAGTACTACCAAAACTCACCAGAACTAGTGCTACCAAAGTTCACCAGAACTACTGCCACAACAGTTTAGCAGAACTAATACTACCAAAGCTCACCTGTAGGTGTTCAGTTAGGTCGCTGTTTATATGTTACCTCGGTTCTCGTACACGCGTTACAGACAGGACACTAATCTATTTTCAACAAATGGACTTTGATGAAGACCTTACTGAGAGGAACACTCAAGCTTTTAAGCAAATGAAACAATCCAGTTCTATCGATCCATATCCCAATGGCGGTTCCAGATAGGTCATCATAGCACGGCCAGTAAATCAAAGCTGATTAAGACCTTACTTCATCTACCTATTGGTAACAGTCGACGTCAGAGCAGACTACCTAACAAGGCGAGGATCGTTGTAGTTCCCGTAGTGGTGAGGTCTGTTGATATAGAAGACCTAGTATAGCAGTACCTCTAGCATGTCCCTGAAGAGACACATTCTGCTGATATAGACGAACTAGTAATGCATTTCCAATAGAACCCTAAATATTAAAAAAAAAGCATTGACATCCTGTTCCGTCATCTTTCTTGGTCTGTGAGCAGATGCTAGCGTCGGTTCCGTGATCTACATCATGACAAGACCCATCTAAACATCAAGACAAGACCCCTCTCAACATACAGACAAGACCTCTCCCAACATCAAGACAAGACCCATATTAACATAGAGACAAGACCTCTCCAAACATCAAGACAAGACCCCTCTGATAATCAAAACAATACCCCTTACAACATAGAGACAAGACCTCTCTCAAGATCAAGACAATATCCCTCTCAACATAGAGACAAGACCTCTCTCAACATAAAGACAAGACCTCTCTCAACATCAAGACAATACCTCACTCAACATCAAGACAAGACCCATCTGATAATCAAAACAATACCCCTCTCAACATAGAGACAAGACCTCTCTCAACATCAAGACAATACCCCATTCAACATACAAACAAGACCTCTCTCAACATCAAGACAAGACCCCTTTCCACATCAAGACAAGATCCCTCTCAACATCAAGACAATACCCCATTCAACATACAGACAAGACCTCTCTGAAAATCAAGATAAGACCTCTCTCAACATCAAGACAAGACCCCTTTCCACATCAAGACAAGATCCCTCTCAACATCAAGGCAAGACCCCTCTCAACATCAAGACAATACCCCATTCAACATACAGACAAGACCTCTCTGAAAATCACGATAAGACCTCTCTCAACATCAAGACAAGACCCCTTTCCACATCAAGACAAGATCCCCCTCAACATCAAGACAAGACCCCTCTCAACATCAAGACAAGACCCCTCTCAACATAGAGGCAAGACGTCTCTCAGCATCAAGACAAGACCTTACTCAACATCGAGACAAGATCCCTCTCAACATCAAGATAAGACCCCTCTTAACGTCAAGACAAGACCACTCTCAACACAGAGGCAAGACGTCTCTCAGCATCAAGACAAGAGCTTACTCAACATCGAGACAAGACCCCTCTCAACATCAAGACAAGATCCCTCTCAACATCAAGATAAGACCACTCTCAACATCAAGACAAGACCACTCTCAACATCAAGACAAGACCCCTCTCAACATCAAGACAAGACCCTCTCAACATCAAGACAAGACCCCTATCAAAATAATACAAGACGTCTCTCAACATTAAGACAAGACCCCTCTCAACATCAAGCAAGATAAGACCCCTCTCAACATCAAGACAAGGTCTCTCTCCTCATAAAGGAAAGACCTCTCTCAACATCAAGTCAAGACGGTTCTCAACATCAAAACAATACCCCTCTCAACATCAAGACAAGACCCCTCTGATTATCAAGACAATACCCCTCTCAACATCAAGATAAGACCCCTCTCAACATCAAGACAATAACCGTCTCAAAATCAAGACAAGACCTCTCTCAACATTAAGACAAGACCTCTCTCAACATCAAGACAAGACCTCTTTCAACATCAAGACAATACCACTCTCAACATCAAGACAAGACCCTTCCCAACATCAAAGGCAAGACCACTCTCAACATCAAGATAAGACCTCTCTCAACATCAAGACATGACCCATCTCAACATCAAGACAAGACCTCGCTTAAACATCAAGACATGACCCATCTCAACATCAAGACAAGACCTCGCTTAAACATCAAGACAAGACCCCTCTCAACATCAAGACACGTCCTCTCTCAACATCAAGACAAGACGTTTCTCAACATCAAAACAAGACCCCTCTCAACATCAAGACAAGACTCCTCTCAACATAAAGACAAGACCCCTCTCAACATCAAGACAAGACCCCTCTGATAATCAAGACAAGACCCCTCTCAACATCAAGACAGGACCCCTATCCACATCAAGACAAGATCCCTCTCAAAATCAAGACAAGACCTCTCTCAATATTAAGACAAGACCTCTCTCAACATCAAGACAATACCTCTCTCAACATCAAGACAATAACACTCTCAACATCAATACAAGACCCGTCCCAACATCAAGGCAAGACAACTATCAACATCAAGATCAGACCCCTCTCAACATCAAGATAAGACCCCTCTCAACATCAAGACAAGACCTTCTCAACATCAAGACAAGACCTCTCTCAACATCAAGACAATAACACTCTCAACATCAATACAAGACCCTTCCCAACATCAAGGCAAGACAACTATCAACATCAAGATAAGACCCCTCTCAACATCAAGACAAGACCTCTCTCAACATCAAGACAAGATATTTCTCTACATCAAGACAAGACCCCTCTCAACATCAAGACAAGACCTCTCTCAACATCAAGACAAGACCTTTCTCAACATCAAGACAAGTCCCCTCTCAACATCAAGACAAAACCCCTATCAACATCAAGACAAGACCCCTCTCAACATCAAGACAAGACATTTCTCTACATCAAGACAAGACCCCTCTCAACATCAAGGCAAGACCTCTCTCAACATCAAGACAAGACCTTTCTCAACATCAAGACAAGACCCCTCTCAACATCCAGACAAGACCCCTCTCAACATCAAGATAATACCTCTCTCAACTTCAAGATAAGACCTCTCTCAACATCAAGACAAAATCTTTCTCAACATCAAAACAAGCCCCCTTTCAACATCAGGACAAGACCCCTCTCAACATCAAGACAAGACCTCTCTCAACATCAAAACAAGACCTCTCTCAACATAAAAACAAGACCCCACTCAACATCAAGACAAGACACCTCTAAACATAGAGACAAGACTCCTCTCAACATCAAGACAATACCCCTCTCAACATCAAGACATGACCCCTCTCAACATCAAGACAAGACCCCTTTTACTTGTATATAATGCCTAAATCATTAGCAGTAATCTGAGTCTAGCGAAGGACATTGAATCCAGAGATGAACAGTTTGTACCAGACATTGGACACTCTGTAAAGTAGTTCTTCGTACGTCACGTACTCGATGAACTTTGACACTACCCTACCTTGGTAACCATCACACGCCAGAAGCTATATTCTAACTTTGTCCTCAGCCAATCATTTACCATTTAAGGCCACATCAACTGTCTCTCTTTAGCCAGTCTTTCAGGTCGTCTGTAGACAGGATCAGAGTTCCCTTTCTGGTTTGACCATCATCATCATCGAGTGCCGTCTCCGCCACATCAGCTGTCTCTCTTTAGCCAGTCTTTCAGGTCGTCTGTAGACAGGATCAGAGTTCCCTTTCTGGTTTGACCATCATCATCATCGAGTGCCGTCTCCGCCACATCAGCTGTCTCTCTTTAGCCAGTCTTTCAGGTCGTCTGTAGACAGGATCATAGTTCCCTTTCTGGTTTGACCATCATCATCATCGAGTGCCGTCTCCGCCACATCAGCTGTCTCTCTTTAGCCAGTCTTTCAGGTCGTCTGTAGACAGGATCAGAGTTCCCTTTCTGGTTTGACCATCATCATCATCGAGTGCCGTCTCCGCCACATCAGCTGTCTCTCTTTAGCCAGTCTTTCAGGTCGTCTGTAGACAGGATCAGAGTTCCCTTTCTGGTTTGACCATCATCATCATCGAGTGCCGTCTCCGCCACATCAGCTGTCTCTCTTTAGCCAGTCTTTCAGGTCGTCTGTAGACAGGATCATAGTTCCCTTTCTGGTTTGACCATCATCATCATCGAGTGCCGTCTCCGCCACATCAACTGTCTCTCTTTAGCCAGTCTTTCAAGTCGTCTGTAGACAGGATCATAGTTCCCTTTCTGGTTTGACCATCATCATCATCGAGTGCCGTCTCCGCCACATCAACTGTCTCTCTTTAGCCAGTCTTTCAAGTCGTCTGTAGACAGGATCATAGTTCCCTTTCTGGTTTGACCATCATCATCATCGAGTGCCGTCTCCGCCACATCAGCTGTCTCTCTTTAGCCAGTCTTTCAAGTCGTCTGTAGACAGGATCATAGTTCCCTTTCTGGTTTGACCATCATCATCATCGAGTGCCGTCTCCGCCACATCAGCTGTCTCTCTTTAGCCAGTCTTTCAAGTCGTCTGTAGACAGGATCATAGTTCCCTTTCTGGTTTGACCATCGTCATCATCGAGTGCCGTCTCCGCAACGAATGTTTGCTACCATGGAGCGCCATTCTGTTCTGTCTCTTGCTTTGATGGTGCAGGTTGTCATAGGCTGGTTTGTCCATAATTTGTTGCTACTCGTCCATGTTAGTCTTGATCTGCCTCTGCCTATTTTACCTTGTATTTTCCCCTCCAGGATTATTTTTAGTAGGCTGTTGTGTCTTTTAACATGCCCCAACAATCGCATTTGTCTTATTTGAATTGTGTTTAGTATTTCTCTTTTCATTTTTAGTTGTTTTAAGACTTCATCGTTTGTTTTCTTTTCCTTCCATCCAATTCTACCTATTCTTCTATATATCCACATTTCAAAGGCTTCAATTCTCTATTCTGTTTTCTTATCTAATGTCCATGTTTCTGCACCATTAAGGAATATTGAGAAGACATAACATTTTGCTATTTTTAGTTTTAGCCCTGGTGTTATTTGTTTTGATGTTAGTATGTTCTTCATGACATTAAAATTATTTTTTTGCTTTTCCTATTCTTTCGTTTATTTCAGTTGTACATTTCCCATCACAGGTTATAGTATGTCTAAGGTAGTTGTAGTTCTGAACTGTCTCCAGGTCTATTCCTTCAACTTTGATATCCACTTGTGGGTTTTGAGTATTTTCTTTGTTTATGATCATAGTTTTAGTCTTTTCGATATTTTGACCATCACCGTTCGTTATTCCTAATTCATGTTCTACTTTCGTCTACTAGTCGCTGCCGGAAATTCTTTATTTGTTGTTTCTGTAACATTTTCGTTCGTTCAGTTGTAACTGCATCAGTTTGTTGGATATATGTCCAACATCTCTCTACTCACCTGATGTCTTGATGTTCAATCGTAACTGCATCAGTTTGTTGGATATATGTCCAACATCTCTCTACTCACCTGATGTCTTGATGTTCAATCGTAACTGCATCAGTTTGTTGGATATATGTCCAACATCTCTCTACTCACCTGATGTCTTGATGTTCAATCGTAACTGCATCAGTTTGTTGGATATATGTCCAACATCTCTCTACTCACCTGATGTCTTGATGTTCAATCGTAACTGCATCAGTTTGTTGGATATATGTCCAACATCTCTCTACTCACCTGATGTCTTGATGTTCAATCGTAACTGCATCAGTTTGTTGGATATATGTCCAACATCTCTCTACTCACCTGATGTCTTGATGCTCAATCGTAACTGCATCAGTTTGTTGGATATATGTCCAACATCTCTCTACTCACCTGATGTCTTGATGTTCAGTCGTAACTGCATCAGATTGTTGGATATATGTCCAACATCTCCCTACTCACCTGATGTCTTGATGTTCAGTTGTAACTACATCAGATTGTTGGATATATGTCCAACATCTCCCTACTCACCTGATGTCTTCATGTTCAGTTGTAACTGCATCAGATTGTTGGATATATGTCCAACATCTCGTTACTCACCTGATGTCTTCATGTTCAATCGTAACTGCATCAGTTTGTTGGATATATGTCCAACATCTCTCTACTCACCTGAGGTAAGGGTCAAGGTTCACGATAACATGCCTGGAATGATGTTTAGATTTATCTAGAGCCTAGAATTATGTTTAGATTGTTTCGATATTCCGCTTGTTTACGATGAATGATGATATCGTATGACAGGGAACAGCTGGCTGTGTTCACTTTCTGCGCGGTTTCGCCTTATGTCTTTTGGCGTGTGCTGAGACTGCTACGATGGGGACTACAGTTACCTTTCTTTGTTTGGGAGATGAGATATTAATTCTGATGATTACGCTGGCACGGGCGGTTGAGCAATTACGGATTTTAATTCGTTTGCAGTGATACCGGGGCCTTCCATAACCAAATAACAAAATAACCAAATTATGTTTAGATGTATCTCTTCTTCTTCTTCTTCTTCTTTCCTTCCTCATTTGCCTTTCAGCGTCGAGGGGATATATAATTTGCGGTCTTTTGCTCTTATGTTCGCCTCTGCTGCTGTTATGTTTACTAGTGTTTCTATTATTCCGTCAATCCATCTTTTTCGTGGTCGCCCCTTGGGTCTCGTGTTCTCGCAACGTTTATTGAAGGCTCGTTGTGTTGTGTTTTGATCACGCTGCCTTGTCACGTGGCTAAACCATTTTATCTTATGTTTCTTTATATATTCTATGGAGGTTGCTATTCCTAGTTTTTTTCTAAGTTCTTCATTTCTGATCTTGTCTATCAGACTGTTTCCTGTCATTCGTCTTACAAATTTCATCTCTGTAGAAGTCATTTTTTAAAAATTGTTATTGCATCTTGGGTCCAGGACTCTAGATTTATCTAGAAAACGGAATTATGTTTAGATTTATCTATCAGCACAGTCTAGATAAAAATGGCAAAGAAAAACTATTCCGTGCGAACTTAAAGTATTCTCCACAGACAAGAGAATTAGGAGACAGCATGTTAAACGAGAGTTGATGTAGCCACGGATCTCCGTGTAAACAAAGCCTGGACCACGTCTGACAGAAATCTAAATTTAACTAACAGCGCGCAGAAGACAAAACTTAATGAAGTTTATAAATTCGTTTTCTTATTTGGCCTTGACATGCCAGATGTGCCAGTTTTACCGATAACTCCCGGCTGCAACAGGTGCACGTGAGAAATGTCAAATACCCTGCAATCGGACGACGCCTGGGCGCAGAGTTGTCTTGAAATAAAACACGAGTCGGTGAACGTCTCTGCTGTATGCCAGCGGTTGTCAAACTTGTATCGGTCAGCGTAGCCCTAACTCTTAACCACAAATCACCGCGGCAACACCTTATATCAACAATGTAAGCAAAATAACCCTATTTTAATAGCATAATTGGAAAATGCGAACAGGAAAACCGAAATAAATAAAAGAATAGGAATGGCAAAAAAGTAATTTTAATGCCATGAAAAGTATACTAGCATCAAAACAAATAACACCCATTGATATGTTTCTGATTTAATATCAAAATGTTATATCTTCTCAGTATACCTGTATGGTGCAGAAACATGGACATTAGGCAATAGAACAAAACAGAAATTTGAAGCTTTTGAAATGTGGATATATAGAAGAATAGGAAGAATTTGATGGAAAGAACAGAAAAGAAACGATAAAGTCCTAAAATAACTAAATTCAATTCAAACAAGACAAATGAGATTTTTGGAGCATGTTAAAAGACACAGCAGCCTGCTAAAAGTAATCTTGGATGGGAAAATACAAGGTAAAAGAGGCAGAGGAAGACTAATGTGGACGAGTAACATAAAAAAATGGACAAGTCACCCTATGACAATCTGCACCATCAAAGCAAGAGACATAGGAGAATGGCGCTCCATGGTAGCCAACCTTCGACGCGGAGATGGTGATGAATAACATTTTAACGGGATGTTGAACATGTTATGTTGATTGTGGAGGTCAATAAACTAATGTTTTGGGTTTAAATTAAATAGATCAGTATCACTTTTGTAACTGAAATAAACAATAGCTGAATCAACTAACGTTGTGATATTTGTATCCTGTAACAAAGTCAATGAAGAGACTGAGCTTGTTTCATCCTCATTAGATCTTCAAATCTGGACACAAGTTTGGACATCGATATTCTAATCTCTCTCTCTCTCTCTCTCTCTCTCTCTCTCTCTCTCTCTCTCTCTCTCAGCGTCCAATATTTGTATCCTGTAACAAAGTCAATGAAGAGAATAAGTTTGTTTCATCCTCATTAGGTCTTCAAATCTGGACACAAGTTTGGAAATTGCTATTTTAATCTCTCTCTCTCTCTCTCTCTCTCTCTCTCTCTCTCTCTCAGCGTTCAAATGTGATCTGTATTTGGTTTTAATGGCTTCCAATGATGAAAACCAGGTCTCACATAAGTTGGTAGACGCACAATGAATTAAACCTTGTAAGACCTTCTTGCCTACTTCTGGGTATTCTTGTTTGACAAAGCTCCAATGACAAGAGGGAAAGAGAGATCTCAGGCGACATAGAGAAATAATATTAGAGAGCTGAACATTGTGGTACAACAGTTGAGAAGTTGATGAGTTACACTGTGGGTAGAGGTTTGTGGAGATACATCGCTTATACCAGGCATGGCACTTAATGATGATAATGATAATGTCCACGGAGACCCTAGCAGGCGCTTGCCAAGTACCTGGGCTCATCGGAGCACAGTTTGACAACCACTGCAGGACGCTATAAATAGATTTAATCCGTAGTTAACACTGATAACTTCAGACCAACATTCCAAGCAATTCTAAAATACTTCCACAAAACTATAGGAACAGCTGTTTGTTGACATGTGGCATCTTAGTTCTAAGTTTGGAAATTTTGTTGCATTCATAGATAAAGATGTCCTGTGTTTGGCGCATTCCCCTCATTTTGTTGCATTTATAGATGAAGATATCCTGAGCTTGGCACATTCCCCTCATTTTATTCCATTTATAGATGAAGATGTCCTGTGCTTGGCGCATTACCCTCATTTTGTTGCATTTATAGATGATGTCCTGAGCTTAGTACATTCCCCTCATTTTGTTGTATTTATAGATGAACATGTCCTGAACTTGACACATTCCCCTCATTCTGTTGCATTTATAGATGAAGATGTCATGAGCTTGGCACATTCACCTCATTTTGTTGCATTTATAGATGAAGATATCCTGAGCTTGGCACACTCCCCTCATTTTGGTGCATTTATAGATGATGTCCTGAGCTTGGCACACTTCCCTCATTTTGGTGCATTTATAGATGATGTCCTGAGCTTGGCACATTCCCCTCATTTTGGTGCATTTATAGATGAAGATGTCCTTAAAGCAGTGATTAAAGGTGGAGGACAAAAGGGGAGTTGGTAGGGTAGAAGTCACAGGAAAAAGTGATAAGAGATCAGTCAAGTAGAAAACATTAAGTTCACATGAAAAGTGAAAAGCAATGAGAAGAGAGAAAGCAATCAGGATGTAAGACGGGTGTTGATTGGCTAGAGGAAAAGTTTGAAGGACAAACCACAAATTAGAAGACAGTCTAGAGAAGACAATCACTCGAGGCGGACGGCTAGTTGGGCCGGTACCGTTGAGTAAGCATGTTAGGTACGTGAGATAGTGACTTTCTTTTGTGTGTGGGGAAGATAGGGTGACAGTGGAGCGAGACACAGCTCGCAAGATTAGCAGTGTTAGTCAAAGTATAGGGAAGATAGTGTGACAGTGGAGTGAGACACAGCTCACAAGATTAGTAGTGTTAGTTAAAGTGTAGGGAAGATAGTGTGACAGTGGAGCGAGACACAGCTCGCAAGATTAGCAGTGTTAGTCAAAGTATAGGGAAGATAGTGTGACAGTGGAGCGAGACACAGCTCACAAGATTAGCAGTGTTAGTCAAAGTATAGGGAAGATAGTGTGACAGTGGAGCGAGACACAGCTCACAAGATTAGTAGTGTTAGTCAAAGTGTAGGGAAGATAGTGTGACAGTGGAGTGAGACACAGCTCGCAAGATTAGCAGTGTTAGTCAAAGTGTAGGGAAGATAGTGTGACAGTGGAGTGAGACACAGCTCACAAGATTAGTAGTGTTAGTTAAAGTGTAGGGAAGATAGTGTGACAGTGGAGTGAGACACAGCTCACAAGATTAGTAGTGTTAGTTAAAGTGTAGGGAAGATAGTGTGACAGTGGAGCGAGACACAGCTCACAAGATTAGTAGTGTTAGTTAAAGTGTAGGGAAGATAGTGTGACAGTGGAGCGAGACACAGCTCACAAGATTAGTAGTGTTAGTTAAAGTGTAGGGAAGATAGTGTGACAGTGGAGTGAGACACAGCTCGCAAGATTAGCAGTGTTAGTCAAAGTGTAGGGAAGATAGTGTGACAGTGTAGTGAGACACAGCTCGCAAGATTAGCAGTGTTAGTCAAAGTGTAGGGAAGATAGTGTGACAGTGGAGTGAGACACAGCTCGCAAGATTAGCAGTGTTAGTCAAAGTGTAGGGCTAGAGTAGTGTCGACTAGAAATGAACTGTAATTCATTCGCAAGATGACAGTGTTACCAACCTCTGCAGGGTCGTGTACAGTGACAGTGGAGCGAGAAACTCGTAGATTGCATGCTAGTCAAACTCGTGAGATAGTGGTACTACTTGAGATGAGAGCAGATGATTCAAGATTAAGCCTAGTCAAATAGAATAAGTGGTGTTAGGAGTTGAGCGAGACACGTTACAAGTAATGTGTCAAAGTGAAGGGAGAAGTGAGGCGTGCGGGAGCCACGTGTAAGATTTGTTGTGTTTGCTGAGCAGCTGAGAACGAGAGTGTGAACTGATGATGACAACTTAATGCTCATGAGCAGCTGAGTTACGAGAGTGTGAAACTGATGTACAACTTAATGCTCATGACACTGAGACGAGAGTGTGAACTGATGTACAACTTAATGCTCATGAGCAGCTGAGATCGAGAGTGTGAACTGATGTACAACTTAATGCTCAATGAGCAGCTGAGAACGAGGAGTGTGAACTGATGTACAACTTGTGCTCATGAGCAGCTGAGAACGAGAGTGTGAACTGATGTACAACTTAATGCTCATGAGCAGCTGAGAACGAGAGTGTGAACTGATGTACAACTTAATGCTCATGAGCAGCTGAGAACGAGAGTGTGAACTGATGTACAACTTAATGCTCATGAGCAGCTGAGATCGAGAGTGTGAACTGATGTACAACTTAATGCTCATGAGCAGCTGAGAACGAGATTGTTTTAACTGAGTTGTGATAAGTTGAATCTCGTGAGCACTTGTCTGTCTGTGGATTAGCGACAACGATACCTGTTGGGGGGGGGTGTACAATAAGATCCTCAACAGCAGGAGACAGTAGCCGAGAGTGTGAACTGATGTACAACTTAATGCTCATGAGCAGCTGAGAACGAGAGTGTGAACTGATGTACAACTTAATGCTCATGAGCAGCTGAGATCGAGAGTGTGAACTGATGTACAACCTAAATCTCATAAGCGACGATTCATGAATAAACAGCGTTATTGTTTTAACCTTGGAGTTCAGTTGATAAGTTGAATCTCGTGAGCACTTGTCTGTCTGTGGATTAGCGACAACGATACCTGAGGGGGGGGGGGGAGTGTCCCAGATAAGATCCTCTAACAGCGAAGGAGACAGTAGCCAGAACTGCGCGGAGTACCTTGTTATACGATCACGAGAGACACGGAGAGAGTGTCCTAGCCAGTTATACGATCACGAGAGACACGGAGAGAGTGTCCTAGCCAGTTATACGATCACGAGAGACACGGAGAGAGTGTCCTAGCCAGTTATACGATCACGAGAGACGTGGAGAGAGTGTCCTAGCCAGTTATACGATCACGAGAGACGTGGAGAGAGTGTCCTAGCCAGTTATACGATCACGAGAGACGCGGAGAGAGTGTCCTAGCCAGTTATACGATCACGAGAGACACGGAGAGAGTGTCCTAGCCAGTTATACGATCACGAGAGACACGGAGAGAGTGTCCTAGCCAGTTATACGATCACGAGAGACACGGAGAGAGTGTCCTAGCCAGTTATACGATCACGAGAGACACGGAGAGAGTGTCCTAGCCAGTTATACGATCACGAGAGACACGGAGAGAGTGTCCTAGCCAGTTATACGATCACGAGAGACACGGAGAGAGTGTCCTAGCCAGTTATACGATCACGAGAGACGTGGAGAGAGTGTCCTAGGCAGTTCGGAGTTACAGCCTTCGTCAGTCAAGTAGACGGCCGTTAACCTGACTACAGAATGCCGAGTCCTGGGTAGCAAGTGCAGTCCCGGTTGGCACGGGAGCTGAACCCTAGCTGGCAGAAGCAGCATGTTCAACAAGCCAGAGCGTGCACATACTTGTCGGTGCATAAAGGTGTGCCATGGTGGCAAGGGCGTGCACGTACTTGTCGGTGCATAAAGGTGTGCCATGGTGGCAAGGGCGTGCACGTACATGTCGGTACATAAAGATGTGCCATGGTGGCAAGGGCGTGCACGTACTTGTCGGTGCATAAAGGTGTGTCATGGTGGCAAGGGCGTGCACATACTTGTCGGTGCATAAAGGTGTGCCATGGTGGCAAGGGCGTGCTAAAACTCAAGATTAAAGGCTGTTCGAGGCGTGAGGTCAAGCAGTGGCCACGTGACAGTTAATGGTGCCAATCTCCACGTCCTTCGGTGGGGTTTTTCAGGGCGACCACATCGTCAACAAGGGGTAGGGTTCGATCCCAACCGACGGCTTCCGGGTTCACCCAGCCTTTAATGGGTACCTGATTTTTTTCTGGGAAAGTGAAGCGGCACGGGCGTAATACCGACCACATCACCCCAAAAATAATGATCCGAAGGTCTGTAAAATGTATGGTCACTAACACCATATTCCCTATACGCCACTTGGCGTGACGGGTCACTAACACCATATTCCCTATACGCCACTGGGCGTGACGGGTCACTAACACCATATTCCCTATACGCCACTGGGCGTGACGGGTCACTAACACCATATTCCTATACGCCACTTGGCGTGACGGGTCACTAACACCATATTCCCTATACGCCACTTGGCGTGACGGGTCACTAACACCATATTCCCTATACGCCACTTGGCGTGACGGGTCACTAACACCATATTCCCTATACGCCACTTGGCGTGACGGGTCACTAACACCATATTCCCTATACGCCACTGGGCGTGACGGGTCACTAACACCATATTCCCTATACGCCACTTGGCGTGACGGGTCACTAACACCATATTCCCTATACGCCACTGGGCGTGACGGGTCACTAACACCATATTCCCTATACGCCACTGGGCGTGACGGGTCACTAACACCATATTCCCTATACGCCACTTGGCGTGACGGGTCACTAACACCATATTCCCTATACGCCACTTGGCGTGACGGGGGTACTTTACTTTTACTTGCATCGTCAACAACAAATGGCAATATCAACAACGATAGAGAAGCAGAGAACGGCTACAAGGTTTCATGCAACAATATAAATGATCAACTGTTAAATGAGGATCTCAAATAAATCATGTCACCCATCGAATGTGTTGGTGATCATTGACAATTACATCCTTTTTTCGTCTTCTCCCCTTCTTCATTTGCCTTTCAACATTAGGGGATGTATAGTTTTCGGTTTTATTTTTGCTTTTCTGTCGACTCTCCTGTTGTTATGTTTCCTAGTCTATCTCTCTCTCTCTCTCTCTCTCGCTCTCCCTCTCTCTCTCTCTCTCTCTCTCTCTCTCTCACTCTGCGATCAGGACTCAATCAGAGTAGGATTCCAGACTCTCACATGAAGTCAGCTGTCAGGTTAAGTGTGTTGATCGCCCCCACAGACAGAACATAACAATTAGAGCCCGCCAGATCCACTCTGATTGAACACCCGTTAAAACGTTGCACTGTGTTCTGCGCCAGTGGCCCAGTGCATCCGATTTCAGCCAGCATTTTATTCAGGTTTGCTTTCCTTAGCCTTTGATTGTACCCAATCTTCCTAGTGTTTCTAATACTCCATCAATCCACCTTTCTCGTGGTCGACCCCTGAGTCCCCGAACGTTTATTAAATCCTTGCCGTGTTGTGTTTTGATCTTTCTGTCTTATGACGTGGCCAAACCATTTTATCTGCTGTTTTTTAAAATATATTCTATGTTGGGAATTACTACTAACTTCTTTTCAATACATCACCACTGTAATGTGGTCAGTATTACGCCCGTGCCGCTTTACTTTCCAAGGAAAAAAATCCGGTACCCATTTAAGGCTGGGTGAACCCGGAAGCCATCGTTTGGGATCGACCCCTACCTCTTGTCGTTTGTAGTCCAGTTCACTAACCACTGAACTATCGCGGCTCCCAACATATATTTTGGTAGTTGTTATTTTGTTGTTGTTCTTGGGTCTAGAGTCCAGGTCTGACATTGGTAGTACAACGTTGGGATGAGGATTATGTTTTCTTTTTTCTTTTCGTTTTGTCTCTTAGAGTTATTTCCTTCTTTGACATCAGCACTATATTTCTTATACACCTGAAGAAAAGGGAGGGAACCTTCATTTACTTATAATATAAACTACAATGTACAATCAATGACCGCCATCAAAGAGCAGATGTAGACTGGTTATCAAAGCGCTGTTTGTGAACGACTTACGTCGCTAACGGGCGACCACATCTGGGGCGTGCCTACAGGCGTATGACCCATCACGTGGCGGTTAAATAGATTGTGTCTGCAGATGTTACAACTCGACGTTGAAAAAGACAGATTGAAATTAATGACGTGCCGAGGGCGGGATCAATACACAAATACATTCCCACCATTTTTGCGCGCGACTGCTGAAAACATGTGCGCACGCATCCTTCTCTTGTGACAATACTTGTATACATTCCTTTCCACTAGCTTCTCCTTTCCGTCCTCATTTACCTTTCAGCGTTGAGGGGAGATTTAGTTTGCGGTCTTTTGCTCGTATGTTGGCTTCTCCTAGTTATGTTTCCTAGTGTTTGTAATATTCCATCAATCCATCGTTTTCATGGTCGACCCTTGAGTCTGGTTTTCTCGCAACGTTTATAGAAGGCTCCATATGTTTTGATTTTATATTTCCCTCTTATCGCGTAGCTAAACCATCTTATCTGTTGTTTCTGTATGTACTCTCAATAGTGGGAATCATTTCTAGCTTTCTTCTCAGTTCAGCCATCGATAGCTCAGTGGCTAGTGAACTGGACTACAAAGGACAAAAGGTCGGGGTTCTATCCTGATCGACGACTTCCGGGATCGTGCAGCCTAAAATTGGTACCGGATTTTTTTCTGAGAAAGTAAAGCGGCACGGGCGTAATGCCGACCACATCACCCCAAAACTCATGTGCTGACGATACAGGCTGAACGATGTAGATATCTCAGTTTGTTATAACAAAAAATAAATAAATAAATAAAAACGACTCAACGCAACTTATGTACACATCATCATCATCATCATCATCAAGTACCGGGCCTGCTGTCGTAGGTGATCATGTCTCTCCACAACTTTCGATTTCGACAGTTATTTATCATTTCTGTTATTGACCTTCTGCCAAGTCATTCTCGTAAGCTGTCTGGTATCTTTTCTCTTTGTTTCCCTCTATCTTTTCGTCCTTCAATTTTCTCAGTTGTTATAATATATTCTAGCTGTTCCCTTCTCATTACATGGCCAAAAAATGATGACTGTTTCTTCCTAATGATGGCGATTAGCTCTCTTTTACCTTTGACATCGTTCAGAACGCTTTCATTACTCTTTTTAGCTGTCATGGTATTCTCAGCATTCTTTTGTAAAACCACATTTCTACAGACTCAAGTGTACGTACACATCGCGTTCTTTAAAAATCGAACTAGGAAGTGATATAATCATTCAGTGAGCACCAACAAATACATAAAATACAACGCCTCGTTAGAACTCTCTTCAGTCCTATCTGAACTACTTTCTGCAGTTTCCAGAAATGTCAGTACACTACGGTATATGCTTCGTGTTTTTTTGCGCATGGCTTTTTGTCTACATGACTCCAATCATCTCGCGTTCCAAAAGTGCAGCACCCTAACCAGACATCAAAGTGAGTAACACGCTACTTCTACCTGTCTAGAGCTTCGTCTATCTGCCAGCGCTCTCCAGACCAGTAAACATCGATTCTCACATCAGCAGAATCTCCGAAGCTAGTGCTGCTTCTGGAGAACTCCTGAACAATTATAGATTATAGAGGCAATCCGCCGTACCCAAATACTGAAGGTCTTCCGTGTCATAGTAATGACTACCCTCAAGTATGCTAGTGAAACATGGACAGTAAAAGCAGACATAGGAGAATATTTAACCATCTCCACATGAGCTGAATGTCACCGCAGATTACAAAGTATAATGTGACTGGACAAAGAACAAAGTATAATGTGACTAGACAAAGAACAAAGTATAATGTGACTGGACAAAGAACAAAGTATAATGTGACTGGACAAAGAACAAAGTACAATGTGACTGGACAAAGAACAAAGTATAATGTGACTGGACAAAGAACAAAGTACAATGTGACTGGACAAAGAACAAAGTATAATGTGACTGGACAATGAACAAAGTATAATGTGACTGGACAAAGAAGCAGAAGTCTCCATGAAAGCCAACATTCTAGCCATCAACACACCTCTACAAAAGGTCATGGTGAGATGGGCATCATGTCTACCTGATCAACTCGTCTAAGTTCTTCTCGGTGAGATCAGAAAATAGAAACAACCGGTTTGTTTACTGGAGAAACGTTTCATAGATTTTCTCAAAGTGTTTATAAAGAGATTCAATATCGAGGCAACTTTCTGGGAAACTTGCGCAGAACCACTCACTATGGTAAGTAACGCCCACATGACCTATCCTTATCACATGATGAAAGGGGGAAAGGGGTTTTTCTACGCCAAATCTGAACTGTACCAACACCTCCACACACGCCACAAAGGTGTGGTCACACAGCACAGAAGCTGTTCATCACCATCAGGGCTTACGATAGCGCCAAACATCAGGTTAGTTGTAGATTAAGGTCCATCTACAAACACAACTATTGCCATTAAATATCAGGTTAGTTGTACATTAAGGTCCACATACAAACACAACTATTGCCATTAAATATCAGGTTAGTTGTACATTAAGGTCCACATACAAACACAACTATTGCCATTAAATATCAGGTTAGTAGATTAAGGTTGTATCATTAAGGTCCACATACAAACACAACTATTGCCATTAAATATCAGGTTAGTTGTACATTAAGGTCCACATACAAACACAACTATTGCCATTAAATATCAGGTTAATTGTACATTAAGGTCCACATACAAACACAACTATTGCCATTAAATATCAGGTTAGTTGTACATTAAGGTCCACATACAAACACAACTATTGCCATTAAATATCAGGTTAGATGTGCATCAAGGTCCACATACAAACACAACTATTGCCATTAAATATCAGGTTAGATGTGCATCAAGGTTCACATACAAACACAACTATTGCCATTAAATACCAGGTTAGTTGTACATCAAGGTCCACATACAAACACAACTATTGCCAAATATCAGGCCATTTGCAAGTTATTCCAGATTTACATTCAGAAAGAGATCAAATGCTGGCTACACCTTGGCTCAGGATGATCAATAACCTGTAAATTATTATCTGCTTCAGAATCAGCCACCAACAGCTGAGAAAGATCATACTCCACCTCTCAAAGGTGCTTCTAGTAACATACTAACTATTCTGGCAAAGCGAGCAGAGATTAGCAAAGTATCTAAAAGTGCTATACTGGTGTTGTATGTCAATGACTAAAGGCGTAAGTAAAGTGCGCCCGTCACGCCAAGTGCCGTATAGGGAATATGGTGTTAGTGACCATACATTTTACAGACCCTCGGCACATGATTTTTGGGGTAATGTGGTCGGTATTACGCCCGTGCCGCTTTACTTTCCCACAAAACAAAATCCGGTACCCATTAAAGGCTGCGTGAACCGGAAGCCCTCGGTTGGGATCGAATCCTACCTCTTGTCTATGTAGTCCAGTTCACTAACCACTGAGCTATGGCGGTTCCCAGACTAAAGGCGTACATGTCGTTATTTCCTATAAACCATAACACAACTATCTCCCCCTAACGCCTTTTTTGTGTGCGAAATAATGGAGCGGTCATCGGGAAAAAGCAAAGCTTTAAAAATATTTCAGGCAGGCTTCGCATCAGCCGAGAGAAGTCTGTGACGCGGTAGAATATTACCCATAATCCTTCCACGGTTCTTGATCGCTCAGTACAACATAATCGACTTTGGCAGTGTTTCTTCTACAATGTGCTTTTTTTCTTCTACTTTCCTTCCTCATTTGCCTTTCATCGTCGAGGGGAGATATAATTTGTGGTCTTTTGTTTTTCTGTTTGCCTCTTCTGCGTTTATGTTTCCTAGTGTTTCTAATATTTAATAAGTCAATCGTATTCGTGGTCGGCTCTTGGGTCTGCTGTTCTCACAACGTTTATTAAAGGCTCGTTGTGTTGTCTTTCTATCTTTCTATCTAACAACATGGTCAAACCATTGTATCTGTTGTTTCTTTATGCAATTTATGGCGGGAATTATTCCTAGCTTTTTTCTCAGTTCTTCATCTGATCTTATCTCTCAGGCTGCTTCCTGTTATTCGTCTAACACATTTCATCTCGGTAGAGGTTATTTGTCTTGTTGTTCTTGTATATGTGGTCCAGGTCTGGCATTATCTTCACTGGTAATTTGAAAATTAGTAGCAGTCAGTAGAGAAAAGAAAACAAACGATGAAGTCTTAAAACAACTAAAAATGAAAAAGAGAACTACTAAACACAATTAGAACAAGACAAATGGAAGGGGCATGTTTAAAGACATAACAGCCTAAAAAAAGTAATATTGGAAGAGAAAATATAAGGTAACAGAGGCAGAGGCAGACCAAGACTAACATGGATGAGTAACATCAAAAGATGGACAAGTCAACCTATGACAATCTGCACCATAAAAGCAAGAGACAGAGTGGAATGGGGCTCCATGGTAGCCAACCTTCGATGCGGAGACGGCACTTAATGATGATGAGCTGTCAGAGCTCACATTTTGTAGGCATTTATTCTGCTAGAATGTGGCATTCGGTGCTAGAAAGTGACAAATTAAATGATACTTTCTTGCTTTCAGAATAAATGAAGATAAAATGTATGCCAGGTAGGGTCAAAGTTAGGCCTAGACTAAAAATCCACAGGTTACGGCCTTCCAATCCGAGGGTTCTTCAAATGTGTTGATATTGTCATCTATGAAAGAGACCTGCCGATGTTAATCGGATAACAAGATGCCTCAAACAATCATTTAGCTTAGCCAGTGCAGAACCTCTCTCTCTCTCTCTCTCTCTCTCTCTCTCTCTCTCTCTCTCTCTACCTCCTCTTGTACCTGGTCAGGTGTCGAGGGAGATACAAAATTATGGTTCTCGCCCTTTTGGCGGGTTCACTCATTGTCAATTGATGTTGCTGTAATATTTCTTTGATGTTGCTGTCCATCTTACTCTGGGTCTGCCTCTTGCTCTTCTTCCGTCTTCTCTTTTAATAATTGCCTTATATAGTAAGGAATCACACGACATTATTTTAGATGGTTCGAACTAGTTTATTTGTTGTTTCTGTATGTAGCTTAGGATTAGTTCAATACCTACTCTTTCTCTTACAATATCATTTCTGATTCTGTCTTTTTTGTCACTCCAATCGCTTTTCTCAGACATCAAATCTATTTGGTTATGGAAGGCCCCGGTATCACTGCAAACGAATTAAAAAATCCATAATTGCTCAACCGCTCGTGCCAGTGGAATCATCCAGATTACTAACTCATCTCCCAAACAATGAAAGGTAGCTGTAGCCCCCATCATAGCAGTCTCAGCACACGCCAAAAGACATAAGGCGAAACCGCATAGAAAGTGAACACGGCCAACTGTTCCCTGTCATACGATATCAGCATTCATCGTAAAGAATTGGAATATTGGAACATGATCAAAATGGATGAAACACACAACTCACGGTGTGCACAGAGCACTTAACTCAGTAGCTCCTGCAACAAGCCGGACTTGGAATAGAGACGGATTTTCCATCACTGTACATGTGGTGCTTTCTTTTACGCTTAGAGTCTCACTACGTCTAAATCCTACGATGAGTCATGAAAATCTCACCGTGAGTCATGAAAATCTCACCGTGAGCCATGAAAATCTCACCGTGAGTCATGAAAATCTCACCGTGAGTCATGAAAATCTCACCGCGAGTCATGAAAATCTCACCGTGAGTCTTGAAAATCCGAATATGAGCTATGAAAATCCTACCTAGAGTAATGACAATTCATCATAAGTCATGAAAAACCGAGTACAGGTCATGAAAATCCCACAATGAGTCATGAAAATCATACGAAGAGTCATGAAAATCCCATCATGAGTCATGAAAATACTACCATGAGTCATGAAGATACTACCATGAGTCATGAAAATACTACCATGAGTCATGAAAATACTGCCATGAGCCATGAAAATACTACCATGAGTCATGAAAATACTACCATGAGCCATGAAGATACTACCATGAGTCATGAAAATACTACCATGAACCATGAAAATACTACCATGAGCCATGAAAATACTACCATGAGCCATGAAAATACTACCATGAGTCATGAAAATACTACCATGAGTCATGAAAATACTACCATTAGCCATGAAGATACTACCATCAGCCATGAAAATCCTACCATGAGCCATGAAAATACTACCATGAGCTATGAAGATACTACCATCAGCCATGAAAATCCTACCATGAGTCATGAAAATACTACCATGAGCCATGAAGATACTACCATCAGCCATGAAAACCCTACCATGAGTCATGAAAATACTACCATGAGCCATGAAGATACTACCATCAGCCATGAAAATCCTACCATGAGTCATGAAAATACTACCATGAGCCATGAAGATACTACCATCAGCCATGAAAATCTTACCATGAGTCATGAAGATACTACCATCAGCCATGAAAATCCTACCATGAGTCATGAAGATACTACCATCAGCCATGAAAATCCTACCATGAGTCATGAAGATACTACCATCAGCCATGAAAATCCTACCATGAGTCATGAAGATACTACCATCAGAAAATCCTACCATGAGTCATGAAGATACTACCATCAGCCATGAAAATCCTACCATGAGTCATGAAGATACTACATCAGCCGTGAAAATCCTACCATGAGTCATGAAGATACTACCATCAGCCATGCATGAGTCATGAAGATACTACCATCAGCCATGAAAATCCTACCATGAGTCATGAAGATACTACCATCAGCCATGAAAATCCTACCATGAGTCATGAAGATACTACCATCAGCCATGAAAATCCTACCATGAGTCATGAAGATACTACCATCAGCCATGAAAATCCTACCATGAGTCATGAAGATACTACCATCAGCCATGAAAATCCTACCATGAGTCATGAAGATACTACCATCAGCCATGAAAATCCTACCATGAGTCATGAAGATACTACCATCAGCCATGAAAATCCTACCATGAGTCATGAAGATACTACCATCAGCCATGAAAATCCTACCATGAGTCATGAAGATACTACCATCAGCCATGAAAATACTACCATGAGTCATGAAGATACTACCATGATGTACCATGAGCCATGATGATACTACCATCAGCCATGAAAATCCTACCATGAGTCATGAAGATACTACCATCAGCCATGAAAATCCTACCATGAGTCATGAAGATACTACCATCAGCCATGAAAATCCTACCATGAGTCATGAAGATACTACCATCAGCCATGAAAATCCTACCATGAGTCATGAAGATACTACCATCAGCCATGAAAATATTACCATGAGTCATGAAGATACTACCATCAGCCATGAAAATCCTACCATGAGCCATGAAGATACTACCATCAGCCATGAAAATCCTACCATGAGTCATTAATATCGACAATGAGTGATAACCTGCTGAACCAAGGTGATATGGTAATAAGGCCATGTTTATTCCCGCTATATACTACAGAAGTACAACAGTTAATTCAGCTCAAACACTGCAGGTCACATCGGTTGGTACAGGTTGATTTCATCCACTGAAACGTGAAGAAATCATGGCAACCTCAAGTCAGGTATTTACATAAACATTCATCATCATCAAGTACCGGGCCTGCTGGCGTAGGTGATCATGTCTCTCCACAACTTTCAATCTCGACCGTTATTTATTATTTCTGTTGTTGCCCTTCTGCCAAGCCATTCTCTTAAGCTGTTATCTTTTCTTTTTGTTTCCCTCTATCTCTTCGTCCCTCGATTTTTCCAGTTGTGTACAATATATTCCAGCTGCTCCCTTCTCATTATATGACCAAAAGGCACCAAGGTGGAAGTTCGTCCGAGTGCTAGCCGTGGCGTATACAATGCTGATCTTGAACATCGCGCTGCCTGTTGTCACAGCGAGTTGACGGATTGTTAGAATTGTAACCACGGGTTTGAAATAATTGTTTGTGCACATTTCGTTAACCACCGCTGTAGATCAAGTCTTTATTCTGCTGGCTTTTTTGCGACATTGGAAGCTATAGCTCGTTTCAAAACATATGCCCAACTTCAAAACGCTATTACTCTCTAACCGTTTGTTAAATACTTTTGAAATTTTCCAAATGTTATTAGAATGCAAAAGACCCTTTAAATGTATATTTAACAAATATCTTGCAGCTGCAGTTTTCTTAAAGCGGCGATATTTCTTTGATGTTTGTCAAAATTGTAAATTGTGAAGCCCTAAAGAATAGAAATTACCGTAGTTGCTGGTCTACGATTAATTTTCACTAGGTAAAGGCGTGGCCGTAATGGGGAAATAACTGGATAAAACAAAACACCAGGAGAATTATTGTCTGCTCAGTTCGAGGACGGACGATAATAATATCAAGGTATACCTGTAAGTCCAATTTTCATAGTTGTGTGGTCCTGAAAAGGACCGTTTGTTGAAATAATTTAAGGTAATATAGGGGCCAACATTGTGGGGGCTATATACTTTCATTCTGAATCAGACGAGTCTAAAAGATTAATAACTGTTTGGGGTTGAACATTCCACAAACCATCATTTTTCCAATATTCCTCTTCCTGTTTTAAGACGTGGTCTTCACATTTAGCCCAATAATCTTTATCTATATTTAATAAAGCGAGATTAGCAAGAGTCTTTACATCGCATATTTTGAATGTTGTATTTTCATCTGCCACTGCCACTTGCAATCGATAGGCGGTTGGCTTACCACGGCAACAGCCGGGGTTCGTACCCTGGCGAGGGCACCTGGGTTTTACTAATTCCCTAAAAATTAGTGGGAGCCGCGATAGCTCAGTGGTTAGTGAACTGGACTACTACGGACAAGGGGTAGGGTTCGATCCCAACCGACGGCTCCGGGTTCACCCAGCCTTAAATGGGTACCGGATTTTTTCTGGGAAAGTAAAGCAGCACGGGCGCAATACCGACCACATTACCCCAAAAATCATGTGCTGAAGGTCTGTAAAATATAGGGTCACTAACACCATATTTCCCTATACGCCACTTGGCGTGACGGGGGGTACTTTACTTTTTTTTTTTACTTGTCCTTTTAATTTTCCCAGATTAGTTCTATTGGATTTAAATGAGCATGGTAAGGTGGCAGCCTCAAACTTATATGACCGTGCTCTTGGATAATCTTATCTATTTGAAAAATCTTTGTCCTCTGTTTTTGCTTTACTAGAGATAGTAATTCAGGTTTTAAGTACATGTTATTAAATTGTACGTGCTCCTTTGTGAGGCATATCTTAATAGCATCTTTTGTACTGGATGACGTCGGGACTTTATCTTCAAGTGCAACAATGTTGTGGTACGCTGCATTGTCCATTATTAGGCAAGATGGTCGATCTAGTGCTGGGAGAACAGAATTTTCAATCCAATGTCTAAATATGTGACCATTCATCTCAGAGTGATAATCCCGATTGTCTATGGATTTTGAAAGAAAAATGAGCTCTGCATTCTGTATTAGTCCATGTTGTCGACTACCTGCATGAGCAATTATCAAGCGCTGTCCTTTGCTGCTAGGTATTAATCTCTTAATCTTTCCATCTGATGACTGCCATTCCCTTTGTTTAGCGTGGTGAGCATTGATCCATGTTTCATCCAAGTACACAATATCATAACCTTGCTTGCGCACCTCTTTTACTTCACGTAAGTACTTGCTTCTCATGACTACTATATGTGGCTTCTCACAGATGATGTTTCGTCCATTGGGATACTTTCTGAATGTAAAGCCTGCAGCTCTCACATTCCTCCATAATGTACACTTTGATATTTCAATACTGTTGTTCTTTTTCAGCGATACTTTTAATTTTCTTATTGTAACAGTTTCATTCATACCCAACATTTTGCGAATTTCACTTCTAATAAGTTCACTGTCGAAATTATCCAACATTTTTGCTCTTCCTTGTGATTTTGAATATTTGGAACATTAACGGTCACGTGCTTGAATCCAGCGATTAAATGACCGTTTAGATAAATCCAAAATGTGTCTTGTCCTATTCTCAGGGTTTTATAAAGAATGAAATAATCTTCCTCGTTTAGCCTCTTTGCAAAAATAGTCATACATTTTTATTGCAATGTTTTGTAAACTGCAGAATTTCATTTTAAGACTCATGATAAATGTTATTGTTCCACGTTACGCCGCTGAATTAACGGAAATGGAACACACAATGTCTCGTGTTTACTACAAGTGTCTATTTGTGTCAGAAAACTCACGCGGAAAGCGTGAAAAATCGTAAATTTCAGCGTGTATAGATTTGTAATCGCTATTTTTAACTTAAATACTGTAAACACTAAGTTTTGACTACATCAATGGGTCGTTATAAATTTATATAAATCAAATAAGCAATAATAATAACCAAATGTTTGTTTTTAATGAAATTAATTCCCTGTTGGGTTCTAATCATTATAACTTTACATGCAAATTTTGAAAAAAATACAAAAAGCGGTTTAAAAGATATTGATTTTTAAAGTTGGGCAAGACTTATGAAACAAGCTATAATGACCTAACTGCCTAACTTGTGTAGACGGTTGGTTTGGGGCAAATATTGTGCGTTGCAGTGTCACTGCTAAATCCCTCAGTTTGTGACAGGGCTACAGGGACATGCACAAACGGTGACGGTTGTCGGCGAGAGCGTTTCGGACCCCAGTGTCAGCACTTTGATCTGGTTTGCAAATACGCCTAGGGATCTGGACCTACAGATCCGGACAGTTTCATGGTCTAATCAACATGTTACGGATTGAAGGGGCGATAGTTGCAAATATCTGCTCCATCTACATTGGCAGGAGTCGGAATGTGGCTCTCAAACAGAACGCAAACCAGACCGACACATTTAATGCTTGTTATACAGTGGACGGATGTTGACCAGAGGCCGCAGTTAATGGCAAAACAAAGACCAATCTCTATGACAATGACTGCACACACACACACACACACACACACACACACACACACACACACACACACACACACACACACACACACACACACACACACACAATTGAGAAGTGGAACCAATCCTGTTTACTGGTATCTGAACTTTGACACGTCCCAGAAGACTCATACCATTCGAATTTATCATCGAGCTAGCACTATGATTCGGGTAAAGAATGACATTACAAAGGCTTTCTCTGACAGTGGCGGTGTAGTGTTCCAGTATAATGATATATCCTACCCAAATATTTCTGTGAACACTATTGTAGTCACCATACAAGCGACAATGGCACACAGTAAGTTTGAGTTCTCACCGACCTTTTCGCAGGACGAGAGTGCACTGACGGTGTGTGAGGTGCAAACATTTACAGACACCTATTGTCTGGACGGGCATTCTTTGTCGTTTTGTACAGTGTGTGGTGGGAGTAGCAAAGGCTGCACCGTCATCATCGGTACGTGTCACGGCAACTGTTCACATGGGATTTATGGACACGACTGCTCCGGGTCTTGTCTTAGTGTCAGTTCTTTATGTGAAGAAAATCCGGAAAATGCCAACATTGCAAACATCCTGGCTATACCTGTGATGACACTTGTCCTGATGGTAATTTTGGGCTACAGTGCGAACAGACGTGTTTTGATGGCTGTGACATCATATGTGACACAGAAAGAGCAGACTGTACGAGCAAGGAAGCGTACTACGGGCCAGACTGCACTCTCAAATGTCCTGACCACTGTTTCAACGACACCTGTGAACAGTCAACCGGGATCTGTTCATGCAAGGGAACGTTCTACGGGTCAGACTGCACTCTCAAATCTCCGTACAACTGCTTGGACGATATCTGTTAACAGTTCATGGGGGCCGGCGTCTCGTATGTCGATGATTCCCACGTTAAGAAGAGTCTGCCGACTACAACAAACCCAAGCATATGGATACCTTAATGTGTACTGGATATTTTCTTTCTGTGCTGGACATGGTTCATTTCTTGGTGTGTTTCATTGCTAGCCAAGGCTCATATCTTGGCTGTGTGTGTGTGTGTGTGTGCTGGCTATGGCTCATATCTTGGTGTGTGTCATGTTAGTCATATCTCATATTTTGGAGTGTCCGTGTTAATCATGTCTCATATCTTTAAGTGTGTATGTGTTTAGTCATATCTCATATCTTAGTGTGTATCTGTGTTAGTCATGTGTCATATCTTTGTGTTTGGGCTAGTGATATCTCATATCTCTGTGTGTATGTTTATGTTAGTCATATCTCATATCTTTGTGTGTGCATGTCTGTGTATGTCACATCTCATATCCTTGTGTTTGCACGGCTATGCTAGTCACATCTCATATCATTGTGTGTGCCTATCTATGTTGGTCATATCTCATATCTTTGTGTGCATGTCCATGTTAGACATGTGTAATTTCTTTGTGGGTGCATGTCTTTGTCAGTCATATCTCATATCTTTATGTGCATGTTTATGTTAGTCATGTGTCATATATCTTGATGTATGTCAGTGTTAGTCATGCCTCGTATCGCTATGTGCATGTCTGTGTTTGTCAGATCTCATATCTTTGTGTGTGCATGTCTGTGTTAGTCACCTCTAGTGACTCGGGCAGATGGTGCTCGTAAACCTGGGAAGGCCGATCATCTAAGGGCAGAATCCCCCTACAGAAAAGATCACCTGCTGCCTTGCAGGAAGATTGGGGACAATCAAAGGCTAGGGAAAGCAAACCTGAATAAAATGCTGGCTTAAATCGGATGCACTGGGCCACTGGCGCAGAACACAGTGCAACGTTTTTAACGGGTGTTCAATCAGAGTGGATCTGGCCGACTCTAATTGTGATGTTCTGTTTGTAACACACCTATCCTGACAGCTGAGTTCATGTGAGGAGCTGGAATCCTACTCTGATTGGGTCCTGATCGCAGAGAGAGATATGACCAAAAAAATTATGATTGTTTCTTCCTAATTTTGGAAATTAGCTCTCTTTTAGCTTTGGCCTCTTTCACGTTTTCATGACTGAAAACATAATAATAATCGTGCATCAACGACATCAAACTTATCAGATTCGGAGACAAAACTAAGAAGAATGTGATGAAACGTGTGATTGCATGGAAGTTCATCATCATCATCGAGTGCCTTCTCCGCAACGAAGGTTGGCTACCATGGATCGCCATTCTACTCTGCTTCTTGCTTTGATGTTGCAGGCTGACATAGATTGACTTGTCCATCTTTTGATGTTATTCGTCCATGTTAGTCTTGGACTGCCTCTGCCTCTTTTACCTTGTATTTTCTCCTCCAATATTACTTTTAGTAGGCTGTTTTGTCTTTTAACATGCCCCAAAAATTTCATTTTTCTTGTTTGAATTGTGCTTCGAAGTTCTCTTTTCATTTTTAGTTGTTTTAAAACTTCATCGTTTGTTTTCTTTTCTTTCCATCCAATGTGTGGAAGTGATGACGTTCTTATACCCCGCGAACCACAAAGACTACCAGCACATGTATCTGTTGTTATCTGGAGATGAAAGACTAATATGGAGCATGGGTGGTCTAGAGGTACGGCGGTGGCTTCACGACAGGAAGGACCTGGGTTAACAACCCACCAGAGGCGGTGGCGATTTGTCAAATATAGGACAAATAAATCCGCGGTTTATTTATCATCATCACCGAGTGCCATCTCAGCAACGAAGATTGGCTACCATGGAGCGCCATTCTGCTCTGTTTCTTGCTTTGATGGTGCAGGTTGTCATAGGCTGATTTGTCCATCTTTTTTAATGTTACTCGTCCATGTTAGTCTTGGTCTGACTCTACCTCTTTTACCTTGTATTTTCCCCTCCAGGATTACTTTTAGTAGGCTGTTGGTTTCTTTATAACTCTCTATATATATGTGCACATATATCAAATATCATCATCAAGTACCGGGCCTAGTGGCGTAGGTGATCATGTCTCTCCACAACTTTCTATCTCGGCAGCTATTTATCATTTCTGTTGTTGACCTTCTGCCAAGCCATTCTTTTAAGCTGTCTGGTATTTTTTCTCTATCTCTTCGTCCCTCAATTTTTCCAGTTGTCACAATATACTCAAGTTGTAGGGAAGGGTACTCATATCAAATATAACAAATATTAAATACTATTCGGGGCTGCGTGTATAGCTGTATATAACATAAATTCTGGCCAACATTTTAACCGCCATTTCTTTGGAGCTGTGTTGTTGTGCTTTCTGAACATGATTTCCATGTTTAATTTGTACAGTTTGTTTGATGTATCTGATGGAGTCTGCTCAATACCATTTTATGTTTAATGTATATATTTCTTTATGACGTCACCTTCTCCTGATCTCTTGGTTAGTTAGATGCAATGTCTAGCCCTCTCGGATAACGGTAATGTTCAGGAGGTCGCGTGTGCACTCGCGCACGTTAAAGATCCATTGGCAGTTAACATTGAAAAGAGTGGGTCATGAATGTGGACGCTGCCCGGGCAAAATTATCAGCAAAAACCAACCAACACCGTGGATCCCAGGTCGTGTTACAGAGTTCGTGCACGTGGGGCCAGGAATCCCCTCGGATTTTTTCGAGATTCACAAGGGCAGTATCGGGGCACCTATGGATTCGTCCAGTGTGCAGTGATGATGAGCCTAACAAGAAATAGACTAATATGTTTGATCTGTCTGGTGTTTTCTATAAGGATTTAACCAATAATCTATAAATGCTTATTTCACAACTATCGTACTGTTAAATTAAAGAGAGAGAAAGAGAGGAGAGAAGAGAAGGGAAGGGAAGGGAAGGGAAGAGAAGGGAAGGGAAGAGAAGAGAAGGGAAGAGAAAAGAAGGGAAGGGAACAGAAGAGAAGGGAACAGAAGAGAAGGGAAGGGAAGAGAAGGGAAGGGAACAGAAGAGAAGGGAAGAAAGAGAAGGGAAGGGAAGAGAAGGGAAGAGAAAAGAAGGGAAGGGAACAGAAGAGAAGGGAAGAGAAGGGAAGAGAAGGGAACAGAAGAGAAGGGAAGGGAACAGAAGAGAAGGGAAGAAAGAGAAGGGTAGAGAAGAGAAGGAAAGGGAAGATAAGGGAAGAGAAGGGTAGAAAAGGGAAAGGGAAGAGAAGGGAACAGAAGAGAAGGGAAGAAAAGATAAGGGAAGAGAAGAGAAGGGAAGGGCAGAGAAGGGAAGGGAAGAGAAGGGAAGGGAAGATAAGAGAACGGAAAGGAAGACAAGCGAAGAGAACGGAAGGGAAGAGAATAGAAGAGAAGGGAAGGGAAGAGAAGAGAAGGGAAGAGAAGGGAAGAGAAGAGAAGAGAAGAGAAGAGAAGAGAAGAGAAGAGAAGAGAAGAGAAGAGAAGAGAAGAGAAGAGAAGAGAAGAGAAGAGAAGAGAAGAGAAGAGAAGAGAAGAGAAGAGAAGAGAAGAGAAGAGAAGAGAAGAGAAGAGAAGAGAATGAGTCTCTAGTGAGGCTTTTGTGAGAAGTTCATGAGTTGTCTTCTGTTGTCTTCTCAAACAATTTGCGAAGCCCTAACTAATGTAAGGAATGTAGCTATTTAAAATATGGCAATATGGATGGGAAGCGCCAGATAATATGTATCACTTGACGCCGATTACAGACGTCATCAATCTCTGCCACAGCTCATATCCAGTACCGAACTTATCCCAATAAATGTAATAATCAATAAAACGGGACATCAGGAGATTGTATATGTTTATGATGGAACCACATGCTGATCAAATATGTCGATAAATAAAGTGCCCCAGCCTTCACATGAGGATCAACATAATCATTAATATGTGCCATACCAGTTGGCGTAGGCGATCATGTCCTTCAAACCAGTTCACGCTATAAATTATGTTGTTGATTGTTTACCATGCCACGACGTCAATGTTATTTAGTATCTTCTCTATTTGTCGTCCGCGATCTCTTTTTCCTTGTATTTTGCCAGTTGTAACCAAGTACTCCAATTTTTCTGCTTTCATGATGTGCCAGAAAAATGGTCGATTGTTTTGTCTATTTTTTTTTTTAGGAACTCCCTTTTTGTCCAGTGAACTCTCAATATTCTTCTGAGAAATGCTATGTCAAATCCACTCATCAAACAACGACGACCTTCTCTTCTATCATTAAATAATGATAATATTTCATCCACTGTAACGACAATTTCTTAATATTCCTGTATGGTGCAGAAACATGGACATTAGACCCGAAAACAGAACAGAAAATTGAAGCCTTTGAAATGTGGATTTACAGAAGAATAGGTAGAATTGGATGGAAAGAAAAGAAAACAAACGATGAAGTTTTAAAACAACTAAAATTGAAAAGAGAACTACTAAATACAATTAAGACAAGACACGTGAAATTTTTGGGGCATGTTAAAAGACACAACAGCCTACTAAAAGTAATATTGGAAGGGAAAATACAAGGTAGAAGAGGCAGACCAAGACTAACATGGACGAGTAACATCAAAAGATGTACAAGTCAACCTATGACAACCTGCACCATCAAAGCAAGGAACAGAGCGGAGTGGCGATCCATGGTAGCCAACCTTCGTTGCGGAGATGCCACTCGATGATGATGATGATGATGAACGATAATAATTCCTCCATTCATTAAATAACCACACCATTTCATCCACTCATTAAATAACCACACCATTTTATCCACTCATTAAATAACCACAATATTTCACCCACTCATTAAATAACCACAATATTTCATCCACGCATTAAATAATGACAATCATCCCTCCACTCATTAAATAACCACAATATTTCATCTACTCATTAAAAAATGACAATATTTCACCCACTCATTAAATAACCACAATATTTCATCCACTCATTAGATAATGACAATATTTCATCTACTCATTAAATAATGACAATATTTCATCTACTCATTAAATAATGACAATATTTCATCCACTCATTAAAAAATTACAATATTTCATCCACTCATTAAATAATGACAATATTTCATCCACTCATTAAATAATGACAATATTTCATCCACTCATTAAATAATGACAATATTTCATCCACTCATTAAATAATGACAATATTTCATCCACTCATTAAATAATGACAATATTTCATCCACTCATTAAATAATGACAATATTTCATCCACTCATTAAATAATGACAATATTTCATCCACTCATTAAATAATGACAATATTTCATCCACTCATTAAAAAATGACAATATTTCATCCACTCATTAAATAATGACAATATTTCATCCACTCATTAAATAATGACAATATTTCATCCACTCATTAAATAATGACAATATTTCATCCACTCATTAAAAAATGACAATATTTCATCCACTCATTAAATAATGACAATATTTCACCCACTCATTAAATAACCACAATATTTCATCCACTCATTAAAAAATGACAATATTTCATCCACTCATTAAATAATGACAATATTTCATCCACTCATTAAATAATGACAATATTTCACCCACTCATTAAATAACCACAATATTTCATCCACCCATTAAATAACCCCATATTTCATCCACCCATTAAATAATGACAATATTTCACCCACTCATTAAATAACCACAATATTTCATGCACCCATTAAATAACCCCATATTTCATCCACCCATTAAATAACCACATATTTCATCCACCCATTAAATAACCCCATATTTCATCCATCCATTAAATAAGCCCATATTCCATCCACCCATTAAATAACCCCATATTTCATCCACCCATTAAATAACCCCATATTTCATCCACCCATTAAATAACCACAATATTTCATGCACCCATTAAATAACCCCATATTTCATCCACTCATTAAATAATGACAATATTTCACCCACTCATTAAATAACCACAATATTTCATGCACCCATTAAATAACCCCATATTTCATCCACCCATTAAATAACCACACTATTTCATCCACTCATTAAATAACCCCATATTTCATCCACCCATTAAATAACCCCATATTTCATCCACTCATTAAATAATGACAATATTTCACCCACTCATTAAATAACCACAATATTTCATGCACCCATTAAATAACCCCATATTTCATCCACCCATTAAATAACCACACTATTTCATCCACTCATTAAATAACAACAATAATTCCTCCACTTATTAAATAACCACAATCATTGCTCCAATATTTCAAACCGAAATATCATTCTTTGATATGATGAACAATATGAACAATATTCATTATTCCTAATCATTCAGCAACCACAATCATTGCCGAACTCATCAAATAACTCATCTTATCTCTGTCTTCATTCTTTTCTTCTACCACAAAAGCCCCGTATCCCTGCTCCTTTTTCTACAAAGCCTTCTCAAACATTGACTCTCACTAACTCCCCAGTTCTCACTCCTGCCTTGCGGAATGTATCGGCATATACAAGGACAATAACCATCTTGTCATCTCCTCGCGCCTTTGAGCAAGCATTGACCAATCAGTAATCACTTAAGGCCCAGGACCTCGTCACCAAATCACAAACCAGGCGAGATCTATCGTCTAACCTGACACGAGACACAAGCGAGGGATGCGAGGCAGAGAAATGCGATGGCTAATGGCACCATTATCAGCTGACCGTGTAAGGCAGACGGTTCTCAAATCTCATACCACAGCCCTCACAGCATTTCTTCACTGTGTCACTACTTATCGCTTAGCAGAGGTAACCAGTATCTTTCACTAGATACCCACGAGAATGTAATCTTTTATAAATTGATCACTTTAAAATGTACTTCTCCGTTTATATTTTATTATCTGTGATGTACCAGTTCCACTCGTTTATCCAAGCGATTTACCTGATAGATGTGAATTTATGGCATTCTTTTATTTTCCTTATCTCACATCACTTTTCTTATTCATGATTATTTTGGGGATAAGTTGATCTTTTCTTGAATTGTCTTGCACACATTTACGTTTGAGAAAAAGATATTTGTCAATATCTAGATGGTTGAAGGCACAATGTAGTGGGGGGGGGGGGGGGAGATGGAAGTTGTGGAATGTGAGAGATGGAATTTGTGGAATGTGAGAGATGGAAGTTGTGGAATGTGAGAGATGGAAGTTGTGGAATGTGGGAGATGGAATTTGTGGAATGTGAGAGATGGAAGTTGTGGAATGTGAGCGATGGAAGTTGTGGAATGTGAGAGATGGAAGTTGTGGAATGTGAGAGATGGAATTTGTGGAATGTGAGAGATGGAAGTTGTGGAATGTGAGAGATGGAAGTTGTGGAATGTGAGAGATGGAAGTTGTGGAATGTGAGAGATGGAAGTTGTGGAATGTGAGAGATGGAAGTTGTGGAATGTGAGAGATGGAATTTGTGGAATGTGAGAGATGGAAGTTGTGGAATGTGAGCGATGGAAGTTGTGGAATGTGAGAGATGGAAGTTGTGGAATGTGAGAGATGGAAGTTGTGGAATGTGAGAGATGGAAGTTGTGGAATGTGAGAGATGGAAGTTGTGGAATGTGAGAGATGGAAGTTGTGGAATGTGGGAGATGGAAGTTGTGGAATGTGAGAGATGGAAGTTGTGGAATGTGAGAGATGGAATTTGTGGAATGTGAGAGATGGAAGTTGTGGAATGTGAGAGATGGAAGTTGTGGAATGTGGGAGATGGAAGTTGTGGAATGTGAGAGATGGAAGTTGTGGAATGTGGGAGATGGAAGTTGTGGAATGTGGAAGATGGAATTTGTGGAATGTGGAAGATGGAATTTGTGGAATGTGAGAGATGGAATTTGTGGAATGTGAGAGATGGAATTTGTGGAATGTGGAAGATGGAATTTGTGGAATGTGAGAGATGGAATTTGTGGAATGTGAGAGATGGAATTTGTGGAATGTGAGCGATGGAAGTTGTGGAATGTGAGAGATGGAATTTGTGGAATGTGAGAGATGGAATTTGTGGAATGTGAGCGATGGAAGTTGTGGAATGTGAGAGATGGAATTTGTGGAATGTGAGAGATGGAATTTGTGGAATGTGAGCGATGGAAGTTGTGGAATGTGAGAGATGGAATTTGTGGAATGTGGAAGATGGAATTTGTGGAATGTGAGAGATGGAATTTGTGGAATGTGAGAGATGGAATTTGTGGAATGTGAGAGATGGAATTTGTGGAATGTGAGAGATGGAATTTGTGGAATGTGAGCGATGGAAGTTGTGGAATGTGAGAGATGGAATTTGTGGAATGTGGGTGACAGAATCATTTTCTCTCTCTCTAGGCCAGCTCCCCCTCTCCCCCCCCCCCCCGCCCCCACTCAAATGCTAACAAAACATATATCCTGTTATCTGTAACGTTGTTTTCTCTCAATCTCTGTCTATCTATCATCTCATCCCTCCTCCTCCTTCTTTGCTTTATTATATATTCTATTAAGGTGGATGTTTTCATGCACTACGCTCGAGATGCAGGCTGGTAAGGCTTCATTCAGGTCAGATATCCAAGCTAATTGTTTCTTTGTTGCTTTGTACAGTCAATAACATGCGTATACCGGTCTTTTGTCTGAAGGATTCAATTTACATCTTATCTTAAGTAGTCTTGTTACCATCTTCTTTTCTACACTGTTTTACATATAGTCATTTTTTAAAAAGACTCATAATACAAAATATACAACATGACATATACATACGACATGACACATACATACGACACATACATAGGACAAAACACATATATAGGGCATGACCCATACATAGAACGAAACACGTACATAGGACATGACACGTACATAGGACAAAACACATATTTATGACATGACACATACATAGGACAAAACACTTACATACGACATGACACATACATACGACATAACACATACATACGACATAACACATACATACGATACATCCCATACATACGATAAATCACATACATACGACAAAACACATACATATGACATAACATATACATACGACAAAACACATAAATATGACATAACATATACATACGATATAACATATACATACGACATAACATATACACACGTAGTGTCTGTAAGAAACACCCATATCAATTTAAGAAAAGAAATCTGGAACATTCTTGATGAGTTTAACCGATCATGGGTCCGTCAGTACCCATCTTTGTTTACTAAGGCCCACGAAGTGAAAGGGGTCACTCACAAGTTGACGTTTCAGCCATCTATAACCCCATAGCTGAAGGCGTCACAAGCTGTGGGTGGGATATCTTGCTCCGCCTTTGTAAAACCATTGCCCACCCAAAATTGAAAACCGCAGAGCTGAGAGGGTTTTCCCGAAAGCACCCCAAGCTTGTGACGTCTTCAGCTATGTTTACTATAGACAGCTAACGTCATTTTTGATTTGTTATGATTAGTCTAGGCAATATAAGAAGGTAGTTTGTCATTCCTTTCCTTCTTGGCAGTGACTGTACTAGTTGGAGATCACAGCCATTGTGATATACATGAGATCCTCTGCCTGCCATCGCCGTGTGAGGACCATAACCGGCACTACTTGTCGGCTGCTCCCACAACACTATCTGCTCCAACGACTTCATATAACCCTGAAAGGGGGACTAAACGGGAGATCCACCTTGCCCAGGGGTGTCCCGAAGACTAGCGGAGGAAAGGAGACGTCTTATTCCTCCTTTGGTAGGGCAGAACTCTACCCCGCTAACCAGGGAATACTTGGTTACAATTGGCAAAATAAAAGGAAAGAGAGATCGCGGACGACAAAGAGAGAAAATACTGGATAGCTTGGCGTCATGGCATGGAAAACAGTCAACAGAAATGATACGATGCACTGTAGATAGAAGATGATGGAAGGACATGATCGCCTACGCCAACCGGTATAGCACGTGATGATAATGATGACGTCATTTACCCACAATCTCTCCTGCTCGCAATGTTGAAAACGTCACAACCGTTGGGTGGTTCCCCCCCTCCCCCTCCGACGGGCAGACATTCAATCCAGGTAGCAATGCGTGAAGGTGTAATATGTTTCTTTTGGCAGAGCCTTCATCTAAAGACTGACACGTGACACGCTTGCGTACGGACAAAAATAATGGCCGATATAATAAATGGCTTTCAGTAGCTTCAACAGTCGCAACGGTTGTTCTGTGCGACCATATATGCCCGCGCAATGTGTGTGCACCGTTGTGTGCCCTCTCCACTGAAAGCTGTGGTTGTCTCAAGAGCCGGTATTGCGCGTTCTAGCCGGGCCGATGTATGGTTAGCCTGCCAGGCTGCGTTCTTGTCAATCAATTGTGCCTGGTGTTGTCCCTTCACTGACATATTTGAAGGCAGTGTTTCAATTCTGTGAAGATCGCACACATCATAATTTCTCTGTCACTTCTCCTAGTGCATCACTCTCTTGACTGGACACAATCACCGTTTGATAAACACCCCACTGACAAATTCCACCTAACACCTTTTGTTGATTCTGTCAACACAGCTTCAAAGCTAGCCATCTACTGACAGACAACATCGCTTGTTGGTCCGACTGCTATCGTTCTAGACCGTATATGAAGCTCGCAACGAAGTTATCATTTCAGCTTTTTTTAATATCATTCTTATTTTAATTTAACTCACTATATTATTATTATTATTATGCATTAATTATTTACTATTATTATAATGCATTCATTATATTACTATTATTATAATGCATTCATTATATTACTATTATTTTAATGCATTCATTATATTACTATTATTTTAATGCATTCATTATATTACTATTATTTTAATGCATTCATTATATTACTATTATTTTAATGCATTCATTATAATTCTGAACAATGCCTTAACTTGGTTACTTTTAACTTTCAGAAACCGGGTCAGGAATTGAGTATGGACGAGCGGTATACCTCGATGTCTGTCGTGAGTTCTCTCTCTCTCACAAGGACATTAATGGGCCTGATAAAGTACAAGTTACTCAAATTAAATTTGTCTTATTATTTTAGCGAACAGCACTACTTGTTATTCGATGCTGCACTCTTTAATCCTGTCGGACCTGGTGTCAGTACCAGCTATTGTCACCTTACCTTGTCCATTAAGTGCCTAATGCGTCACTTCGATTTCGTGATTTGAAGCCAAATTGGCAACTGCTTTAGGCATTAAGTAATTTAGTAGAAGCTTGCTAGGCTCCATGCTTGTGGATTGACAATTCCTGGTGTTAATTTCCTGGCTATGTTAAAAAATGTATCGAATCTGTTGACCATAATTTCATTTATAGTAATGTAACTCATATTTTTTTTTAAAATATTAAAATGATTAAATTAAAACCGCGATTCAATTTCAAAAAAATGGGCTGCGAGAATGAACGTATTGATCTGTTAACTGTCTCCGTGAAGCACTCTGTATGTTGAATTATAGAGATCTTAAAGATATAGCTTTAGATAAATTACATTTAAGCCACATAAGAATGATGCGAAAAACAACTTACCGAATCAGATGTGAATGTGTGTATACGTCATTAAGCAATCCGATGTTGTAGGCACAAGCAGCGATGAACAAACAAATGATGTGCACGTGGCTATAGCAGTCCCTGGGGATGAGAGTGAGAGACATCAAGAAGATGTGTCCGACTAAATCTTCTCCTCACGCTGGGTGGCGTGGAATGTCTGTGTCACTGTCCGTCTCCTCGCGCAGCTCACGCGATCCACGACCTGACATTCTGCGCGTGTCTCTTCGGCAGCTCGAAGACGAGTCTTTTCTGTTAGAACCGAGTTGTTTCGCTTCTCGACATGCAGCTCGTTGACTTGACAGTAAGGTTGGTGTCGCGAAAATTTGACGAGTTTACTGTATTAGTGGTGTGATTGGGGGATTCTTGAATTTACTGTGAGATTGTTGAATCTACTGTATGATTGAGGGGTTGGTGAATTTAGTGACAATGATGGGGGATTTTTGAATTTACTGGATGATTGCGGGATTGTAGAATTTATTGTATGATTTGTGGATTGTTGAATTTACTACACGATTGAGGGAATGTTGAATTTATTGTATGATTTGGGGATTATTGAATTTATTGTATGATTGGGAGATTGTAGAATTTACTGTATGATTGGGAGATTGTAGAATTTACTGCATGATTGCGGGATTGTTGAATTTAGTGATGATTGGCGGGATTGTTGAATTTACTGTATGATTTGGAGATTGTTGAGTTTACTGTATGATTGGGAGATTGTAGAATTTACTGTATGATTGGGAGATTGTAGAATTTACTGTATGATTGGGAGATTGTAGAATTTACTGTATGATTGGGAGATTGTAGAATTTACTGTATGATTGGGAAATTGTAGAATTTACTGTATGATTGCGGGATTGTTGAATTTAGTGATGATTGGCGGGATTGTTGAATTTACTGTATGATTGGGGGATTGTTGAATTTACTGTATGATTGCGGGATTATTGAATTTACTGTATGATTGGGAGATTGTAGAATTTACTGTATGATTGGGAAATTGTAGAATTTACTGTATGATTGCGGGATTGTTGAATTTAGTGATGATTGGCGGGATTGTTGAATTTACTGTATGATTGGGGGATTTTTGAATTTACTGTATGATTGCGGGATTATTGAATTTACTGTATGATTGGGAGATTGTAGAATTTACTGTAGGATTGCGGGATTGTTGAATTTCCTGTATAATTGGGGGAATGTTGAATTTAGTTATGATTGCAGGATTGTTGAATTTACTGAATTTACTGTATGACTGGGAAATTGTTGAATTTATTGTATGATTGTATGATTGTTTAATTTACTGTGTGATTAGGGGATTGTTGAATTTACTGCATGATTACGGGATTATTGAATTTACTGTATGATTGGGGGATTGTTGAATTTACTGCATGATTACGGGATTATTGAATTTACTGTATGCTTGGGGATTGTTGAAATTATGGTATGATTGGAGGATTGTTAAATTTATTGTATGATTGGAGAATTGTTGAGTTTACTGTATGATTGTGAGATTGTAGAATTTACTGTATGATTGGGGATTTTGAAATTATGGTATGATTGGAGGATTGTTGAATTTATTGTATGATTGGAGGATTGTTGAATTTATTATATGATTGGAGGATTATTGAATTTACTGTATGATTGATGTGACTGTGTGATTGTTGAATTTACTGTATGACTGATGTGACTGTGTGATTGTTGAATTTACTGTATGATTGATGTGACTGAGTGATTGTTGAATTTACTGTATGATTGATGTGACTGTGTGATTGTTGAATTTACTGTATGATTGATGTGACTATGTGATTGTTGAATTTATTGTATGATTGATGTGACTGTGATTGTTGAATTTAATGCATGATTGATGTGACTGTGTAATTGTTGAATTTACTGTATGATTGACGTGACTGTGTAATTGTTGAATTTACTGTATGATTGATGTGACTGTGTAATTGTTGAATTTACTGTATGATTGACGTGACTGTGTAATTGTTGAATTTACTGTATGATTGACGTGACTGTGTAATTGTTGAATTTACTGTATGATTGACGTGACTGTGTAATTGTTGAATTTACTGTATGATTTGATGTTAATTGAATCGTTGTAAGTCTGATGTGTAGGTAATACTTGTATTCGCTGTGTGATTGATAAAATGGAGAATTTTTGTTTTTATTTTATTGTCTGGTGTGAATGACAAAACAAGAACCCATTTCCTTCTGTCAATTTCCACATCTCTACTTTTCTTGCTGATGTTAATATTCCATGCGGCTGTTTTTTTTTTGTTTTTTTTTTGCTTTTTTTTAAATCTTCGTACGTCGATATTCCTACAGCTACTTTTTCTTGGTCTTTCTGAGATTCATAATCAATACATCCCTGTCTTTATCCGTTTGCTTACGAATCTAATTTAAACTTTCTCTCACTTTTTACATATCTTTTAGTGTATTTCTTTTATTCATTGTTTGTTCCGTTTGTTTGCTTCATCAATATTTTCTTTTGTTTATTTCTTCCACTGGTACACAGCTCATGCTATATGTTATTGATAGTTATCTTTATGTTTTATTTTTCTTGTTGAAACTTGTGTTTTTGTCCGTATAGATTTTAATTTCTTGTCGTCCCACGTTTTTTTTGTTTTGCTTGATGTTGCTACTTTCTGCTACAGTTTCTGTTGTTGACGTAAACATGAGAACCCACTGTCGTCTCGGCACCGAGTCCAGGGAGGAACACCAATACAGGATCTAGGGAGAACAATAATCAAGAATATAGGAAGAACAACAATCCAGGATCTAGGGACAACAACAATCTAGGACCTAGGGAAAACAACAATCTAGGACCTAGGGAAAACAACAATCTAGGACCTAGGGAGAACAACAATCTAGGACCTAGGGAGAACAACAACCAAGAATATAGGAACAACAACAATCAAGAATATAGGAAGAACAACAATCAAGAATATAGGAAGAAAAACAATCAAGAATGTAGAAGAACAACAATCAAGAATATAGGAAGAACAACAATCCAGGATCTAGGGAGAACAACAATCTAGGACCTAGGGAGAACAACAACCAAGAATATAGGAAGAACAACAATCCAGGATCTAAAGAGAACAACAACCAAGAATATAAGAAGAACAACAATCCAGGATCTAGGGACAACAACAATCAAGAATATAGGAAGAACAACAAAAAATAATATAGGAAGAACAACAATCAAAAATATAGGAAGAACAACAGTCAAAAATATAGGAAGAACAACAATCAAGAATGTAGGAAGAACAACAATCAAGAATAAAGGAAGAACAACAATCAAGAATATAGGAAGAACAACAATAAAGAATATAGGAAGAACAACAATCAAGAATACAGGAAGAACAACAATCAAGAATATAGGAAGAACAACAATCAAGAATATAGGAAGAACAAAAAACAAGAAAACAGGAAGAACAACGGTCAAGAATACAGGAAGAACAACAAACAAAGTATATAGGAAGAACAACAATCAAGAATACAGGAAGAACAACAATCAAGAATATAGGAAGAACAACAATCCAGGATCTAGGGAGAACAACAATCAAGAATACAGGAAGAACAACAATCAAGAATATAGGAAGAACAACAATCCAGGATCTAGGGAGAACAACGATCCAGGATCTAGGGAGAACAACAATCCAGGATCTAGGGAGAACAACAATCCAGGATCTAGGAAGAACAACAATCCAGGATCTAGGGAGAACAACGATCCAGGATCTAGGGAGAACAACAATCCAGGACCTAGGAAGAACAACAATCCAGGATCTAGGGAGAACAACAATCCAGGATCTAGGGAGAACAACAATCCAGGATCTAGGAAGAACAACAATCCAGGATCTAGGGAGAACAACAATCCAGGATCTAGGGAGAACAACAATCCAGGATCTAGGGAGAACAACAATCCAGGATCTAGGGAGAACAACAATCCAGGATCTAGGGAGAACAACAATCCAGGATCTAGGAAGAACAACAATCCAGGATCTAAAGAGAACAACAATCCGGGATCTAGGGACAACAACAATCAACAATATAGGAAGAACAACAGTCTAGGATCTAGGGAGAACACCAATCCAGGATCTAGAGAGAACAACAATCTACGGTCCAGAGAGAACAACAATCTACGATCTAGAGAGAACAACAATCTACGGTCCAGAGAGAACAACAATCTACGATCTAGAGAGAACAACAATCTACGATCTAGAGAGAACAGCAATCCAGGATCTAGGGAGAACAAGAATCCAGCATTTATGGAGAACAACAATCTGCGATCTAGAGAGAATAACAATCCAGGATCTAGGGAGAACAACAATCTGCGATCTAGAGAGAATAACAATCCAGGATCTAGGGAGAACAACAATCTGCGATCTAGAGAGAATAACAATCCAGGATCTAGGGAGAACAACAATCTGCGATCTAGAGAGAATAACAATCCAGGATCTAGGGAGAACAACAATCTGCGATCTAGAGAGAATAACAATCCAGGATCTAGGGAGAACAAGAATCCAGCATTTATGGAGAACAACAATCCAGGATCTAGGAAGAACAACAATCCAGGATCTAGGAAGAACAACAATCCATTATCTAGGGAAAACACCAATCCAGAATCTAGGGAGAAGAACAATCCAGGATCTAGGGAGAACATCAATCCATTATCTAGGGAGAACAACAATTTACGATATAGAGAGTACAACAATCCACGATCTAGGGAGAACATCAATCCATTATTTAAGGAGAACAACAATCTACGGTCTAGAGAGAACAACAATCCAGGATCTAGGGAGAACAACAATCTACGATCTAGAGAGAACAACAATCAAGGATCTAGGAAGAACAACATTCTACGATCTTGGAAGAACATCAATCGAGGATCTAGGGAGAACAACAATCCAGGACCTAGGGAGAACAACAATCTACAATATAGGAAGAACATCAATCCAGGATCTAGGGAGAACAACAATCCAGGATCTAGGGAGAACAACAAACTACGATCTAGGAAGAAGAACAACAATCTAGGACTTAGGGAGAACAACAATCTAGGACCTAGGGAGAACAACAATCTAGGACCTAGGGAGAACAACAATCCAGAATCTAGGGAGAACAACAATCCAGGATCTAGGGAGAACAACAATCCAGGATCTAGGGAGAACACCAATCCAGGATCTAGAGAATACCACAATCTACTATCTAGAGAGAACAACAATATACGATCTAGGGAGAACAACAATCTACGATCTAGAGAGAACAATCTACGATCTAGGTAGAACAACAATCTACGATCTAGGGAGAACAACAATCTGCGATCTAGCGAGAATAACAATCTACGATCTAGGTAGAACAACAATCTACGATCTATAGAGAACAATAATCTACGACCTAGAGAGAACAACAATCTGCGATCTAGCGAGAACAACAATCTACGATCTAGAGAGAACAACAATCTACGATCTAGCGAGAACAACAATCTACGATCTAGAGAGAACAACAATCTACGATCTAGCGAGAACAACAATCTACGATCTAGAGAGAACAACAATCTACGATCTAGGGAGAACAACAATCTACGATCTAGAGAGAACAACAATCTACGATCTAGAGAGAACAACAATCTGCGATCTAGAGAGAACAACAATCTACGATCTAGAGAGAACATCAATCTACGATCTAGAGAGAACAACAATCTACGATCTAGCGAGAACAACAATCTACGATCTATAGAGAACAATAATCTACGATCTAGATAGAACAATCTACGATCTAGGGAGAATAACAATCTACGATCTAGGGAGAATAACAATCTACGATCTAGGTAGAACAACAATCTACGATCTCGAGAGAACAACAATCTACGATCATTACATATTCATCAATACATCAACATTAAATATGATTTTCTTCACTTTCAAACATTAAATATGATTTTCTTAACTTTCAAACATTAAATATGATTTTCTTAACTTTCAAACATTAAATATGATTTTCTTCACTTTCAAACATTAAATATGATTTTCTTCACTTTCAAACATTAAATATGATTTTCTTCACTTTCAAACATTAAATATGATTTTCTTCACTTTCAAACATTAAATATGACATTCTTATCTTTCAAATATTAAATATGACATTCTTGTCTTTCAAACATTAAATATGATTTTCTTAACTTTCAAACATTAAATATGACATTCTTATCTTTCAAACATTAAATATGATTTTCTTCACTTTCAAACATTAAATATGACATTCTTATCTTTCAAATATTAAATATGACATCCTTATCTTTCCAACATTAAATATGACATCCTTATCTTTCCAACATTAAATATGACATCCTTATCTTTCAAACATTAAATATGACATCCTTATCTTTCCAACATTAAATATGACATCCTTACCATTCAAACACTAAATATGACATCCTTAACTTTCAAACATTAAATATGACATCCTTAACTTTCAAACATTAAATATGACATCCTTAACTTTCAAACATTAAATATGACATCCTTAACTTTCAAACATTAAATATGACATCCTTAACTTTCAAACATTAAATATGACATCCTTATCTTTCAAACATTTTAGACCAGGGCGCTAAATGTCAGGCGTTATAAGAAAACAAGCACAGAGAAACAAACGAAAAACAGGCAGAGAAACGGGCGAGAAAAAGCTTGAATGAAAATAAATCTTTAATAACCAACACAGAAACATAAACATCAACAACAACAAACACTGAGAGCGAACACACATTGTAATGGTCAGGAAGAAATCATCCAGAAGGTCACAGAAGGCGAAAGCTTTGATGTGTGGGAGACACGTTCGTCACCGAACTCTGTCAGAGACAATCTATCGATTTTTCCTGGTCGGCAGATTTGCCAAAACCTGGCCACCCAGCTGAACTGCGATTAATGCGCCTATAACAGGAAGTGACATATTTCGCTGGAATATCTTTCTTAATAAGCTGGCACGAAAGGGCGCTTTAGACCTGACATTCCACACCAAAAACAGACGTGTTCGTTCCATCGCCACCATTCTTTGTGCATCAAACATTCATTCAAACAACAAACCATTTTTTCAAACCACCTTCTCTCATCCATCAGATCATCTTCTCCTCCATCAAAATATTCTATCATAAATCAAACCACCTTCTCCTCCATTAACCCATTTTCTTCCCTACCAAATCACTTTGTACTCAATCATATTAGTTTCTCCACCATCAAACTATCTTCTCCACCAACAAGTCATATTCTCTCTTCCATCAAACCATGTTCTCTCCTCCATCAAACCATATTCTCTCCACCATCAAACCATCTTTTCTCCTCCATCAAACCATATTCTCTCCTCCATCAAACCATATTCTCTCCTCCATCAAACCATGTTCTCTCCTCTATCAAACCATGTTTTATCCTCCATCAAACCATATTCTCTCCACCATCAAACCATATTCTCTCCTCCATCAAACCATATTCTCTCCTCCATCAAACCATGTTTTCTCCTCCATCACAACATATTCTCTCCTCTATCAAACCATATTCTCTCCACCATCAAACCATCTTTTCTCCTTCATCAAACCATATTCTCTCCTCCATCAAACCATGTTTTCTCCTCCATCAAACCATATTCTCTCCACCGTCAAACCATATTTTCTCCTCCACCAAACCATGTTCTCTCCTCCATCAAACCATGTTCTCTCCTCCATCAAACCATGTTCTCTCCTCCATCAAACCATGTTCTCTCCTCCATCAAACCATGGTCTCTCCTCCATCAAACCATGTTCTCTCCTCCATCAAACCATAATCTCTCCTCCATCAAACCATGTTCTCTCCTCCATAAAACCATAATCTCTCCTCCATCAAACCATAATCTCTCCTCCATCAAACCATGTTCTCTCCACCATCAAACCATGTTCTCTCCTCCATCAAACCATGTTCTCTCCTCCATCAAACCATGTTCTCTCCTCCATCAAACCATAATCTCTCCTCCATCAAACCATGTTCTCTCCTCCATCAAACCATAATCTCTCCTCCATCAAACCATAATCTCTCCTCCATCAAACCATAATCTCTCCTCAATCAAACCATCTTCTCTCCTCCATCAAACCATCCTCTCTCCTCCATCAAACCATGTTCTCTCCTCCATCAACCCATCTTCTCACCTAAATCAAAATATTCTCTCATAAATCAAAACACCTTCTCTATGAACCCATTTTCTCCTCTATCAAACCACGTTGTACTCAATCATATCATTTTCTCGTCCGTCAAACCATCTCCTCCTCCATAACGTTTTCTCTCCCATCAATTGTTTGTCTCTTTAAAAAAACAGTTTTCTCTCATTTCTAACCATATTCTCCTCCAAAGAACTATTCTCTACTTTATAAAACCATCTTCTCCTCCAAAGAACTATTCTCTACTTTATAAAACCATCTTTTCCTCCAAAGAACTATTCTCTACTTTATAAAACCATCTTTTCCTCCAAAGAACTATTTTCTACTTTATAAAACCATCTTCTCCTCCAAAGAAATATTTTCTACTTTATAAAACCATCTTCTCCTCCAAAGAACTATTCTCTACTTTATAAAACCATCTTCTCCTCCAAAGAACTATTTTCTACTTTATAAAACCATCTTCTCCTCCAAAGAAATAGTTTCTACTATATAAAACCATCTTCTCCTCCAAAGAACTATTTTTTACTTTATAAAACCATCTTCTCCTCCAAAGAACTATTTTCTACTTTATAAAACCATCTTCTCCTGCAAAGAACTATTTTCTATTTTATAAAACCACTTTCTCAATCATCAAATTACTTTCTCATTATTTAGACCGTAACAGCCAGTTACATCATTAACAGTCTCCAGTCCATTATACCATTAACAGTCTCCAGTCCATTACATCATTAACAGTCTCCAGTCCATTACATTATTAACAGTCTCCAGTCCATTACACCATTAACAGTCTCCAGTCCATTACATCATTAACAGTCTCCAGTCCATTACATTATTAACAGTCTCCAGTCCATTACATCATTAACAGTCTCCAGCCCATTACATCATTAACAGTCTCCAATCCATTATACCATTAACAGTCTCCAGTCCATTACATCATTAACAGTCTCCAGTCCATTACATCATTAACAGTCTCCAGTCCATTACATCATTAACAGTCTCCAGTCCATTACATCATTAACAGTCTCCAGTCCATTACACCATTAACAGTCTCCAGTCCATTACATTATTAACAGTCTCCAGTCCATTACATCATTAACAGTCTCCAGCCCATTACATCATTAACAGTCTCCAGTCCATTATACCATTAACAGTCTCCAGTCCATTACATCATTAACAGTCTCCAGTCCATTACACCATTAACAGTCTCCAGTCCATTACATCATTAACAGTCTCCAGTCCATTACATCATTTTGCAAACCTTTATCTCAACATTGTCTTTATTTTCAAACAAACAACTTCTCAATTTATACTTTCTCTATTTATACCTTCTCCATTTATACCTTCTCCATTTATACCTTTTCTATTTATGCCGTCTCCATTTATACCTTCTCTATTTATACCTTCTCTATTTATACCTTCTCCAATTATACCTTCTCCATTTATACCTTCTCCATTTATACCTTATCCATTTATACCTTCTCCATTTATACCTTCTCTTTTTATACCTTCTCTATTTATACCTTCTCCATTTATACCTTCTCTATTTATACCTTCTCCATTTATACCTTCTCCATTTATACCTTCTACATTTATACATTCTCCAGTTATACCTTCTCCATTTATACCTTCTACATTTATGCCTTCTCCAGTTATACCTTCTCTTTTTATACCTTCTCCATTTATGCCTTCTCCATTTATACCTTCTACATTTATACCTTCTCCAGTTATACCTTCTCTGTTTATACCTTCTCCATTTATGCCTTCTCCATTTATACCTTCTCTATTTATACCTTCTCCAGTTATACCTTCTCCATTTATACCTTCTACATTTATACCTTTTCCAGTTATACCTTCTCCAGTTATACCTTCTCCATTAAACTATTACCTGTTGTATCAAAGTGTTATCTTGACCACAAAAGCCATCTTCATCTTTCAATCAAAATCATTACCTTAGCCATCAAACATTCATCTTCTTTATTCCTCTCACTGTTTATTTCTCCATTAAAACCTCTTAATCGATCCATCGTTTATTCCACTAGTCTCTTTATATTCTCTTCAAACAATTTTCTTGTCATTTATATCATTCTTCTCCACTATCGTACCTTGCTCTTATCATTATTATTGAACATTTATCAATACGGAATTGTCTTTACTTCACCATTACCTTTCTTTAGAAGATGAAAGAAATGTTAGACATTATAGTGAAGGAAAGCAACAATGAAGGACTCAAGACTTAATGCTAAAAAGACAGAAGTAATGGTTGGTAACAACAACAAAAAAAGGCATCACCTCAGTGCAAAATAAAGACAAGTGGGGCAATATTAAAACAGGTAAATGAATTAAATATTTGGGAACTTTGTTAACCTCAGACGGAAGATGTACAAAAGAGGTGAGATGCAGAATGGCTCAGGCAAAAGCGGCTTTCCAGAAAATGAGGAAGATACTATGCAATCCATTTTTGACATTAGAAACAAGAAAAAGGAGTTCTTAAATGTTATGTAGAGCCAGTCTTAACGTATGAATGTGAATCATGGACAATAGAACATCAGGCAAGAAAATCACTGGAGTCTGTAGAAATGTGGTTTTACAGAAGAATGTTGAGAATACCATGGACAGCTAAGAAGAGGTATGACAACGTTCCGAAAGAAGCCAAAGCAAAAAGAGAGCCAATTTCCAATATTAAGAAGAAACAATCATCATTTTTATGGCCATGTAATGAGAAGAGAACAGCTGGAATATATTGTAACAACTGGAAAAATTGAGGGACGAAGAGATAGAGGGAAGCAAAGAGAAAAAAATACCAGACAGCTTAAGAGAATGGCTTGGCAAAATGTCAACAACAGAAATGATAAATAACTGTCGAGATCGAAAGTTGTGGAGAGACATGATCACCTACGCCAGCAGGCCGGGCCGGTTCTTGATGATGATGATGATGATGATGATGATGATGATGATGATGATGATGATGAGAAGATGAAATTATTTCATGTCAACTGTTATGTATCTATCAGTCAACCAAAACGCTCACTACACGAAACCTTACCGCAGTCCATAAAATTATAATCAAATCTATCTATCTATCTATCTATCTATCTATCTATCTATCTATCTATCTATCTATCTATCTATCTATCTATCTATCTATCTATCTATCTATCTATCTATCTATCTATCTATCTATCTATCTATCTATCTATCTATCTATCTATCTATCTATCTATCTATCTATCTATCTCTATCTATCTATTTATCTGTCCGTCCGTCCGTCCGTCCGTCTGTCTGTCTGTCTGTCTGTCTGTCTGTCTGTCTGTCTGTCTGTCTGTCTGTCTGTCTGTCTGTCTGTCTGTCTGTCTGTCTATCTATCTATCTATCTATCTATCTATCTATCTATCTATCTATCTATCTATCTATCTATCAGAGCTTGCACAGGATCGACTCGCATTGTGTCTCGTCACACTACTCTGTCCGAGGAAAATTATTCAAAGCAGCCGATGCTTGCTGTTGTTGCATCTCTTCTCAGTGTTCTTTTTAATGTTTCTCTAGGTCGCTGCTTTTTATTTTACCCTCTGTTGTTTTCTTTTCCCATTTGAGGTTTCTCTCACTGTCTGAAACCGTTCTGCCTTCCATCAAAATTATAATTCCTCTCACTGTCTAAAACCGTTCTGCCTTCCATCAAAATTATAATTCCTCTCACTGCCTGAAACCGTTCTGCCTTCCATCAAAATTATAATTCCTCTCACTGTCTGATACCGTTCTGCCTTCCATCAAACTTATTTTTCCTTAAACCTTATTGTCCCCCCCCCCTCTCATCAAAATTAGCATTCCTTGAAACTTATTACTCCCCCCCCCCCAATCAAAGTTATGACTCCTCTTACTTACTAAGATCACAGACTTGGGGACGGTACTATCTGCGAGAAAAGCATTCTCGTCCCCATGTACCTGGGAAAATGTTTCTTAATTGTTTAATTGTTTGTGCTGAGCGCTATTGTTGTTATTGCGCTATACTTGCGTAATCGTTACTTTACAGACGGCCTCCTCCGCCACCTGTCAGTTCTCGGGTTGATTGACCTCAGCTGGAATGCGCTGCTCTTGCTTTTCTCGAGACAACACGTCTTCTTCTCTACTGGGCGTCGTCTCAGCCATGACCTTGTCTGGTCGCCGTAGTACTTCTGGTTTGTTGTTAAGATGATTGTTTCACGTTGTGTTTCCGCGACAACTTTGCTGCTGTTATGATTCGTCCCCGAGGGTTGACGCTAGGCCAGATAAATATAACTGTGTAACACATAACAACACATTGGTTATAAGAATTTGTTCCGACTTTTAATACTGTCACATCGGACTCTCGTTACACAATGGATATGGCAGGTCACACACTTAACGCGAACTCTTACAATTTCTTCAGTCTATCGCCCTAAAACTTGTCTCTGGGCTCCACACGCATTCATACTCGCATCTAAATTACATGTGGACCGTTCCCCATTGAACGGCCCGTCCTATACTATCTAACTTCTACCAGCTCGGCTGTCTCTTGGCAACCGCTACTAACTGACTCTTAATAGTGCTGCTTACTAATCTGTCCGCCTAACTGTTCTTCACTAGTCTCTGCATCTCCTACTATCGCGTGTTCCCTTGCCGGCTAAAATTCTATTACACTTGCTTGGTGTCATTATTCTAGATCGTCACTACCTGCCATCTCAGTCTCTCCAAGTGTCGGAATAAAAGTGCCCTCGATCTTTTGTGTTTACTTCTTAAAACTCGGTCTTATCAGCCAATCAAAATTGACTTCCTACGCGTCTGTGTGCCCACTCACTTCTGGGCATGGCTTTCACGTTTTCCTCGTGAATTTCGACCCATAGTCTCCTTATTTCTTCTCGTGACTTCATCTTAATGTCTGTTTCCTTTTTCTCCTTGACCTTGTTCTCTCGTCTTTGTTTACTCCATTACTCTCTCCACTCCTCTCCCTTCTACACCCTCAGATCTAAATGCTTGGGTCTTGAATTGCCAGTTGAAAAAGTTATCACTTCCAGGATGTTATCAGCTACTGGATATCAATAGTATCATTTATTGCCTATATCAGGAGGGGAAATGGAAAAAAATAACGATAGGAATAAAATGGTATGTTTACAGCTTTACGTAATAAATGGACGACACAAATATGTTCGACGTTTCGCTTAATAGGCCTTCAGCAAAAACATACAAACAACACACACACACACACAATGTAAGTAAATAAAATGAGCCCTACATAGGTAACTAATAATGGATTATCATTTTAGATATTCCATTACTAGTTAGCTATGTAGGACTAATTTGTTTACTTACATTTGTGTGTTTGTGTGTGTGTGTGTGGTGTTTGTCTGTTCCTGCTGAAGGCCTATTATGCAGAAACGTCCTTCAGATTTGTATCGTCCATTTATTACGTAAAGCTGTAAACATGCCATTTTTTCCTGTTTTTTTTCCATTTTTCCTTTACAATCAGATTTACTGCAGCTTCACATTTTTGTTTGCATTTCTTTGCCTTGCCCCTTTGTTTATATCACAGAGGAGACTAGCACTTTCCACAAATAAACGGCTCCTCTATCAATATTACAACTCTTTCCTTCGTCGTTCTCACTAAACGCACTGCCCACGCGATTCAACAAAAACATTATTTTTTTTTCTTAAATTACCTTGACCATTGACCCTTAACCCCACGTCTCAATAAAGCCGGTATTAGCTCGGCCAAGCCTCGGTATTTCGCTAACAGTTTCGTGCGCGAGAGAACTTTCTGGCTAAAGGTGCTTTAGTCTCAGCTGACGTCCACAACGAGACTCGCGCGAGGTTTGTGCCGTGTTTGAGGGAAAGGGAAGCTGGTTTGGGGAGGCAAGGGATTAAGGTTGACGAGAGAAAAATGGGGATAGGAGGAACGAAAGAGGGGAAATTTATGGAGAGAGGGAGAACTGAAGTGAAAAGAGAAGAGAAGAAAGATGAGAACATGGATTTGTGAAGAAAGAGTAAAGATTGAAGAGATGGAGTAGGCAAAAGTGATAATGACCAGGAGTCATTGTTCGTTCTGTGGATGGATCTGTCTGTCCAGGATTGGCAATTTCAGCCACGAGAGAAGCTGTTCAGTAAAGCAGCACCCAGTATGAGACACTAATGATTTACCAAACAACTGACTTATCATGATTGCTTGCTAGCAACCGTCTGTCAAGGCGCCAAAGGCCATACACACACACATGTTATTGAGTTATTTGCGGGTCATCATCATTGCGCTCCTAACATGTCCCACTGTGCTTAGATCCCCTCCTCAGCAAGTCCCGCAGTGTCCAACGACTGACAACTCCAGATTTCGGGCCATTGGTGATTTTGTCGCTGAACGTAGATGGCTGTGGATGGTCTAGACTCACGTGCACTCACTCAGTCGCACGGTCCAGGATCCGTTTCCACGTTATGGACTGGCCAACCACAGTCAATCAGCTCTTCAGCACTTGAATACATCGTGAGTTTTTTTTTTTTTTACTCTCTTCATTCAGAATCACACATCAATGAAATCACACTGCCTTGGCGACGAGTCGGCAAAAAGACACCGCCATCTGGGGTCGCACATACATGTTAGAAATGTTACCAATGCGGATTTTTCTGAGAAAGAAACTTCCCTGGTTTCATGCTGACCACATTACCCCAAAATAATGTCTCCAGAGGTTGATATCAAAATATGGGCAGCAACTCCACACGTCCAATACACCATCATCCTAATTCCCCCTTACTGGGGTATGCCGGGATGACTTTTTGACCTGAGAATAAAGGTCGCTTGCTCAGTGCAGTCACCGCGAGATGATTGGGTCTGTGTTTTTGTTTCATGGAAAAATTTAAAAAATAGAAAAAAAAAGGTATGTTAGAAGCTTTACGTGATTAGTGGACGACACAGATTAAACGACGTTTCGGCCTAATCAATTCCCTTCAGCAGGAACAAACAAAAAATACACACACACGGATATGTAAGTAAAACTAATAACGAAAAATGTTTTTATTTCATCACCGATAGTAACAATTTTTTCACCCAAACGAACCCGCGCTCTCCTAGTTTGGAGCCCGACAATTTATCGATTCGGCCACCCACTCTTAATCACATTGTCACTAGAATAGAGTCTGCTAAGGGTAAGAAATGAGCTGCGGTAGCGTAGTGGTTAGGGAACTCGTCTTCTATGACTATTGGTAGGGTTCTTTCAGCCCAAAATGGAAACCACATAATTTCTGAGATAAAAAAAGATAGCACTGCCGTGTTGCTCACTCATCGTCATTATCAAGTACAAAGCCTGCTGGCGTGGGTGGTCATGTCCTTCCACAAGTCTCGATTTCGACAATTATTTATCATTTCTGTTGTTGGCCTTCTGCCAAGGCATTCTCTTAAGTGTCCGGTATCTCTTCTCCTTTTGCTTCCCTCTATCTCTTCGTCCCTCAATTTTCCCAGTTGTTACAATATATTCCAGCTGCTCCCTTCTCATTACATGTCCAATAAATGATGATTGTTTCTTCCTAATAATGGAAATTATATCTCTTTTTGCTTTGTCCTCTTTCAGAACGTTTTCATTACTCTTCTTAGCTGTCCATGGTATTCTCAACATTCTTCTGTAGAGCCACAATTTTACAACCTCCAGTGACTTTCTTGTCCGCTTTCCCATTGTCCATGATTCACATCCATATGTTAAGACTGGCTCTACATAATATTTAAGAACTCTTTTTATTATTTCCATTGTCAAAAATGGATTGTACAGAATCTTCCTCAATTTTTGGAAAGCTGCTTTTGCCTGCGTTATTCTGCATCTCACCTCTGTTGTTGACTAAATAGACCAAATCGTATTGATGGTGAGAAGAAAATATGTCACTAATAACCACAAGGGTATTGTTTTCTATATAACAATGACTACTTTAGTTCTCCGTTCCAAGTTAATATCACTGTGTGACGCAGAATATGACGCCACGACTGGAGACATGGAGTTTCCCAAAATGTCTTTTTAAAAAAAAAACGACATCAAAATTCCCTATTACTATTGCATGTTTTGCTTGTCTAAAAGAAACAACAAAACACTATCAAATAATAATAAATGAATATAGCGTTCTCTGTTTGCTGTTTAGTTTCACCGCCGGTAATATTCGTTTAGGCTAGAAAACAAAAATCCCAACAAGACCCAGCGATCACCAATCGTTGCCAGTAAAAAGACAGGTCGGCCTACATATTTCAACATTATGATGACAACAAAAACTCCAACAAGACACCAACGATCACCAATCGTTGCCAGTAAAAAGACAGGTCGGCCTACATATTTCAACATTATGATGACAACAAAAACTCTAACAAGACCCCAGCGATCACCAATCGTTGCCAGTAAAAAGTCAGATGGGCCTACATATTTCAACATTATGATGACAACAAAAACTCCAACAAGACCCCAGTGATCACCAATCGTTGCCAGTAAAAAGACAGGTCGGCCTACATATTTCAACATTATGATGACAACAAAAACTCTAACAAGACCCCAGCGATCACCAATCGTTGCCAGTAAAAAGTCAGATGGGCCTACATATTTCAACATTATGATGACAACAAAAACTCCAACAAGACCCCAGTGATCACCAATCGTTGCCAGTAAAAAGACAGGTCGGCCTACATATTTCAACATTATGATGACAACAAAAACTCTAACAAGACCCCAGCGATCACCAATCGTTGCCAGTAAAAAGTCAGATGGGCCTACATATTTCAACATTATGATGACAACAAAAAACTTCACGGCAGCGCGATTAAAAACAAAACAAAAAAAAAACATGTAACAATTATAATAGGTCACAATTCATTTACTTTAAATTTACAGCTGATGGCTTGCGCCTGGATCGGTGAACCAAAACCATCCAGACCCTGCTCCACCTCTCCGCGGTGCCTCCAGTAACAGACTACGTGTCTAGTCTGGCCTAGCGTGCAGGTATCGAAGAAGGAAGACAACCCGGTACTCAAAAATGTTATACTGAAGTCGGATGTGTTGGGCCGAAAGGCGCAAATTTAACAGTTATACTGCAAACCACAACAAAACGCAGACACGTCCACTACGTCCTTGTAAGGGCGGATGATGAAGAGGAATATTCTAGTCTACCACGATACTCTAGAATACTTTAGTCATCGGGCGAACGCAACCAACCAACAATTTACTTGAAATGGCGTATCGCTATCGCGTAGTTATTTCTTTAAAAGCATTATTTGTTTCTTCTCCTTCAAAATACAGAGTATAGGACTACTAGATAACTGGGTTGGATTAACTGTGCCAAACTCACAGATCAGCTGCTCTCTAAAGCCTTTCATTATAATGTATTACTAACTTATTTAATATGTTATAGTAGAGAATATTTAAGCAAATTAAGACTCCCACTAAACATTAAGATCAAAGGTAAAGAAATAAAACAAGTAGAGAAATTCAAGTATTTGGGCACAATGTTCACAGAAGATGGAAAACTAGACAGAGAAATTGACATGAGAATATAAGAAGCAAATGCTGTCACATACCAGCTTTCACCATTGTTAAGACATCCAAACATTTCTATAGCAGCTAAACAACAAATGATAAATAGCATTTTCATACCAACTTGGATAGATGCAGTGACAGAGACATGTAACAACAAAGGAAAGTCACTAATTCAGACAGTTCGAGCAGCTCAAGAACGACAAATGATATAACCACATCTTTTAGGTATCAGTGAAAAGAGAAAAGAAAGAAGAAAATATTTAATAGAATAACATAAAATTGTCAAATTGATATCATTAAATTTGTTTGAAGTGCTTGCAGAAGATGTATTTAAAAAAAAAAAAAAACATTTAGAACTATATTTGACCGAGATCTAGCGATATTGATCATCTGTGCACTGCGCTAGAATAAGAGACACAACTAAAAGCTCGGTAGCAAGGGCCCGTGACAAGGTCGTGACGGTGGAGTTCTTCGCTTCTTTTGTTCGACTGCGATTAATTATAGGTGTACTCATAGCTCCCGAACATCTACACGCTGCTCAAACAACAAAGCTTACGCTGGCCTGGCCACGTACACAGTATGAAAGATGGCCGCAAACCAAAAGATATACTCTATGGACAACTGGCAGATGGCAAAAAGACCAGGGGCGATCAAAACTTCAATTTCTGGACATATGTAAACGTGACATACAAAGTTACAATACACAGCTACAATACAAAGTTACAATACACAGCTACAATACAAAGTTACAATGCACAGCTACAATACAAAGTTACAATACATAGCTACAATACAAAGTTATAATACACAGCTACAATACAAAGTTACAATACACAGTTACAATACAAAGTTACAATACACAGTTACAATACAAAGTTACAATACACAGCTACAATACAAAGTTACAATACACAGCTACAATACAAAGTTACAATACACAGCTACAATACAAAGTTACAATACACAGTTACAATACACAGCTACAATACACAGGTACAATACAAAGTTACAATACACAGCTACAATACAAAGTTACAATACACAGCTACAATACAAAGTTACAATGCAAAGTTACAATACAAAGTTACAATACACAGCTACAATACAAAGTTACAATACAAAGTTACAAAACACAGCTACAATACACAGCTACAATACAAAGTTACAATACACAGTTACAATACACAGCTACAATACACAGCTACAATACAAAGTTACAATACACAGCTACAATACAAAGTTACAATGCACAGTTACTATACAAAGTTACAATACACAGTTACAATACAAAGTTACAATACATAGTTACAATACAAAGTTACAATACACAGCTACAATACACAGCTACAATACACAGTTACAATACACAGTTAAAATACAAAGTTACAATACACAGTTACAATACAAAGTTACAATACACAGTTACAATACAAAGTTACAATACACAGTTACAATACAAAGTTACAATACACAGCTACAATACACAGCTACAATACACAGTTACAATACAAAGTTACAATACAAAGTTACAATACAAAGTTACAATATACAGTTACAATACAAAGTTACAATACAAAGTTACAATATACAGTTACAATACAAAGTTACAATACACAGATACAATACACGGTTACAATACAAAGTTACAATACACAGCTACAATAAACAGCTACAATATACAGTTACAATACACAGTTACAATACAAAGTTACAATACCAAGTTACAATATACAGTTACAATACAAAGTTACAAAACAAAGTTACAATACAAAGTTACAATACACAGTTACAATACACAGCTACAATATACAGTTACAATACAAAGTTACAATACACAGATACAATACACAGTTACAATACAAAGTTACAATACAAAGTTACAATATACAGTTACAATACAAAGTTACAATACACAGCTACAATACACAGATACAATACAAAGTTACAATACAAAGTTACAATACAAAGTTACAATACACAGCTACAATACACAGTTAAAATACAAAGTTACAATACAAAGTTACAATACACAGCTACAATATACAGTTACAATACAAAGTTACAATACAAAGTTACAATACACAGCTACAATACACAGTTACAATACACAGTTACAATACACAGTTACAATACACAGTTACAATACACAGTTACAATACACAGTTACAATACAAAGTTACAATACAAAGTTAAAATATACAGCTACAATACAAAGTTACAATACACAGCTACAATACAAAGCTACAATACACAGATACAATACAAAGCTACAATACACAGCTATAATACAAAGCTACAATACACAGCTACAATACAAAGATACAATACACAGCTACAATACACAGCTACAATACAAAGTTACAATACACAGCTACAATACAAAGCTACAATATAAAGCTACAATACACAGTTACAATACACAGCTACAATACAAAGTTACAATACAAAGTTACAATACACAGCTACAATACAAAGCTACAATACACAGCTACAATACTCAGCTACAATACAAAGCTACAATACAAAGCTACAATACACAGTTACAATACACAGCTACAATACAAAGTTACAATACAAAGCTACAATACAAAGATAAAATACACAGCTACAATACAAAGCTACAATACACAGATAAAATACACAGCTACAATACACAGCTACAATACACAGCTACAATACACAGCCACAATACAAAGCTACAATACACAGTTACAATACAAAACTACAATACAAAGCTACAATACACAGTTACAATACAAAGCTACAATACAAAGCTACAATACACAGGTACAATACACAGATACAATACAAAGCTACAATACAAAGCTACAATACAAAGCTACAATACACAGATAAAATACACAGCTACAATACAAAGCTACAATACACAGATGCAATACACAGCTACAATACACAGATACAATACACAGCTACAATACACAGATACAACACACAGCTACAATACACAGATACAATACACAGATGCAATACACAGCTACAAAACAAAGCTACAATACACAGATACAATACACAGCTACAATACACAGATACAATACACAGCTACAATACACAGCTACAATACATAGCTACAATACACAGCTACAATACACAGATACAATACACAGATAAAATACACAGTTACAATACACAGCTACAATACACAGCTACAATACACAGATACAATACACAGATAAAATACACAGCTACAATACACAGCTACAATACACAGATACAATACACAGATACAATACACAGATACAATACACAGATAAAATACACAGATGCAATACACAGCTACAATACACAGCTACAATACACAGCTACAATACACAGATACAATACACAGCTACAATACACAGATATAATACACAGATAAAATACACAGCTACAATACAAAGATACAATACACAGATACAATACACAGATAAAATACACAGCTACAATACACAGCTACAATGCACAGATACAATACACAGATGCAATACACAGCTACAATACAAAGTTACAATACACAGATACAATACACAGCTACAATACACAGATACAATACACAGATAAAATACACAGCTACAATACACAGATACAATACACAGATAAAATACACATACAATACACAGATAAAATACACAGCTACAATACACAGATAAAATACACAGCTACAATACACAGATAAATTACACAGATAAAATACACAGATAAAATACACAGCTACAATACACAGCTACAATACACAGATACAATACACAGATAAAATTCACAGATACAATACACAGATAAAATACACAGCTACAATACACAGACAAAATACACAGCTACAATACACAGCTACAATACACAGATACAATGCACAGCTACAATACACAGATACAATACACAGCTACAATACACAGATACAATACAAAGCTACAATATAAAGCAACAATACAAAGCTACAATACACAGATACAATACAAAGCTACAAAACACAGATACAATACACAGATACAATACACAGCTACAATACACAGCTACAATACATAGCTACAATACAAAGCAACAATACAAAGCAACAATACAAAGCAACAATACAAAGCTACAACACAGAGCTAAATACACAGATACAGTACACAGATACAATACACAGCTACAATACACAGATACAATACACAGCTACAATACACAGATACAATACACAGCTACAATACACAGATACAATACACAGTTACAATACACAGTTACAATACACAGATACAATACACAGATACAATACACAGCTACAATACACAGTTACAATACACAGCTACAATACACAGATACAATACACAGCTACAATACACAGATACAATACACAGCTACAATACACAGTTACAATACACAACTACAATACACAGATACAATACACAGCTACAATACACAGTTACAATACACAGATACAATACACAGCTACAATACAAAGTTACAATACAAAGTTACAATACACAGTTACAATACACAGTTACAATACAAAGTTACAATACAAAGTTACAATACACAGTTACAATACACAGCTACAATACACAGTTACAATACACAGTTACAATACAAAGTTACAATACACAGCTACAATACAAAGCTACAATACATAGTTACAATACACATTTACAATACACAGCTACAATACAAAGTTACAATACACAGCTACAATACACAGTTACAATACACAGTTACAATACAAAGTTACAATACAAAGCTACAATACACAGTTACAATACACAGTTACAATACAAAGTTACAATACACAGTTACAATACAAAGTTTCAATAAACAGTTACAATACAAAGTTACAATACACAGTTACAATACAAAGCTACAATACACAGTTACAATACAAAGTTACAATACACAGTTACAATACAAAGTTACAATACAAAGTTACAATATACAGTTACAATACAAAGTTACCATACACAGCTACAATACACAGTTACAATACAAAGTTACAATACAAAGTTACAATACACAGCTACAATATACAGTTACAATACAAAGCTACAATACACAGTTACAATACACAGTTACAATATACAGTTACAATACACAGTTACAATACACAGTTACAATACACAGTTACAATACACAGTTACAATACACAGCTACAATACACAGTTACAATACACAGTTACAATACAAAGTTACAATACACAGTTACAATACAAAGTTACTAGCGATATTGATCATCTGTGCACTGCGCTAGAATAAGAGACACAACTAAAAGCTCGGTAGCAAGGGCCCGTGACAAGGTCGTGACGGTGGAGTTCTTCGCTTCTTTTGTTCGACTGCGATTAATTATAGGTGTACTCATAGCTCCCGAACATCTACACGCTGCTCAAACAACAAAGCTTACGCTGGCCTGGCCACGTACACAGTATGAAAGATGGCCGCAAACCAAAAGATATACTCTATGGACAACTGGCAGATGGCAAAAAGACCAGGGGCGATCAAAACTTCAATTTCTGGACGTATGTAAACGTGACATACAAAGTTACAATACACAGCTACAATACAAAGTTACAATACACAGCTACAATACAAAGTTACAATGCACAGCTACAATACAAAGTTACAATACATAGCTACAATACAAAGTTATAATACACAGCTACAATACAAAGTTACAATACACAGTTACAATACAAAGTTACAATACACAGTTACAATACAAAGTTACAATACACAGCTACAATACAAAGTTACAATACACAGCTACAATACAAAGTTACAATACACAGCTACAATACAAAGTTACAATACACAGTTACAATACACAGCTACAATACACAGCTACAATACAAAGTTACAATACACAGCTACAATACAAAGTTACAATACAAAGTTACAATACAAAGTTACAATACACAGCTACAATACAAAGTTACAATACAAAGTTACAAAACACAGCTACAATACACAACTACAAAACACAGCTACAATACAAAGCTACAATATAAAGCAACAATACAAAGCTACAATACACAGATACAATACACAGCTACAATACACAGATACAATACAAAGCTACAATACACAGATACAATACATAGCTACAATACACAGATACAATACACAGATACAATACACAGCTACAATACACAGATACAATACACAGCTACAATACACAGATACAATACACAGATACAATACAAAGCTACAATACAAAGTTACAATACAAAGTTACAAAACACAGGTACAATACACAACTACAAAACACAGGTACAATACAAAGCTACAATATAAAGCAACAATACAAAGCTACAATACACAGATACAATACACAGCTACAATACACAGATACAATACAAAGCTACAATACACAGATACAATACAAAGCTACAATACACAGATACAATACACAGATACAATACACAGCTACAATACACAGATACAATACACATCTACAATACACAGATACAATACAAAGCTGCATTATAAAGCAACAATACAAAGCTACAATACACAGATACAATACAAAGCTACAATACACAGATACAATACACAGATACAATACACAGCTACAATACACAGATACAATACACAGCTACAATACACAGATACAATACAAAGCTACAATATAAAGCAACAATACAAAGCTACAATACACAGATACAATACAAAGCTACAAAACACAGATACAATACACAGATACAACACACAGCTACAATACACAGCTACAATACATAGCTACAATACAAAGCAACAATACAAAGCAACAATACAAAGCAACAATACAAAGCTACAACACAGAGCTAAATTCACAGATACAGTACACAGATACAATACACAGCTACAATACACAGATACAATACACAGCTACAATACACAGATACAATACACAGCTACAATACACAGATACAATACACAGTTACAATACACAGTTACAATACACAGATACAATACACAGATACAATACACAGCTACAATACACAGTTACAATACACAGCTACAATACACAGATACAATACACAGCTACAATACACAGATACAATACACAGCTACAATACACAGTTACAATACACAGCTACAATACACAGATACAATACACAGCTACAATACACAGTTACAATACACAGATACAATACACAGCTACAATACAAAGCTACAATACATAGTTACAATACACAGTTACAATACACAGTTACAATACACAGTTACAATACAAAGTTACAATACACAGTTACAATACAAAGTTTCAATAAACAGTTACAATACAAAGTTACAATACACAGTTACAATACAAAGCTACAATACACAGTTACAATACAAAGTTACAATACACAGTTACAATACAAAGTTACAAAACAAAGTAACAATACAAAGTTACAATACATAGTTACAATACACAGCTACAATATACAGTTACAATACAAAGTTACAATACACAGATACAATACACAGTTACAATACACAGCTACAATACAAAGTTACAATATACAGTTACAATACAAAGTTACCATACACAGCTAAAATACACAGTTACAATACAAAGTTACAATACAAAGTTACAATACACAGCTACAATATACAGTTACAATACAAAGCTACAATACACAGTTACAATATACAGTTACAATACACAGTTACAATACACAGTTACAATACACATTTACAATACACAGCTACAATACACAGTTACAATACACAGTTACAATACAAAGTTACAATACACAGTTACAATACAAAGTTACAATGCACAGTTACTATACAAAGTTACAATACACAGTTACAATACAAAGTTACAATACACAGTTACAATACAAAGTTACAATACACAGCTACAATACACAGCTACAATACACAGTTACAATACACAGTTACAATACAAAGTTACAATACACAGTTACAATACAAAGTTACAATACACAGTTACAATACAAAGTTACAATACACAGTTACAATACAAAGTTACAATACACAGCTACAATACACAGCTACAATACACAGTTACAATACAAAGTTACAATACAAAGTTACAATACAAAGTTACAATATACAGTTACAATACAAAGTTACAATACAAAGTTACAATATACAGTTACAATACAAAGTTACAATACACAGATACAATACACGGTTACAATACAAAGTTACAATACACAGCTACAATAAACAGCTACAATATACAGTTACAATACACAGTTACAATACAAAGTTACAATACCAAGTTACAATATACAGTTACAATACAAAGTTACAAAACAAAGTTACAATACAAAGTTACAATACACAGTTACAATACACAGCTACAATATACAGTTACAATACAAAGTTACAATACACAGATACAATACACAGTTACAATACAAAGTTACAATACAAAGTTACAATATACAGTTACAATACAAAGTTACAATACACAGCTACAATACACAGTTACAATACAAAGTTACAATACAAAGTTACAATACAAAGTTACAATACACAGCTACAATACACAGTTAAAATACAAAGTTACAATACAAAGTTACAATACACAGCTACAATATACAGTTACAATACAAAGTTACAATTCAAAGTTACAATACACAGCTACAATACACAGTTACAATACACAGTTACAATACACAGTTACAATACACAGTTACAATACACAGTTACAATACAAAGTTACAATACAAAGTTAAAATATACAGCTACAATACAAAGTTACAATACACAGCTACAATACAAAGCTACAATACACAGATACAATACAACGCTACAATACACAGCTATAATACAAAGCTACAATACACAGCTACAATACAAAGATACAATACACAGCTACAATACACAGTTACAATACAAAGTTACAATACACAGCTACAATACAAAGCTACAATACAAAGCTACAATACACAGTTACAATACGCAGCTACAATACAAAGTTACAATACAAAGTTACAATACACAGCTACAATACAAAGCTACAATACACAGCTACAATACTCAGCTACAATACAAAGCTACAATACAAAGCTACAATACACAGTTACAATACACAGCTACAATACAAAGTTACAATACAAAGCTACAATACAAAGATAAAATACACAGCTACAATACAAAGCTACAATACACAGATAAAATACACAGCTACAATACACAGCTACAATACACAGCTACAATACACAGCTACAATACACAGCTACAATACAAAGCTACAATACACAGTTACAATACAAAACTACAATACAAAGCTACAATACACAGTTACAATACAAAGCTACAATACAAAGCTACAATACACAGTTACAATACACAGATACAATACAAAGCAACAATACAAAGCTACAATACAAAGCTACAATACACAGATAAAATACACAGCTACAATACAAAGCTACAATACACAGATGCAATACACAGCTACAATACACAGATACAAAACACAGCTACAATACACAGATACAACACACAGCTACAATACACAGATACAATACACAGATAAAATACACAGCTACAAAACAAAGCTACAATACACAGATACAATACACAGCTACAATACACAGATACAATACACAGATAAAATACACAGCTACAATACATAGCTACAATACACAGCTACAATACACAGATACAATACACAGATAAAATACACAGTTACAATACACAGCTACAATACACAGCTACAATACACAGATACAATACACAGATAAAATACACAGCTACAATACACAGCTACAATACACAGATACAATACACAGATACAATACACAGATACAATACACAGATAAAATACACAGATGCAATACACAGCTACAATACACAGCTACAATACACAGCTACAATACACAGATACAATACACAGCTACAATACACAGATACAATACACAGATAAAATACACAGCTACAATACAAAGATACAATACACAGATACAATACACAGATAAAATACACAGCTACAATACACAGCTACAATACACAGATACAATACACAGATGCAATACACAGCTACAATACAAAGCTACAATACACAGATACAATACACAGCTACAATACACAGATACAATACACAGATAAAATACACAGCTACAATACACAGCTACAATACACAGATACAATACACAGCTACAATACACAGATACAATACACAGATAAAATACACAGATACAATATACAGATAAAATACACAGCTACAATACACAGATAAAATACACAGCTACAATACACAGATAAAATACACAGCTACAATACACAGCTACAATACACAGCTACAATACACAGATAAAATACACAGCTACAATACACAGCTACAATACACAGATGCAATACACAGCTACAATACACAGATAAAATACACAGCTACAATACACAGATACAATACACAGATAAAATACACAGATACAATACACAGATAAAATACACAGCTACAATACACAGATAAAATACACAGCTACAATACACAGATAAAATACACAGATAAAATACACAGCTACAATACACAGCTACAATACACAGATACAATACACAGATAAAATACACAGATACAATACACAGATAAAATACACAGCTACAATACACAGATAAAATACACAGCTACAATACACAGCTACAATACACAGATAAAATACACAATTATTTGAATTATTTTTTTAATTGTTAGAACATCATACATAGTACTCGGACAGGGTAGACCCAACAGCCTTGGCCGAAAAGCCCCCCTATGCACCAACCCTGTGCATCCACCCTGTAGACCAACCCTGTGCATCCACCCTGTACACTAACCCGGTGCATCCACCTGTACACCAACCCGGTGCATCCACCCTGTACACCAACCCGGTGCATCGACCCTGTACACTAACCCGGTGCATCCACCTTGTACACCAACCCGGTGCATTCACCCTGTACACCAACCCGGTGCATCCACCCTGTACACCAACCCGGTGCATCCACCCTGTACACCAACCCGGTGCATCCACCCTGTACACCAAACCGGTGCATCCACCCTGTACACCAACCCGGTGCATCCACCCTGTACACCAACCCGGTGCATCCACCCTGTACACTAACCCGGTGCATCCACCCTGTACACCAACCCGGTGCATCCACCCTGTACACCAACCCGGTGCATCCACCCTGTACACCAACCCGGTGCATCCACCCTGTACACCAACCCGGTGCATCCACCCTACGAGAAAGAACTCTCCTGCGTAGAACCAAGATTCAGACTGACATGAACGAAGTGTGTCAGCCACAGCGCAGTTTAGGGGAATAATCAGTACACACACACATGTGAGTACTGGCCCTGCGACCAGCTCATCGTGTATCATGTTGTTTCTACCCCTCCATATACTAGTACATACCATACAACCAGCTCATCGTGTATCATGTTGTTGTTCCTACCCCTCCACATACGAGTACAGACCCTGCGAGCAACACATCGTGTGTCATGTTGTTGTTCCTACCCCTCCACTTACGAGTACAGACCATGCAACCAGCTCATCGTGTGTCATGTTGTTGTTCCTACCCCTCCACTTACGAGTACAGACCATGCAACCAGCTCATCGTGTGTCATGTTGTTGTTCCTACCCCTCCACATACGAGTACAGACCCTGCGAGCAACACATCGTGTGTCATGTTGTTGTTCCTACCCCTCCACTTACGAGTACAGACCATGCAACCAGCTCATCGTGTGTCATGTTGTTGTTCCTACCCCTCCACTAACGAGTACAGACCATGCAACCAGCTCATCGTGTGTCATGTTGTTGTTCCTACCCCTCCACATACGAGTACAGACCCTGCGAGCAACACATCGTGTGTCATGTTGTTGTTCCTACCCCTCCATATACGAGTGCATACCATACAACCAGCTCATCGTGTGTCATGATGTTGTTTCTACCCCTCCATATACTAGTACTGGCCCTGCGACCAGCTCATCGGTTGTCATGTTGTTGTTTCTACCCCTCCATATACGAGTACAGACCCTGCGAGCAACACATCGTGTATCATGATGTTGTTCCTACTTCTCCATCATGGAACAGGACAACATCAAATTTGCCCAATTAAAAGACTTGAAGAAGTAGATAAATATTAGCCTACCCTAATTTCTCTTTAATTTGCCAAAAGTTGAGTGAAAACTCGGCTTCTTAACTCGTAATGTAAGAGTAACAGTTTAACATGAAGACCAACATTTTTACTCCATACATCTACTTCTGTAACATTTACTTTCTACGTCACTTCCTACATTTTTACTCCATACATCTACTTCTGTAACATTTACTTTCTACGTCACTTCCTACATTTTTACTCCATACATCTACTTCTGTAACATTTACTTACTACGTCACTTCCTACGTTTTTACTCCATACATCTACTTCTGTAACATTTACTTACTACGTCACTTCCTACATTTTTACTCCATACATCTACTTCTGTAACATTTACTTACTACGTCACTTTCTACATTTTTATTCCATACATCTACTTCTGTAACATTTACTTACTACGTCACTTCCTACATTTTTACTCCATACATCTACTTCTGTAACATTTACTTACTACGTCACTTCCTACATTTTTACTCCATACATCTACTTCTGTAACATTTACTTACTACGTCACTTCCTACATTTTTACTCCATACATCTACTTCTGTAACATTTACTTACTACGTCACTTCCTACATTTTTACTCCATACATCTACTTCTGTAACATTTACTTACTACGTCACTTCCTACATTTTTACTCCATACATCTACTTCTGTAACATTTACTTACTACGTCACTTCCTACATTTTTACTCCGTACATCTACTTCTGTAACATTTACTTACTACGTCACTTCCTACATCTTTACTCCGTACATCTACTTCTGTAACATTTACTTACTACGTCACTTCCTACATTTTTACTCCATACATCTACTTCTGTAACATTTACTTACCACGTCACTTCCTACATTTTTACTCCATACATCTACTTCTGTAACATTTACTTACTACGTCACTTCCTACATTTTTACTCCATACATCTCGTTCTGTTACATTCAAGCACTACGTCACTTCCTATAAGAGTGCGTGGACAGAGCTAACAAATCCATAAAACGTCATGTCACGATGATTTTTTTTGTTTTTATGCAGAAGAAAGCTCGCAATTGATTTTGATGAAGATCTTCGACTCGATATTATCAAGATAATAATGACCTTCACCCTTTATCTGGAGCACACATTATCTGCTGCTGTTTGAATGCGATGGCTGGCGACCTACCACTTTAGTGGAGGGGAAAAAAAATCAACATTTACGTGTAAAAAGACATCAATAATTTCTGACGTGAACGACAGGGCAACATAAATGCATCTGTTATGTGGAAATTTATGAAGAAAAGTAAACAAAGACGCGCACACATTAACAGCTAATGGCGGTGTTTGTTTCGTGTCGGGATCTGCTGAAGAATACGAGACGATGACGAGGGGACTGGATTGAGAGAGTGTAGATCGACGAGCGCCGTTTCCATGGAGCTTTTCCATTAGGACACGTGATAAAATACACCGTTTTGTCTACGGCATTAATTCTTCATTTCTAATCGTTGTAAAGACGTAAGTTTAAATGTAGCAGATTCGATGTATAGAGATCAAGGTTAACAGAAACAAGATAAGGAGTAAGATACGCATCTACAAGAAGCAGAACAATCACGGACACATAGAATTTAGCAAGTACAGAGATAAGAGATAGATTTATCACAGATGTATCGGATATAATAAGTGCGGATGTAGGAGATAGAAACCCACACTTAGAAGGAATAGAGAAAACAGTAATGAAATGGAAAGAACGGTCATAAAGACAAATAGTAGATCAAGCATTGATAAAATGAAGGGAGAGTTGACAGGTGCATGAGAGTTAACAAGAACAGATTGAGGTGAAGAAATCGCAGATAATGACAAATAAATCGGAGATATAGGGGATAGAACAAATGCAGATATATGGGATAGAACAATCACAGATACAAGGGAAAGAACAAATGCAGATATAGGGGATAGAACAAATGCAGATATATGGGATAGAAAAATCACGGATATAGGGGCTAGAACAATCACAGATACAAGGGATAGAACAAATGCAGATATAGGGGATAGAACAAATGCAGATATAGGGGATAGAACAATCACGGATATAGGGGCTAGAACAATCACAGATACAAGGGATAGAACAAATGCAGATATAGGGGATAGAACAAATGCAGATATAGGGGATAGAACAATCACGGATATAGGGGCTAGAACAATCACAGATACAAGGGATAGAACAAATGCAGATATAGGGGCTAGAGCAATCACGGATATAGGGGCTAGAACAATCACAGATACAAGGGATAGAACAAATGCAGATATAGGGGCTAGAGCAATCACGGATACAAGGGATAGAACAAATGCAGATATATGGGATAAAACAATCACGGATATAGGGGCTAGAACAATCACAGATACAAGGGGTAGAACAATCACAGATACAAGGGATAGAGCAATCACAGATACAAGGGATAGAACAATCACTGATACAAAGAACAGAACAATCACTGATACAAAGGATATAACAATTACTGATACAGGGGATAGAACAATCACTGATACAAGGAATAGAACAATCACTGAAACAAGGAATAGAACAATCACTGATACAAGGAATAGAACAATCACTGATACAAAGGATAAAACAATCAATTTCCATCTTGTTTATTTCCTCATTTGCCTTTAAGTACCCAGGGGATATTTAATTTGAGATCTTTTACTCTTTTGTTCGCCTCTGCTGCTGTTATGTTTCCCAATGTTTCGAATATTCCGTCAAGTCATCTTTTTCGTGGTCGACCCTTGGGTCTGGTGTTCTCGCAACGTTTATTGAAGGCTCGTTGTGTTGTGTTTTGATCTTTCTGTCTTATCACATGATCATCATCCCATTTGTTTCTTTATATATTCTATGGCGGGAATTATTCCTAGCTTTTTTCTCAGTTTTTCGTTTCTGATCTTATCTCTCATGCTGTTTCCTGTCATTCGTCTAACACATTTCAGTAGAGGTTATTTTTCTTATTGTTCTTGTTAGAGTCCAGAACTGGCACTGGTAGCACAACGTTGGGATGAAAATTGTATTGTAGAGTGCCCGTTTTGCCTCTAGAACAATCACTAAGACACATAATATACTAATCACAAATACAAGGAATAGAAAAATCACAGAAAAAAATCACAAGTGCAAGGAATGTAAAAATGTAGGAAGTGACGTAGTATGTAAATGTTACAGAAGTAGGTGTATAGAGTAAAAATGTAGGAAGTGACGTAGTATGTAAATGTTACAGAACTAGATGTATGGAGTAAAAATGTAGGAAATGACGTAGTAAGTAAATGTTACAGAACTAGATGTATGGAGTAAAAATGTAGGAAGTGACGTAGTAAGTAAATGTTACAGAACTAGATGTATGGAGTAAAAATGTAGGAAGTGACGTAGTAAGTAAATGTTACAGAACTAGATGTATGGAGTAAAAATGTAGGAAGTGACGTAGTAAGTAAATGTTACAGAACTAGATGTATGGAGTAAAAATGTTGGAAGTGACGTATGAATAACTAATTAGAGAATGAAGGTAGCTAGTAACTAGTGGAGGAAGTTAGGTAACATGGAAAAGCAGATCGTAAATTGTATTTAATGAAAGTAGGAAATGACATAGTGAGGTGCAAAAAAAAAAAAAAATGCACACAGAAAGCACGGCCTTCTGTCCTATTGTCCATGATTCACATCCACATGTGAGTACAATAATCATATCTAAAATGAAAGAGCGGTAAGAGGTCCATCAAAGAAAGGGCACTTTGGCATTAGAATTGAACTAGGTCATGGAGTCACACACAGACTGACTCGAGTCTGCTCGGAGTAGCATTAAGTGCAGGGAGAGCCATTTGACATCTTCACTTCGCAAGGTGTTGACTTGTGTTTTGTAATTCTCATCTTTAGGACAGGCAGGCAAACAGGCGGGTGGGCGGGCAGGCAGGCAGGCAGGCAGGCGGGCAGGCAGGCAGGCAGATAGACAGGCAGGTAGGCAGGCAGGCAGGCAGACAGGCAGGCAGGCAGGCAGGCAGATAGACAGACAGGCGGGCAGGCAGGCAGGCAGACAGACAGGCAGGCAGGCAGACAGACAGACAGACAGGAAGGCAGACAGACAGACAGACAGGAAGGCAGACAGACAGACAGCCAGGCAGACAGACAGACAGCCAGGCAGACAGACAGACAGACAGGCAGGCAGGCAGGCAGACAGACAGACAGACAGCCAGGCAGGCAGACAGGCGGGCAGGCAGGCAGATAGATAGGCAGGCAGGCAGGCAGACAGACAGGCAGGCAGGCAGACAGGCGGGCAGGCAGGCAGACAGGCGGGCGGGCAGGCAGACAGGCAGGCAGGCAGACAGGCGGGCAGGCAGGCAGATAGACAGGCAGGCAGGCAGACAGAATGGCAGGTAGGCAGACATTCGGGCAGGCAGGCAGGCAGACCGGCGGGCGGGCAGGCAGACAGGCAGGCAGGCAGACAGATAGGCAGGCAGGCAGGCAGACAGGCAGGCAGGCGGGCAGGCAGGCAGGCAGACAGACAGGCAGACAGATAGGCAGGCAGGCAGACAGGCGGGCGGGCGGGCGGGCAGACAGGCGGGCAGGCAGGCGGGCAGGCAGGCAGGCAGACAGCCAGGCGGGCGGGCGGGTGGGCAGGCAGGCAGACAGACAGGCGGGCAGGCAGACAGGCAGGCAGGCAGGCAGACAGACAGACAGGCAAACAGGCAGACAGGCAGGCATACAGGCAAGCAGACAGACAGACAGACAGGCAAGCAGACGTTCAGGCAGGCAGGCAGACAGACAGGCAGACAGACATACAACCAGGCAGACAGACATACAGCCAGGCAGACAGACGGACAGCCAGGCAGACAGACATACAGCCAGATAGACAGACAGACAGCCAGCCAGTCAGGCAGGCAGACAGACAGGCAGACAGACAGCCAAGCAGGCAGACAGACAGACAGACAGGAAGGCAGACAGACAAACAGCCAGGCAGACAGACAGACAGCCAGGCAGGCAGATGGACAGACAGGCAGACAGACAGCCAGGCAGACAGACAGCCAGGCAGACAGACAGACAGGCAGGCAGGCAGGCAGACAGACAGACAGGAAGGCAGACAGACAGACAGCCAGGCAGGCAGACAGACAGACAGACAGCCAGGCAGACAGACAGCCAGGCAGACAGACAGACAGCCAGGCAGGCAGGCAGACAGACAGACAGACAGCCAGACAGACAGACAGACAGGAAGGCAGACAGACAGACAGCCAGGCAGGCAGACAGACAGCCAGGCAGACAGACAGACAGACAGGCAGGCAGACAGACAGACAGACAGGCAGGCAGGCAGGCAGACAGACAGACAGACAGACAGCCAGGCAGGCAGACAGAGACACGTAAAGAGAGAGGTTAATTGTCATCTTGATTTCTCGAGTGAATAATCTTTCGATTTACTATGTAAATGATCTAAATTTACGCATTATCGATTTTTTTTTAAATATTGATTTTGACTGTCAACTTAAGGTAAAAACCGATTAATTAACCATTAAGACCATTGACTCAATCGAGCAACTTATCGATAAAACAGAAATAAAAAATGTCACAAACTAGAAGAGTGTTGTTATCTTTCAAACATTTGACATTATTTCTGTTCTGTGTTTGTTTGTTTGTTTGTCCTATTGGAAGACGCTTTATGTTGAAACAGTTTATTGGTTAGCGTGTCTTATCTATTTCTTGTTACCATTTTGCATTTACGCAATTTTGTATTGACGCCATTTTGTATTTACTCAATTTTGTATTGACGCAATTTTGTATCGACGTCATTTTGTATTGACGCCATTTTGAATCGACGTCATTTTATATTGACACCATTTTGTATCGACGTCATTTTGTATTGACGCCATTTTATATCGACGTCATTTTGTACTGACGCCATTTTGTATCGACGTCATTTTGTATTGACACTATTTTGTATTGACATAATTTTGTATTGACATCATTTTGTATTGACATCATTTTGTATTGACGCCATTTTTTAATTGACGCCATTTTTTATTGACATCATTTTGTATTGGAGGCCATTTTGTATTGGCGCCATTTTGTTTTGACGTTATTTTGTATTGACGTTATTTTGTATTGACGCCATTTTGTATTGACAACATTTTGTATTGGCGCCATATTGTATTGACGTTATTTTGTATTGGCGCCATTTTGTATTGGCGCCATTTTGTATTGACGTTATTTTGTATTGACGCCATTTTGTATTGACACCATTTTGTATTGGCGCCATTTTGTATTGACGTTATTTTGTATTGACGCCATTTTGTATTGACGCCATTTTGTATTGACACCATTTTGTATTGGCGCCATTTTGTATTGACGCCATTTTGTATTGACGCCATTTTGTATTGACACCATTTTGTATTGGCGCCATTTTGTAGTGACGCCATTTTGTATTGACGCCATTTTGTATTGACGCCATTTTGTATAGACGCCATTTTGTATTGACACCATTTTGTATTGGCGCCATTTTGTATTGACGCCATTTTGTATTGACGCCATGTTGTCGTGGTCTGACACGGTTTTCCTGTCTACCCACGTTAACCATTTGGCTGAGATCATTATTTTTCTACGCTAACCATTACGTAGTAAACCTATTCTATTCTATTCATGGAAGCAGTGTTATTGCAATCGGGATATTCCCATATCCGGTCCATCTCCTATCTCATCATTTCTTGAGACGTAAACAGACTGATTGCTTGCAATCTCTTGCACATATTTTTAGAGGCTCGGCGGACTACAAAACGTTATCAGTCGAAAAAGAAATCAACTACATCTTGGAATCGAACCTAAACCCTTCAGAAAATGAGTACACTAACCACTCAGCCACCTAGGGTCCAGCTTCTACTGCAGGAAGGGAAAACATCGAGAAAACCGTTAGGGCCTATCACATTAAATGGGTGCCCGTGTTGCTACCAGTTCCCTGACCACATTGAGGAGAAAGAAAGAATTGAGTCACTGTCCACGTCCGTGTATCGACCAGTTCCCTGACCACATTGAGGAGAAAGAAAGAATTGAGTCACTGTCCACGTCCGTGTATCGACCAGTTCCCTGACCACATTGAGGAGAAAGAAAGAATTGAGTCACTGTCCACGTCCGTGTATCGACCAGTTCCAAGACCACATTGAGGGGAGTTGTTGTTGTTGTTGACGGATTGCCACGAGTTGATGCGGGCAGGTTGCCCTTTGACTCATTGATGTGGCGGGTCGTAATGGTTTTCTTGACATTCCCGGCTCTTACTGGAGAAGTTGGAGTTCGTCTATCCCAGGCTATGCTGGGAAACTACTAGTCCAGCCCAGAGGTACTGCAATACTGGGTCCTCTATATCAGTAACAGCCACCACTACAGGGAACACGGCGATCCTAGCTTCTGTTAGCCGGTTTGTTTTGACGCAGACTGTTACCAGGGGAGACCACGAGGAGGTAGAACTGCTAGGTCTTGGTCAGCTGATAGTGCGCCGACCCTGCTATTGCGACCGCAGGTCGCAGGCGCTTCTGCTCCCCTACAGTGAGGGGAGAAAAGAATAAAGCCACTGTCTCCTGTTATATATGTCGTAAGAGGCGACTAAGGAGATTGGTGACCACGTCTTTGATGGTGCCACGAGTTCGTGCATCTGAGCCGAGGTCATCTTCAGTGGTTTCTCTAGTGAGTGGCAGGCGTGCTTCATACCAGCAGACATACTGAGGAGGGGATATGAGTACTATGGAGTTGTGCAATATGACGTGTCCATTAAACTAAACTAAACTAAACTAAATTAGACTAAACTAAACTAAACTAAATTAAACTGGACTAGACTAGACTAAACTAAACTAAAAAGAGTGAAAGGAAGAGTTTGTGTGAAAGAAACAGAGAGAGTGAAAAGAGAGAGAGAGAGCGCGTGAAAAAAGAGAGTGTGTGTGAGTATGAAAAAAAAAGAAAGAGAGAGTGATAGAAAGAGATATATATATATATTAACATAGCAAGAATCAATGGAATAAATTCACGGGTTACGACAGACAGAGACCGACGCTACTCTGACGTCATCATGTATCATACTTCCGCCGGCATGTTTGCAGAAACTCCTTTGATAGTAGATATTACCAATAGATATAGAACCAATTCTGACCTATGGAAGCGAATCATGGACATAGAAAAATAAATGAAAAGACGATTAGAGGCCACAAAGGTGGGATTTCTCAGAAGAATGTTGAAAGTTCCCTGGACAGCTAAAAAGACCAATGAGAAAGTTCTCAAAGAGGCCGACACAAAAAGGGAGCTCCTAAAAAACGTCAGAAAGAAGCAATCAACATTTTTCGGGCACATCATGAGAAGAGGAAAGTTGGAATACTTGGTTACAACTGGCAAAATAAAAGGAAAGAGAGATCGCGAGCGACAAAGAGAGAAAATACTGGATAGCTTGGTGTCATGGCATGGAAAACAGTCAACAACAGAACTGATACGATGCACTGTAGATAGAAGATTGTAGATGGACATGATCGCCTACGCCAACCGGTATGGCACATGATGATTATTATTCGGTACACATTGTTCTTGTGCACATTAAGTAAAGAAAGTAAATAGCCCCGTCACGTCAAGTGACGTATAGGATTCATCATCATCATCGAGTGCCGTCTCCGCAACGAAGGTTGGCTACCACAGAGCGCCATTCTGCTCTGTCTCTTGCTTTGATGGTGCAGGTTGTCATAGGCTGATTTGTCCATCTCTTGATGTTACTCGTCCATGTTAGTCTTGGTCTGCCTCTACCTCTTTTACCTTGTTTTTTTCCCTCCAGGATAACTTTTAATAGGCTGTTGTGTCTATTAACATGGCCTAAAAATCGCATTTGTCTTGCTTGAATTGTGCTTAGTAGTTCTCTTTTTTATTTTTAGTTGTTTTAAGACTTCGTCGCTTGTTTTCTTTTCCTTCCATCCAATTCTACATATTCTTCTATATATCCACATTTCAAAGGGTTCAATTCTATGTTCTGTTTTCGTGTCTAATGTCCATGTTTCTGCACCATATAGGAATATTGAGAAGATGTAACATTTTGATATTCTTAGTTTTAGCCCTGGTGGTATTTGTTTTGATGTTAGTATGTTCTTCATGTATAGAATATAGGATGCGTATAGAATTATAAACCACATTACCCCAAAAATCATGTGCCGAATGTCTATAAAAATGACGATCATTAATACTATATTCCCTAGATGCCATTTGGCGTGACGGGACTCTTTACTTTCTTTTTCCTTTTTTCAAAACTTTCCCTCTGCTTAAACTCTTGTACAACTCTTCTTTTTATGCTCTCGTACTATCTCTCTGTTTATACTCTCGTACTATCTCTCCCGTTTATACTCTCGTACTATCTCTCTGTTTATACTCTCGTACTATCTCTCTGTGTATACTCTCCTACTATCTCTCTGTTTATGCTATGGTACTATCTCTCTGTTTATACTCTCGTACTATCTCTCTGTTTATACTCTCGTACTATCTCTCTCTTTATACTCTGGAACGATCCTCTGTTTATACTCTGGTACTATCTCTCTGTTTATACTCTCGTACTATCCTCATTTATACTCTGATACTATTCTTCTGTTTATACTCTCGTACTATCTCTCTGTTTATACTCTTATACGATCCTCTGTTTATACTCTGGTACTATTCTTCTGTTTATACTCTCGTACTATCTCTCTGTTTATATTCTCGTACTATCCTCATTTATACTCTGGTACTATCTCTCTGTTTATACTCTTGCACTATCTCTCTGTTTATACTCTTGCACTATCTCTCTGTTTATACTCTTGTACTATCTCTCTGTTTATACTCTTGCACTATCTCTCTGTTTATACTCTTGCACTATCTCTCTGTTTATACTCTGGTACCATCTCTTTCTTTATACTCTGGCACTATCTCTCTGTTTATACTCTGTTACTATCCCTCTGTTTATACTCTGGTACTATCCCTCTGTTTATACTCTGGTACTATCCTCTGTTTATAATTTGGTACTATCCCTCTGTTTATACTCTGGTACTATCCTCTTTTTATACTCTGGTACTATCCTCTGTTTATACTCTGGTACTATTCCTCTGTTTATACTCTGGTAATATCCCTCTGTTTATACTCTGGTACTATCCCTCTGTTTATACTCTGGTATTATCCTCTGTTTATGCTCTGGTACTATCCCTCTGTTTATACTATGGTACTATCCCTCTGTTTTTACTCTTGTACTATGAACTTGTTTATACTCTGGTACTATTCCTCTGTTTTTACTCTTGTACTATCCCCCTGTTTATACTCTGGTACTATCACTGTTTATACTCTGGTGCTATCCCTCTATTTATATTCTGGTATTATCCTCTGTTTATACTCTGGTACTATCACTATTTATACTCTGGTGCTATTCCTCTATTTATACTCTTGTATTATCCTATGTTTATACTCTGGTACTATCCCTCTGTTTATACTCTGGTAGGATACCTGTTTATACTCGGGTACTATCCCTGTTTATACTAGGGTACTATCCCTGTTTATACTCTGGTACTATCCCTGTTTATACTCTGGTGCTATCCCTCTATTTATACTCTGGTATTATCCTCTGTTTATACTCTGGTACTATCACTGTTTATACTCTGGTGATATCACTGTTTATACTCTGGTATTATCCTCTGTTTATACTCTGGTACTATCCCTCTGTTTATACTCTGGTACGATACCTGTTTATACTCGGGTACTATCCCTGTTTATACTCGGGTACTATCCCTGTTTATACTCTGGTACTATCCCTGTTTATACTCTGGTACTATTAATGTTTATACTCTGGTGCTATCCCTGTTTATACTCTGGTACTATCACTCTGTTTATACTCTGGTACTATCCCTGTTTATACTCGGGTACTATCTCTCTGTTTATACTCTGGTACTATCCCTGTTTATACTCTGGTACTATTAATGTTTATACTCTGGTACTATCCCTGTTTATACTCTGGTACTATCCCTGTTTATACTCTGGTACTACGGCCGGGGGCCTCGGTAGCCTAGTTGGGAAAACCACTCGACTGGACAACCGATGTTCGGACAACCCGTGTTCGATTCCCGCTAGAAGCAGTGTGAGCTGTACTCGTGGTTGGAAAAAAAATACCCCCACGGTCGACCCAGCCGTTTGGCAGAAATGGCTACCTGGGTATTACCCTGGGAAAGTGAGGAATGTCGTCTCTCATCGTGAGTTTCGATGCTTGAAGCGACACTATCCAGAAGTCTCCGAACATTTCTGGATAGGCGGCCGAGCACATATGGGTGAAAACTCGCGCTCTAAGACGCCGGTTCAAGTCTCGTACTTTACCTTTACCTTTACTCTGGTACTATCACCCTGTTTATACTCTGGTACTATCACCCTGTTTATACTCTGGTACTATCACCCTGTGTATACTCTGCTACTATCACCCTGTTTATACTCTGGTACTATCACCCTGTTTATACTCTGGTACTATCACCCTGTGTATACTCTGGTACTATCACCCTGTTTATACTCTGCTACTATCACCCTGTTTATACTCTGCTACTATCTCCCTGTTTATACTCTGCTACTATCTCCCTGTTTATACTCTGGTACTATCACCCTGTTTATACTCTGGTACTATCACCCTGTTTATACTCTGGTACTATCACCCTGTTTATACTCTGGTACTATCACCCTGTTTATACTCTGCTACTATCTCCCTGTTTATACTCTGCTACTATCACCCTGTTTATACTCTGGTACTATCACCCTGTTTATACTCTGCTACTATCACCCTGTTTATACTCTGCTACTATCTCCCTGTTTATACTCTGCTACTATCTCCCTGTTTATACTCTGCTACTATCTCCCTGTTTATACTCTGCTACTATCTCCCTGTTTATACTCTGCTACTATCTCCCTGTTTATACTCTCGTACTATCTCCCTGTTTATACTCTGCTACTATCTCCCTGTTTATACTCTGCTACTATCTTCCTGTTTATACTCTGCTACTATCTCCCTGTTTATACTCTGCTACTATCTCCCTGTTTATACTCTGCTACTATCTCCCTGTTTATACTCTGCTACTATCTCCCTGTTTATACTCTGCTACTATCTCCCTGTTTATACTCTGCTACTATCTCCCTGTTTATACTCTGCTACTATCTCCCTGTTTATACTCTGCTACTATCTCCCTGTTTATACTCTGCTACTATCTCCCTGTTTATACTCTGCTACTATCTCCCTGTTTATACTCTGCTACTATCTCCCTGTTTATACTCTGCTACTATCTCCCTGTTTATACTCTGCTACTATCTCCCTGTTTATACTCTGCTACTATCTCCCTGTTTATACTCTGCTACTATCTCCCTGTTTATACTCTGCTACTATCTCCTAACAGCTTTCGAAGAAACAGAACTTCATCAAAATATGCTGTTCTTGAATAAAGAATGTTAATCGAGTACTAATATTGTCACAAAATGTTACATTATAATCACAAAATGCTACATTATAATCACAAAATGCTACAATATTGTCACAAAATGCTACATTATAATCACAAAATGCTACATTATAATCACAAAATGCTACAATATTGTCACAAAATGTTACATTATAGTCACAAAATGCTACATTATAATCACAAAATGCTACAATATTGTCACAAAATGTTACATTATAGTCACACAAAAATTAATCATTGTCACAAAATGCTACATTATAATCACAAAATGTTACATTATTGTCACAAAATGCTACATTATAATCACAAAATGCTACAATATTGTCACAAAATGTTACATTATAGTCACACAAAAATTAATCATTGTCACAAAATGCTACATTATAATCACAAAATGTTACATTATTGTCACAAAATGCTACATTATAATCACAAAATGCTACAATATTGTCACAAAATGTTACATTATAGTCACACAAAAATTAATCATTGTCACAAAATGCTACATTATAATCACAAAATGTTACATTATTGTCACAAAATGCTACCTTATAATCACAAAATGTTACATTTTTGTCATAAAACGCTACATTATAATCACAAAATGTTACATTATAGTCACACAAAAATTAATCATTGTCACAAAATGCTACATTATAATCACAAAATGTTACATTATTGTCACAAAATGCTACCTTATAATCACAAAATGTTACATTTTTGTCATAAAATGCTACATTATAATCACAAAATGCTACAATATTGTCACAAAATGTTACATTATAGTCATGCAAGAGGTAAGTAGGTACAACGTTATTACCTAATAAATCATCATTATCATAACATCAATACATCATTAACATCACATCATGAATACATCACCATCACATTAATACATCTACATGGCATCATACATACATTATCACCAAATCATCAGTCTATCATCATTGCATTATTACTGCATCATCTCTACATGATCCTCTCTACATCATTATCGTGACATAATCATCACTGCATCATCATCTCTACATCATCATCGCTACATAATCATCTCTACATCATCATCGCTACATAATCATCTCTACATAGTCATCTCTACATAATCATCTCTGCATCATCATCACTACATAATCATCTCTGCATCATCATCACTGCATCATCATCACTACATAATCATCTCTACATCATCATCACTGCATCATCATCACTGCATCATCATCACTGCATCATCATCACTGCATAATCATCTCTACATCATCATCACTGCATCATCATCACTGCATCATCATCACTACATAATCATCTCTACATCATCATCTCTACATAATCATCTCTGCATCATCATCATCACTACATCATCATCTCTACATAATCATTACTATATCATCATCTCTACATAATCATCTCTGCATCATCATCACTGCATCATCATCACTGCATAATCATCTCTACATCATCATCACTGCATCATCATCACTGCATCATCATCACTACATAATCATCTCTGCATCATCATCTCTACATAATCATCTCTGCATCATCATCACTACATCATCATCACTACATCATCATCTCTACATAATCATTACTATATCATCATCTCTACATAATCATCACTGCATCATCATCACTACATCATCATCTCTACATAATCATCACTACATCATCTCTACATCATCATCTCTACATAATCATCACTACATCATCATCTCTACATCATCATCACTACATAATCATCACTACATCATCATCTCTACATCATCATCCCTATATAATCATCACTACATCATCATCACTACATCATCATCTCTACATAATCATCACTATATCATCATCTCTACATAATCATCACTGCATCATCATCACTACATCATCATCTCTACATAATCATCACTACATCATCATCTCTACATAATCATAACTGCATCATCATCACTACATCATCATCTCTACATAATCATCACTACATCATCATCTCTACATCATCATCGCTACATAATCATCTCTACATCATCATCTCTACATCATCATCGCTACATAATCATCACTACATCATCATCTCTACATAATCATCACTATATCATCTCTACATAATCATCACTGCATCATCATCACTACATCATCATCTCTACATAATCATCACTACATCATCATCTCTGCATCATCATCTCTACATAATCATCACCACATAATTATCACTACATCATCATCACTACATCATTATCACTATATAATCATCTCTACATAATCATCACTACATCATAATCTCTGTATCATCATCTCTACATAATCATCAATACATCATCATCACTACATCATCATCTCTATATAATCATCACTACATCATCACTACATCATCATCTCTATATAATCATCACTACATCATCATCACTACATCGTCATCTCTATATAATCATCACTACATCATCATCACTACATCATCATCTATATATAATCATCAATACATCATCATCACTACATCAATATCTCTATATAATCATCATTACATCATCATCTCTACATAATCATCACTACATCATCATCACTACATCATCATCTCTAAATAATCATCTCTAAATAATCATCACTACATCATCATATCTATATAATCATCGCTACATCATCATCTCTACATAATCATCTTTATATAATCATCACTACATCATCATCTCTTCATTATCATCACTACATAATCATCACTACATCATCATCACTACATCATCATCTCTATATAATCATCACTACATCATCATCACTACATTATCATCACTACATTATCATCACTACATAATCATCTCTATATAATCATCCCTACATCATCAGCACTACATCATCATCACTACAATATCATCATTATATAATCATCGCTACATCATCATCACTACATCATCATCACTACATTATCATCTCTACATAATCATCACTACATCATCATCGCTACATCATCATCACTACATCATCATCACTACATAATCATCTCTATATAATCATCACTACATCGTCATCTTTACATAATCATCACTATATCATCATTACTACATCATCATCGTTACATAGTCATCTTCACATAATCATCTCTACATAATCATCACTACATCATCATCTCCACATCATCATCTCTACATAATCATCTCTACATTATCATCTCTACATAATCATCACTACATCATCATCACTACATAATCATCACTACATTATCATCACTGCATCATCATCACTACATCATCATCACATAGGCAGTACAACATGTTCGCAACACCAGTGAATCATCAATTGCATCAAAATCACATTATCAATATAAAAAAAAAAACCACACTCAGATGATCAGTACATCAACATCACATGATCAAAACATCTGAATCACTTTATGAAACACATCTTCACCACATCGTTACACAGTTGAAATAGCATCTTCACAACATCACTCAGCATCCATGCATAATCAGCAAATCAACATCACATCATCAATACAAATACAAGTAACCCTCATCAACATCAATATCACATCATGAAATGATTTATCTTCACCATATCATAATACATCAACATCAGATCCGGTTACATCATGAATACATCAACAACAACAAATCAATCCAACAACATTATGCCAGCCACCACCACGTATAACTCAGTTTCAATTTCTAACACATAGTGACTGATTGGTCTCGAGGCAAGAGCCAGCCTGGAGACAGAGAGGTTCTGAGTTCAAATCCCGGCTGCACCAGTGGGATTTTTATTTTTAATTTCTCTCTGCGGCAACCACCCCTGGTCTGTGACAACCACCCCTGGTATGTGACAACCACCCCTGGTATGTGACAACCACCCCTGGTATGTGGCAACCAACCCCTGGTCTGTGACAACCACCCCTGGTATGTGGCAACCACCCCTGGTCTGTGACAACCACCCCTGGTATGTGACAACCACCCCTGGTATGTGGCAACCAACCCCTGGTCTGTGGCAGCCACCCCTGGTTTGTGACAACCACCCCTGGTATGTGGCAACCAACCCCTGGTATGTGACAACCACCCCTGGTATGTGACAACCACCCCTGGTATGTGGCAACCAACCCCTGGTCTGTGACAACCACCCCTGGTTTGTGACAACCACCCCTGATATGTGGCAACCAACCCCTGGTATGTGACAACCACCCCTGGTTTGTGACAACCACCCCTGATATGTGGCAACCAACCCCTGGTATGTGACAACCACCCCTGGTATGTGACAACCACCCCTGGTATGTGGCAACCAACCCCTGGTCTGTGACAACCACCCATGGTTTGTGGCAACCACCCCTGGTATGTGACAACCACCCCTGGTATGTGACAACCACCCCTGGTATGTGACAACCACCCCTGGTATGTGACAACCACCCCTGGTATGTGGCAACCAACCCCTGGTCTGTGATAACCACCCCTGGTTTGTGGCAACCACCCCTGGTCTCAGCAGCGGGGCCCGGCTTGAAACATCTGCTACTCATGGACGGAAAAAAATATGAGTACCTCCGAAGACGGAGTTATCTGCCTGTGTGGCGAGGGACCCCTGTGCACATGCCTGCCAGGGAAAAACGGATTTACACGCAAAATTCAGTTCCTAGTGGAATTCAGTTCTAGGGACTTCGTCAAAGATGGTGAACGTAACCAAAAAAAAAAAAATAAATAAAAAAATAAAAAAATTCCAAAACCTGGTGTATCTGGTATACAGAACAGTCATCATCATCATCATCATGTACCACACCGACAGGCGTAGGCGATCATGTTTTGCCAAAACTCTCTGTCCTCGGTGCCAAGCTTTCTAGTATCTTCTCTCTTTGTTGTCCTCTATTTTCTCAGACATCTCATCTTATGTGTGTTTATTGTCGATAATGTAGCGTTTACATAATAATAATGTAGCGACTAGTTTGACGATAATGAAGCATCGACGTAACGTTTACGCCATGACGTTAATGTGTGCACGATGTCTGATCATACCATAACGATGCATGCAAGAACGGAACCTTTCTTCATTATAATCACTTTTATCTTGCCAGACGCCATTTCCGGCAAGTCCTGCCTGGCAGGCGAGGAAAGGCCAATTCACCAAGCCGCGTCATCACATCGTTAGCTCTCTCTTAGCCACCTCGCAGTTCCAGGTACACCCGCGTGAGAATTCTTCGCGTGCTCAGCTCATAGATGTGTTCCCTGCTTCACTAATCACAGCCTTTGCCGCCCCTGTAATTCTGGTGTCCGTTTAGCTGCCTGATTTCTGGACATCTCGGATCAAATCCGCTGCCACAACTGGTAAAGTTGCGCAATCCACTTGGCGCCTTCAAGCCACAGCAGGATTAAGAAATAGCTTTCTGATCGCTTTTTGGCTCTTTTATTAACAAACACTTCAACTTTTTCTTCGATTTTTCTCACTGTCTAGCATAGAAGAGTTGGCCTTTGGCCTTTCTCAATTGCAGTTAATCTCAATGTACAGAGCTTAAGGCATCATGCCGGATTGGCTGTCATTGATGCAAAGAAACGATACCAGCAATGAAGCAAAAAAATTCAATGGCGTGTACATGTGAACACATGAACAGAGAGACCTTCAGGGACTCCTCTCTCCATTCCCTGTCTCTTTTTGTTTTTACTGTGACGGTTCGATATTTGCTGGAGCTGTTATCAACAAAATTAAAAGTTCCTGTAACTTCTTGACTTGATCAAAATGTTATAGAATCGAAACGTTATATCCACGATTCATCATCATCATCATCGAGTGCCTTCTCCGCAACGAAGGTTGGCTACCATGGAGAGCCATTCTGATCTGTCTATTGCTTTGATGGTGCAGGTTGTCATAGGCTGATTTGTCCATCTTTTGATGTTACTCGTCTATGTTAGTCTTGATCTGCCTCTGCCTCTTTTACCTTGTATTTTCCCCTCCAGGATTACTTTTAGTAGGCTGTTGTGTCTCTTAACATGACCCAAAAATCGCATTTGTCTTGTTTTAATTGTGCTTAGTAGTTCTCTTTTCATTTTTAGTTGTTTTAAGACTTCATCGTTTGTTTTCTTTTCCTTCCATCCAATTCTACCTATTCTTCTATATATCCACATTTCAACGACTTCAATTCTGTTTTTGCCATTCCTATTCTTTTGTTGATTTCAGTTGTACATTTTCTATCACAGGTTATAGTATGTCCAAGGTATTTGTTGTTCTGAACTGTCTCCAGGTCTATTCCTTCAATTTTGATATCCACTTGTGGGTTTTGAGTATTTTCTTTGTTTATGATCATAGTTTTAGTCTTTTTTATCTTCAAATCTAGTCCATATTTTTTACTTGTCATGTTTATTTCATTAAGTAATTGTTGTAAATCTTTAGGATTTTCTGCTAGTAGTACAGTATCATCAGCATATCTTAGGTTATTGATTATCTTTCCATTAATTTGTAGGCCTGGCATCTCTGTGATGTTTTTAAAGATTTGCTCAGTGTATAGATTGAACAAGCTTGGTGATAGGATGCATCCCTGTCTTACTCCTCTTGTTATATCAATGGGTGTAGAGTTCTCTTTGTTATATTTTATTATTGCTGTTTGCTCCCAGTATAGATTACATATTAGTCGTATGTCCATGTCATCTAGATGTATCTCTTTTAGACATTCTATAAGTCCACGATTACCGTTTTTTATGGTCCACATTTAAATGTGGGTAATTTAGGCGTATCGACATTGCGTCGTAATTTAGATCAAACAATGAAAATCTGGAGTTCGGGTCACTGATTCACCTTTTGTCTACCAGGAAATCCTCCAGAATTGGCACTTAGAATGTACGTGCCCTAAATAAACAAGGAAAATATGCACAACTAGCAGTAGAAATGAAAAAAAAAAAAAAACTATAAAATATATTTTCTGGAAATGTGCGAAACAAGATGGTTAGGAACGGAAACGATAAAATGGCGCTGGATAGGATACATACTGCGAGAAGCCAACTGAGAGTATTACAAAACATGCCCTTTTGTTGGAATCCGCAAGGGAAAAGACAAAGAAAAAAGCCAAAATATTCTTAGAGAAGACAGAAGAAGAGATGCAGACGATGGGGAAGACATGGAATGATCTTAAAATAATGGCAAGAAACAGAACGGCCTGGAAGGTGTTTGTTGAAGACCTATGCTCCACAGGGAGCTGTAAGGTAGAAGAAGCAGAAGATGGAAGCCACTATTGTCAACGGAGTTAGAAAAAAAAAAGATTTCTGTAGTTTTCTGTGAAGCCAGTATTTGCAAATGGATGCGAATCGTAGATATTCAGGCAACAGACACAAATAATAGTTTAAGATCGTATACAGGAGTCTGACACAGAAGATTGTACAACAGGAAGTCTGACAACAGAAGATCGTATACAGGAAGTCTGACATTAAGATCGTATAAATGAAGTCTGACAACATATGATTGTATCCAGGAAGTCTGACAATAAGATCGTATACAGGAAGTCTGACTACAGAAGATCGTATACAGGAAGTCTGACAACAGAAGATCGTATACATGAAGTCTGACAATAAGATCGTATAAATGAAGTCTGACAACAGAAGATCGTATACATGAAGTTTGACAACGGAAGATCGTATACATGAAGTTTAACAACAGAAGATCGTATACATGAAGTTTGACAACAGAAGATCGTATACAGGAAGTCTGACAACAGAAGATCGTATAACATGAAGTTTAACAACAGAAGATCGTATACAGGAAGTCTGACAACAGAAGATCGTATACATGAAGTTTAACAACAGAAGATCGTATACAGGAAGTCTGACAACAGAAGATCGTATAACATGAAGTTTAACAACAGAAGATCGTATACAGGAAGTCTGACAACAGAAGATCGTATACATGAAGTTTAACAACAGAAGATCGTATACAGGAAGTCTGACAACAGAAGATCGTATACAGGAAGTCTGACAACAGAAGATCGTATACAGGAAGTCTGACAACAGAAGATCGTATACATGAAATTTGACAACGGAAGATCGTATACATGAAGTTTGACAACAGAAGATCGTATACATGAAGTTTGACAACAGAAGATCGTATACATGAAGTTTGACAACAGAAGATCGTATACATGAAGTTTGACAACGGAAGATCGTATACATGAAGTTTGACAACAGAAGATCGTATACATGAAGTTTGACAACAGAAGATCGTATACATGAAATTTGACAACGGAAGATCGTATACATGAAGTTTGACAACAGAAGATCGTATACATGAAATTTGACAACGGAAGATCGTATACATGAAGTTTGACAACGGAAGATCGTATACATGAAGTTTGACAACAGAAGATCGTATACATGAAATTTGACAACGGAAGATCGTATACATGAAGTTTGACAACAGAAGATCGTATACATGAAATTTGACAACGGAAGATCGTATACATGAAGTTTGACAACAGAAGATCGTATACATGAAATTTGACAACGGAAGATCGTATACATGAAGTTTGACAACAGAAGATCGTATACATGAAATTTAACAACAGAAGATCGTATACATGAAGTTTGACAACAGAAGATCGTATACATGAAGTCTGACAACGGAAGATCGTATACAGGAAGTCTGACAACAGAAGACCGTATACATGAAGTTTGACAACAGAAGATCGTATACATGAAGTTTAACAACAGAAGATCGTATACATGAAGTTTAACAACAGAAGATCGTATACATGAAGTTTGACAACAGAAGATCGTATACATGAAGTTTGACAACAGAAGATCGTATACAGGAAGTCTGACAACAGAAGATCGTATAACAGGAAGTCTACACAGAATTTAAATGATGTCATTGACAGATAAAGGGAGTAGTGAAAACGTTCTGAAACAGGCAAATTCAAACAAACGTAAAAGATGTAACTCCCTCAGGAAGAAAACAGCTACCATGTGTTGGCCGTGTTTTAGGAAGGGAACAACAGCAACTTTCTTTAGAACAAAGCTGCAATAGTGTACAAAACATCAAGAAAAATAGAGTGAAGAAGTAATGGAAACATAGAAAAAAATAGAGGGAAGAAATAATAGAAATGGAGAAAAATAGAAGGAATAAGTAATGGAACTGAAGTAAAATTAGATGGAAGAAGTAATGGAAACGGAGACAAATTAGAGGGAAAAAAGTAATGGAAACGTTAGGAAAAAAAAGTACAATGCAGTTTAAGATATTGGTTTGGTAGGAAATTAAAAATCAGAATTGATAAAGAACTGTAAAGATAAAAGGCTGTGGAGATACATGATCACCTACACCAGCTGTAAACATAGAATTTTGTGGAGGGATATGATCACCTACGTCGGCAGCCGCGGTACCTAATGATGATGGTCAATATAACACGTCAACATCTATAACTAGCAGTTAGAGAAATCATCACCTCAGACCAGTGATATTCGTCTGTAACCTCCAACATGTGGTACTAGTCCATGACCTCCAACCTGTGGTACTAGTCTATGACCTCCAACCTGTGGTACTAGTCTATGACCTCCAACCTGTGGTACTAGTCCATGACCTCCGACCTGTGGTACTAGTCTATGACCTCCAACCTGTGGTACTAGTCCATGACCTCCAACCTGTGGTACTAGTCCATGACCTCCAACCTGTGGTAATAGTCTATAAACTCCAACCTGTGGTACTAGTCCATGACCTCCAACCTGTGGTACTAGTCCATGACCTCCAACCTGTGGTACTAGTCTATGACCTCCAACCTGTGGTACTAGTCTTTGACCTCCAACCTGTGGTACTAGTCTATGACCTCCAACCTGTGGTACTAGTCTATGACCTCCAACCTGTGGTACTAGTCTATGACCTCCAACCTGTGGTACTAGTCTATGACCTCAAACCTGTGGTACTAGTCCATGACCTCCAACCTGTGGTAATAGTCTATAAACTCCAACCTGTGGTACTAGTCCATGACCTCCAACCTGTGGTACTAGTCCATGACCTCCAACCTGTGGTACTAGTCTATGACCTCCAACCTGTGGTACTAGTATTTGACCTCCAACCTGTGGTACTAGTCTATGACCTCCAACCTGTGGTACTAGTCTATGACCTCCAACCTGTGGTACTAGTCTATAAACTCCAACCTGTGGTACTAGTCTATAAACTCCAACCTGTGGTACTAGTCTATAAACTCCAACCTGTGGTACTAGTCCATGACCTCCAACCTGTGGTAATAGTCTATAAACTCCAACCTGTGGTACTAGTCCATGACCTCCAACCTGTGGTACTAGTCCATGACCTCCAGCCTGTGGTACTAGTCTATGACCTCCAACCTGTGGTACTAGTCTTTGACCTCCAACCTGTGGTACTAGTCTATGACCTCCAACCTGTGGTACTAGTCTATGACCTCCAACCTGTGGTACTAGTCTATAAACTCCAACCTGTGGTACTAGTCTATAAACTCCAACCTGTGGTAATAGTCTATAAACTCCAACCTGTGATACTAGTCCATGACCTCCAACCTGTGGTACTAGTCTATGACCTCCAACCTGTGGTACTAGTCCATGAACTCCAACCTGAGGTACTAGTCTATGACCTCCAACCTGTGGTACTAGTTTATGACCCCCAACCTGTGGTACTAGTCCATGACCTCCAACCTGTGGTACTAGTCCATGACCTCCAACCTGTGGTACTAGTCTATGACTTCCAACCTGTGGTACTAGTCTATAAACTCCAACCTGTGGTATTAGTCTATGACTTCCAACCTGTGGTATTAGTCTATGACTTCCAACCTGTGGTATTAGTCTATGACTTCCAACCTGTGGTATTAGTCTATGACTTCCAACCTGTGGTATTAGTCTATGACTTCCAACCTGTGGTATTAGTCTATGACTTCCAACCTGTGGTATTAGTCTATGACCTCCAACCTGTGGTATTAGTCTTTAACCTCTACAAAGTGGTATTAATCTTTGACCTGTAACCTGTGATAGTAGTCTTTGACCTCTAACCTGTGATAGTAGTCTTTGACCTCCACAGTGAGGTATTAGACTTTGACCTCCACAATGTAGAATTACTCTATGAACTCCAACCTGTGGTATTAGTCTATGACCTCCAGAATGTGGTATTAGTCTATGACCTCCAGAATGTGGTATTAGTCTATGACCTCCAACCTGTGGTATTAGTCTATGACCTCCAACCTATGGTAATAGTCTATGACCTCCAACCTGTGGTACTAGTCTATGACCTCCAACCTATGGTATTAGTCTATGACCTCCAACCTGTGGTATTAGTCTATGACCTCCAACCTGTGGTACTAGTCTATGACCTCCAACCTATGGTATTAGTCTATGACCTCAAACCTATGGTATTAGTCTATGACCTCCAACCTATGGTATTAGTCTATGACCTACAACCTATGGTATTAGTCTATGACCTCCAACCTGTGGTATTATTCTATGACTTCGAACCTATGGTATTAGTCTATGACCTCCAACCTGTGGTATTAGTCTATGACCTCCAACCTATGGTATTAGTCTATGACCTCCAACCTGTGGTATTAGTCTATGACCTCCAACCTATGGTATTAGTCTATGACCTCCAACCTGTGGTATTAGTCTATGACCTCCAACCTATGGTATTAGTCTATGACCTCCAACCTATGGTATTAGTCTATGAACTCCAACCTATGGTATTAGTCTATGACCTCCAACCTATGGTATTAGTCTATGACCTCCAACCTATGGTATTAGTCTATGACCTCCAACCTGTGGTATTAGTCTATGACCTCCAACCTATGGTATTAGTCTATGACCTCCAACCTATGGTGTTAGTCTATGACCTCCAACCTATGGTGTTAGTCTATGACCTCCAACCTGTGGTATTAGTCTATGACCTCCAACCTGTGGTATTAACTATTAGGGCAACAATAACAGATTTACACTTCGCCTTGTTTGCGTGTAGAAATCGTTGAAGCATGGACTGTCTTAGTGTTGTCAATTTAATCCTTAAAGCTGTGAAATAGGAATACAAGAAAGAAAGAAAGAAAGGAAGGAAGGAAGAAAGACATAAGTAAAGAAAGAGAGAGAGAAAGAAAAAGGAAGAAGAAAGAAACAAAAAAACATAAAAGAAAGAAGGAACGAAAGAAAGAAAAAAAGAAAGAAAGAAATAAAGAAGGAAAGAAAGAAACAATAGATCCAACGAACTGTGAGAGTATGCCCTTTTTCCAGAGATAGAAATAAAGAAAAAAAGAAAGCAACATGCATTCTTCTTCATTTTTTCCACATTTGCCTTCACAAATGAGGAGAGAAAGATGTTTCTTTGCTGGCCTCTTCTGCTGTCATATATATATGTATATATATATGTGTGTGTGTATTCTATATTGCTGTTTATCTATTTTTTTGCAAAGCGGTCTCCTGTCTTTCTGTTTTTTCTTCTTCTTAATCCACTGAACTCCGGTCTATAGCATAGGACACTCACTAGAGATCTCCACCCAACCCGGTCTAGAGCATAGGACACTCACTAGAGATCTCCACCCAACCCGGTTAGGAGTATAGGACACTCTTTAGAGATCCCCACCCAAACTGGTCTGGAGCATAGGACACTCACTAGAGATCTCCACCCAACCGGGTCTGGAGCATTGGACACTCTCTAGAGATCTCCACCCAACCCGGTCTTGAGCATTGGACACTCATTAGAGATCTCCACCCAACCGGGTCTGGAGCATTGGACACTCACTAGAGATCTCCACCCAACCCGGTCTGGAACATTGGACACTCACTAGAGATCCCCACCCAACCTGGTCTGGAGCATAGGACACTCACTAGAGATCTCCACCCAACCCGGTCTGAAGCATAGAACACTCACTAGAGATCTCCACCCAAACTGGTCTGGAGCATAGGACACTCACTAGAGATCTCCACCCAACCCGGTCTGAAGCATAGGACACTCATTAGAGATCCCCACCCAAACTGGTCTGGAGCATAGGACACTCACTAGAGATCTCCACCCAACCCGGTCTGGAGCATAGGACACTCATTAGAGATCTCCACCCAACCCGGTCTGAAGCATAGGACACTCATTAGAGATCCCCACCCAAACTGGTCTGGAGCATAGGACACTCACTAGAGATCTCCACCCAACCCGGTCTGAAGCATAGGACACTCATTAGAGATCCCCACCCAAACTGGTCTGGAGCATAGGACACTCACTAGAGATCTCCACCCAACCCGGTCTGAAGCATAGGACACTCATTAGAGATCCCCACCCAAACTGGTCTGGAGCATAGGACACTCACTAGAGATCTCCACCCAACCCGGTCTGAAGCATAGGACACTCATTAGAGATCCCCACCCAAACTGGTCTGGAGCATAGGACACTCACTAGAGATCTCCACCCAACCCGGTCTGGAGCATAGGACACTGACTTGAGATCTCCACCCAACCCGGTCTGGAGCATAGGACACTCACTAGAGATCTCCACCCAACCCGGTCTGGAGCATAGGACACTGACTTGAGATTTCCACCCAACCCGGTCTGGAGCATAGGACACTGACTTGAGATCTCCACCCAACCCGGTCTAGAGTATAGGACACTCACTAGAAATCTCACCCAACCCGGTCTGGAGTAAGCAGGGACAACACTCGCCAGGACCTGCCAGCCTTTCTCATTTCATTATATTTGGTTCGTCGACATGTCCCCAATGATCTACCTCTTCTTCCTCGTTTGCCAGGTAGTGTCCCTGTTAATGCTAGACGCGGATGTCTGTTTCGCTCCACTCGTAGATCATGACCTAGCTACTTCCAACATCTTCTTTGCACTTCTTAATTAAAGTAAAAGTAAAGTACCAGACTTGATTCGGCGTCTTAGCACGTGAAGTTTTCACCCATGTGTGTTCGGCCGCCTATCCACAAGTGTTCGGAGACTTCTGGGTAGTGTAGCTTCAAGCATCGAAACTCACAATGCGAGATGGAATTCCTAACCTTCCAAAGTACTACTACCCTGGTACAAATTTCTAGCAGCGGCTGGATCGACCGCGAGGGTATTTTTTTTTTTCCAATCACGATTAATACTCCCATTGCTTCCAACGGGAATCGAACACGGGTTGTCCGAACGTCGATAGCCCAGTCGGGTGATTTTCCCATCTAGGCTACCGAGGCCTCCTACCTTATTTCTTGGTTGATGTTGTTAATGCCTGGTCTTCTGGTGACTTCTTTGTTCGCATTGTTTTAATCCCAACGGATGTTTAGAATCTTCTTAAGACAGCGACCTTCACATCCACTTAGTTGATTTTCTATCTAATGGTTCATTCTCCATGTTTCTGCTGCATATAGGAGTATAAAAAAAAATAAAGTAAAGTACCCCCGTCACGCCAAATGGCGTAAGGGAAATATGGTGTTAGTGACCCTATATTTTACAGACCTTCAGCACATGATTTTTGGGGTAATGTGGTCGGTATTACGCCTGTGCCGCTTTACTTTCCCAGAAAAAAAATCCAGTACCCATTTAAGGCTGGGTGAACCCAGAAGTCGTCGGTTGGGATCGAACCCTACCCCTTGTCCTTTGTAGTCCAGTTCACTAACCACTGAGCTATCGCGGCTCCCTATATAGGATTATGGATGACATAAATTACTTGTCTTGATATTTATTGATCGTAATGATCGCATGCAGTATAGGCTGGCCAGGGACCTAACATTGTTAATTTACATCGACCCTCGGCATTACTAACTATTAAACATTAGCAAAAATAGATGGGATTTTTCTACAGATTTATGTGGAGAGAGTTCATAAATCGGCAAGTGGAAGTCAATTATGTGCGAAACATAAACCTGGTCATTAGGTGGCGCCTTGTCGCCGGAAGCTGCTTGGTGGACGGCCATCTTTAATGAGACACTTTAGCCGATAATTTCTCTCACAAAAAGATTGTCCCACGTCACTGCTGCGTCACTGGGTCCTAACGTACCTTGGACATGTATAGTTTGAGTTGTCAGCGGATCCCAACCTGTGGGGGTCCTGCATTCTTCTTTCGCTGGTTTCACTTACTAGATGGATGAATGTCTGGTTAGTGAACGCACATTACACATTGGTGAAGCAGCGCATTATCATCATCATCATTGAGGGCCGTCTCTGCATCGACAGTTGGCTACCATGGAGCGCCATTCCACACACACTCTCTCTCTCTCTCTCTCTCTCATCCTCTCTTGCTTTTATAGTGCAGGTTGTCATAGACTGACTTGTCCATCTTTTGATGCTACTCGTCCACGTTAGTTTTGGTCTGTCTCTGCCTCTTTTACCTTGTATTTTCCCTTTCAAGATTATTTTTAGTAGGCTATTGTGTCTTTTAACATGGCCCAAAAATCTGATTTGTCTTATTTGAATTGTGCTTAGTAGTTCTCTTTTCATTTTTAGTTGTTTTCAAACTTCATCGTTTGTTTTTTTTTCTTTCCATCCAATTCTACCTATTCTTCTATAAATCCACATTTCAAAGGCTTCTATTTTCTGTTCTGTTTTCTTGTCTAATGTCCATATTTCTGCACCATATAGGAATATTGAGAAGATATAACATTTTACTGTTCTTAGTTTTAGCCCTGGTGTTATTTGTTTTGATGTTAGTATGTTTTTCATGAAGACCCAGAAGAAGATGGATATATGCAGTGACAGAGACATGTAACAACAAAGGGAAGTCACTAAGACAGTTTAGTCTTAGTGAGACTAAGACAGTCACTAAGACAGTTCAGTCTTAGTGAGACTAAGACAGTCACTAAGACAGTTCAGTCTTAGTGAGACTAAGACAGTCACTAAGACATTCAGACTGTTCGAGCAGCTCAAAAACGACAAATGATATAAACCACGACACCTTTTAGACATCAGAGAGAAGAGAAAAGAAGAAGAAAAGATGTTTTGCATGGCATTGAAATTACTTTTTACCATTCCTATTCTTTTGTTTATTTCAGTTGTACATTTCCCATCACTGGTTATAGTATGTCCAAGGTAGTCAGCACAGCACTTCTATTTTATTCTTCCTTCCTCATTTGCATTTCAACGTAGAGGGGAGATATAGTTTTCGGTCTTTCCCTTTTCTCTTGGCCTCTCCTTGTATGTTTCCGTAACCAATTTATCTGTTGTTTCTATATGTAATCTATGTCGGGAATTATTCCTAACTTTTTTTCCTCAGTTCTTCATTTCTGATCTTATCTCCCAAGCTACTTCCTGCCATGTGTCTTACACATTTAATTTCAATAGCACATTATGAAAGGTGTTCATAACTAATGGGAGATTGCCACCTGGTTTAGAACGACGCACTAAAGCTATCAAGGAGATTAGTTAGCTAAAACTGGACACAACTTTCATTCAAATCTTTTTATTTTATGTTTGTTAAGCTTCATTCAATGCAGTCGCGATAGATCAGTGGTTAGTGAACTGGACTACAAATGACAAGGGATAGGGTTCGATCCCAACCGACGGCTTCCGGGTTCACCCAGCCTTAAATGGGTACCGGATTTGTTTCTGGGAAAGTAAAGCAGCACGGGCGTAATACCGACCACATTACCCCAAAAATCATGTGCTGAAGGTCTGTAAAATATAGGGTCACTAACACCATATTTCCATATACGCCACTTGGCGTGACGGGGGTACTTTACTTTTTTCTTATTCAAGTATGTCACTTCATCAATTATTCTTAAATGTTCTGATGTGTTAAATGTGTCAAATATATTTAGCAATTCTGGGGTATAACGTACACTCCAACAAGATAACAGCTTTACAAAATAGGAGCACAACAAAATACTAACATTTCGGCCTTCATTATCCTTCCTCAGAAAACGATAACAACACAAACGAACAACAAAATAAAGATAAACTCTACTACATCTAGGATAAGCGGAACAGGTAAATCAAGGTGAAATAAATAGGATTCTTGATTTACCTGTAACGATCATTCTATGTGTAGTCGTTATCTTTATTTCTTTGTTCATTTGTGTTGTCACCGTTTTCTGAGGAAGGCCGCGTACAGGACGAAACGCCAGAATTTTGTATTGTTCTTTTTTTTTTTGTAAAGCTTTCATTATACCTTGTAGGCGGAATTTGAGAGAGGGAGTTTGATGTTGTTATAGAGAGAGTTTGATGTTGTTATAGAGAGAGTTTGATGTTGTTATAGAGAGAGTTTGATTTTGTTATAGAAGGAGAGTTTGATGTTGTTATATAGAGAGTTTGATGTTGTTATATAGAGAGAGTTTGATGTTGTTATATAGAGAGAGTTTGATGTTATATATATATAGAGAAAGTTTGATGTTGTTATATATAGAGAGAGTTTGATGTTGTTATATATAGAGAGAGTTTGATGTTGTTATATAGAGAGAGAGTTTGATGTTGTTATATATAGAGAGAGAGTTTGATGTTGTTATATAGAGAGAGAGTTTGATGTTGTTATATATATAGAGAGAGTTTGATGTTGTTATATATAGAGAGAGTTTGATGTTGTTATATATATAGAGAGAGTTTGATGTTGTTATATATAGAGAGAGTTTGATGTTGTTAAATAGAGAGAATTTGATGTTGTTATATAGAGAGAGTTTGATGTTGTTATATATAGAGAGAGGTTGATGTTGTTATATAGAAAGAGAGGTTGATGTTGTTATATAGAGAGAGAGGTTGATGTTGTTATATAGAGAGAGAGTTTGATGTTGTTATATATAGTGAGAGTTTGATGTTGTTATAGAGGTAGGGTTTGATGCTGTCATAGAAAGGGGCGATGTGAGAGAGAGTTTGATGTTGCTATACAAAGGGGCGATGTGAGAGAGAGAGTTTGATATTGTTATAGAGGTAGGGTTTGATGCTGTCATAGAAAGGGGCGATGTGAGAGAGAGTTTGATGTTGCTATACAAAGGGGCGATGTGAGAGAGAGTTTGATGTTACCATAGAAAGGGGCGATGTGAGAGAGAGTTTGATGTTGCTATAGAAAGGGGCGATGTGAGAGAGAGTTTGATGTTGTTATATATAGAGAGAGAGTTTGATGTTGTTATATATAGAGAGAGAGTTTGATGTTGTTATATATAGAGAGAGAGTTTGATGTTGTTATATAGAGAGAGAGTTTGATGTTGTTATATATATAGAGAGAGTTTGATGTTGTTATATATAGAGAGAGAGTTTGATGTTGTTATATATAGAGAGAGAGTTTGATGTTGTTATATAGAGAGAGAGTTTGATGTTGTTATATATATAGAGAGAGTTTGATGTTGTTATATATAGAGAGAGTTTGATGTTGTTATATAGAGAGAATTTGATGTTGTTATATAGAGAGAGTTTGATGTTGTTATATATAGAGAGAGTTTGATGTTGTTATATATAGAGAGAGAGTTTGATGTTGTTATATATAGAGAGAGTTTGATGTTGTTATATATATAGAGAGAGTTTGATATTGTTATAGAGGTAGGGTTTGATGCTGTCATAGAAAGGGGCGATGTGAGAGAGAGTTTGATGTTGCTATACAAAGGGGCGATGTGAGAGAGAGTTTGATGTTACCATAGAAAGGGGCGATGTGAGAGAGAGTTTGATGTTGCTATAGAAAGGGGCGATGTGAGAGAGAGTTTGATGTTGTTATATATAGAGAGAGAGTTTGATGTTGTTATATAGAGAGAGAGTTTGATGTTGTTATATATATATATAAAGAGTTTGATGTTGTTATTTATAGAGAGAGTTTGATGTTGTTATATATATATTGAGAGAGTTTGATGTTGTTATATAGAGAGGTAGTTTGATTTTGTTATATATATAGAGAGAGGTTGATGTTGTTATAGAGAGAGAGAGTTTGATGTTGTTATATATATAGAGAGAGTTTGATGTTGTTACATAGAGTGAGAGTTTGATGTTGTTATATATAGAGAGAGTTTGATGTTGTTATATATATATATATAGAGAGAGAGTTTGATGTTGTTATATATATATAGAGAGAGTCTGATGTTGTTATATAGAGAGAGAGGTTGATGTTGTTATATAGAGAGAGAGTTTGATGTTGTTATATAGAGAGAGAGTTTGATGTTGTTATATAGAGAGAGAGTTTGATATTGTTATAGAGGTAGGGTTTGATGCTATCATAGAAAGGGGCGATGTGAGAGAGAGTTTGATGTTGCTATAGAAAGGGGCGATGTGAGAGAGAGTTTGATGTTACCATAGAAAGGGGCGATGTGAGAGAGAGTTTGATGTTGCTATAGAAAGGGGCGATGTGAGAGAGAGTTTGATGTTTCCATAGAAAGGGGCGATGTGAGAGAGAGTTTGATGTTACCATAGAAAGGGGCGATGTGAGAGAGAGTTTGATGTTGCTATAGAAAGGGGCGATGTGAGAGAGAATTTGATGATATCATAGAAAGGGGCGATGTGAGAGAGAGTTTGATGTTTCCATAGAAAGGGGCGATGTGAGAGAGAGTTTGATGTTACCATAGAAAGGGACGATGTGAGAGAGAGTTTGATGTTGCCATAGAAAGGGGCGATGTGAGAGAGAGTTTGATGTTACCATAGAAAGGGACGATGTGAGAGAGAGTTTGATGTTGCCATAGAAAGGGGTGATGTGAGAGAGAGTTTGATGTTACCATAGAAAGGGGCGATGTGAGAGAGAGTTTGATGCTGCCATAGAAAGGGGCGATGTGAGAGAGAGTTTGATGCTTTTATAGAAGGAAGGTTTGATGTTTCCACAGAAAGGGACGATGTGTGAGAGAGTATGATGCTTTTATAGAGGGAGGGTTTGATGTTGCCATAGAAAGGGACGATGTGTGAGAGAGTTTGATGTTGCCATAGAAAGGGGTGATGTGAGAGAGAGTTTGATGTTACCATAGAAAGGGACGATGTGAGAGAGAGTTTGATGTTGCCATAGAAAGGGGTGATGTGAGAGAGAGTTTGATGTTACCATAGAAAGGGGCGATGTGAGAGAGAGTTTGATGTTTCCATAGAAAGGGGCGATGTGAGAGAGAGTTTGATGTTGCCATAGAAAGGGGTGATGTGAGAGAGAGTTTGATGTTACCATAGAAAGGGACGATGTGAGAGAGAGTTTGATGTTGCCATAGAAAGGGACGATGTGTGAGAGAGTTTGATGTTGCCATAGAAAGGGGTGATGTGAGAGAGAGTTTGATGTTACCATAGAAAGGGACGATGTGAGAGAGAGTTTGATGTTGCCATAGAAAGGGGTGATGTGAGAGAGAGTTTGATGTTACCATAGAAAGGGGCGATGTGAGAGAGAGTTTGATGTTTCCATAGAAAGGGGCGATGTGAGAGAGAGTTTGATGCTTTTATAGAAGGAAGGTTTGATGTTTCCACAGAAAGGGACGATGTGTGAGAGAGTATGATGCTTTTATAGAGGGAGGGTTTGATGTTGCCATAGAAAGGGACGATGTGTGAGAGAGTTTGATGCTTTTATAGAGGGAGGGTTTGATGTTGCCATAGAAAGGGCGATGTGAGAGAGAGTTTGATGCTGCCATAGAAAGGGGCGATGTGAGAGAGAGAGTTTGATGCTTTTATAGAGGGAAGGATTGATGTTTCCATAGAAAGGGACGATGTGTGAGAGAGTTTGATGCTTTTATAGAGGGAGAGTTTGATGCTGCCATAGAAAGGGGCGATGTGAGAGAGAGAGTTTGATGCTGCCATAGAAAGGGGCGATGTGAGAGAGAGTTTCATGCTGCCATAGAAAGGGGAGATGTGAGAGAGAGTTTCATGCTGCCATAGAAAGGGGCGATGTGAGAGAGAGTTTGATGCTGCCATAGAAAGGGGCGATGTGAGAGAGAGTTTGATGCTGCCATAGAAAGGGGCGATGTGAGAGAGAGTTTCATGCTGCCATAGAAAGGGGCGATGTGAGAGAGAGTTTGATGCTGCCATAGAAAGGGGCGATGTGAGAGAGAGTTTCATGCTTTTATAGAGGGAAGGTTTGATGTTTCCATAGAAAGGGACGATGTGTGAGAGAGTTTGATGCTTTTATAGAGGGAAGGTTTGATGTTTCCATAGAAAGGGGCGATGTGAGAGAGAGTTTGATGCTTTTATAGAGGGAAGGTTTGATGTTTCCATAGAAAGGGACGATGTGTGAGAGAGTTTGATGCTGCCATAGAAAGGGGCGATGTGAGAGAGAGGGTTTGATGCTGCCATAGAAAGGGGCGATGTGAGAGAGAGAGTTTGATGCTGCCATAGAAAGGGGCGATGTGAGAGAGAGGGTTTGATGCTGCCATAGAAAGGGGCGATGTGAGAGAGAGAGTTTGATGCTTTTATAGAGGGAAGGTTTGATGTTTCCATAGAAAGGGACGATGTGTGAGAGAGTTTGATGCTGCCATAGAAAGGGGCGATGTGAGAGAGAGAGTTTGATGCTGCCATAGAAAGGGGCGATGTGAGAGAGAGAGTTTGATGCTTTTATAGAGGGAAGGTTTGATGTTTCCATAGAAAGGGACGATGTGTGAGAGAGTTTGATGCTGCCATAGAAAGGGGCGATGTGAGAGAGAGGGTTTGATGCTGCCATAGAAAGGGGCGATGTGAGAGAGAGAGTTTGATGCTGCCATAGAAAGGGGCGATGTGCGAGAGAGAGTTTGATGCTTTTATAGAGGGAAGGTTTGATGTTTCCATAGAAAGGGACGATGTGTGAGAGAGTTTGATGTTGCTATAGAAAGGGGCGATGTGAGAGAGAGTTTGATGTTGTTATATATCGAGAGAGAGTTTGATGTTGTTATATATATAGAGAGAGTTTGATGTTGTTATATATATAGAGAGAGTTTGATGTTGTTATATAGAGAGAGTTTGATGTTGTTATATATATATAGAGAGAGTTTGATGTTGTTATATATAGAGAGAGTTTGATGTTGTTATATATATAGAGAGAGTTTGATGTTGTTATATATAGAGAGAGTTTGATGTTGTTATATAGAGAGAGAGTTTGATGTTGTTATATATAGAGAGAGAGTTTGATGTTGTTATATATAGAGAGAGAGTTTGATGTTGTTATATATAGAGAGAGAGTTTGATGTTGTTATATATAGAGAGAGTTTGATGTTGTTATATATAGAGAGAGAGTTTGATGTTGTTATATATAGAGAGAGTTTGATGTTGTTATACAGAGAGAATTTGATGTTGTTATATAGAGAGAGTTTGATGTTGTTATATATAGAGAGAGTTTGATGTTGTTATATATAGAGAGAGAGTTTGATGTTGTTATATATAGAGAGAGTTTGATGTTGTTATATATATAGAGAGAGTTTGATATTGTTATAGAGGTAGGGTTTGATGCTGTCATAGAAAGGGGCGATGTGAGAGAGAGTTTGATGTTGCTATACAAAGGGCGATGTGAGAGAGAGTTTGATGTTACCATAGAAAGGGGCGATGTGAGAGAGAGTTTGATGTTGCTATAGAAAGGGGCGATGTGAGAGAGAGTTTGATGTTGTTATATATAGAGAGAGAGTTTGATGTTGTTATATATAGAGAGAGAGTTTGATGTTGTTATATATAGAGAGAGGTTTATGTTGTTATATATATAGAGAGAGTTTGATGTTGTTATATAGAGAGAGAGTTTGATGTTGTTATATATATATAAAGAGTTTGATGTTGTTATATATAGAGAGAGTTTGATGTTGTTTTATATATATAGAGAGAGTTTGATGTTGTTATATAGAGAGGGAGTTTGATTTTGTTATATATATATAGAGAGAGGTTGATGTTGTAATAGAGAGAGAGAGTTTGATGTTGTTATATATATAGAGAGAGTTTGATGTTGTTATATATAGAGAGAGAGTTTGATGTTGTTATATATAGAGAGAGAGTTTGATGTTGATATATATATAGAGAGGTTTATGTTGTTATATATATAGAGAGAGTTTGATGTTGTTATATAGAGAGAGAGTTTGATGTTGTTATATATATATATAAAGAGTTTGATGTTGTTATATATAGAGAGAGTTTGATGTTGTTATATATGGAGAGAGAGTTTGATGTTGTTATATAGAGAGGGAATTTGATTTTGTTATATATATAGAGAGAGGTTGATGTTGTTATAGAGAGAGAGAGTTTGATGTTGTTATATATAGAGAGAGAGTTTGATGTTGTTACATAGAGAGAGAGTTTGATGTTGTTATATATAGAGAGAGTTTGATGTTGTATATATATATATAGAGAGAGAGTTTGATGTTGTTATATATATAGAGAGAGTCTGATGTTGCTATATAGAGAGAGAGGTTGATGTTGTTATATAGAGAGAGAGTTTGATGTTGTTATATAGAGAGAGAGTTTGATGTTGTTATATATAGAGAGAGTTTGATATTGTTATAGAGGTAGGGTTTGATGCTATCATAGAAAGGGGCGATGTGAGAGAGAGTTTGATGTTGCTATAGAAAGGGGCGATGTGAGAGAGAGTTTGATGTTGATATATATATAGAGAGAGGTTTATGTTGTTATATATATAGAGAGAGTTTGATGTTGTTATATAGAGAGAGAGTTTGATGTTGTTATATATATATAAAGAGTTTGATGTTGTTATATATAGAGAGAGTTTGATGTTGTTATATATAGAGAGAGAGTTTGATGTTGTTATATAGAGAGGGAATTTGATTTTGTTATATATATAGAGAGAGGTTGATGTTGTTATAGAGAGAGAGAGTTTGATGTTGTTATATATAGAGAGAGAGTTTGATGTTGTTACATAGAGAGAGAGTTTGATGTTGTTATATATAGAGAGAGTTTGATGTTGTTATATATATATATATAGAGAGAGTTTGATGTTGTTATATATATAGAGAGAGTCTGATGTTGCTATATAGAGAGAGAGGTTGATGTTGTTATATAGAGAGAGAGTTTGATGTTGTTATATAGAGAGAGAGTTTGATGTTGTTATATATAGAGAGAGTTTGATATTGTTATAGAGTTAGGGTTTGATGCTATCATAGAAAGGGGCGATGTGAGAGAGAGTTTGATGTTGCTATAGAAAGGGGCGATGTGAGAGAGAGCTTGATGTTACCATAGAAAGGGGCGATGTGAGAGAGAGTTTGATGTTGCTATAGAAAGGGGCGATGTGAGAGAGAGTTTGATGTTTCCATAGAAAGGGGCGATGTGAGAGAGAGTTTGATGTTACCATAGAAAGGGGCGATGTGAAAGAGAGTTTGATGTTGCTATAGAAAAGGGCGATGTGAGAGAGAATTTGATGATATCATAGAAAGGGGCGATGTGAGAGAGAGTTTGATGCTTTTATAGAGGGAAGGTTTGATGTTTCCATAGAAAGGGGCGATGTGAGAGAGAGTTTGATGCTTTTATAGAGGGAAGGTTTGATGTTTCCATAGAAAGGGACGATGTGTGAGAGAGTTTGATGCTGCCATAGAAAGGGGCGATGTGAGAGAGAGGGTTTGATGCTGCCATAGAAAGGGGCGATGTGAGAGAGAGAGTTTGATGCTGCCATAGAAAGGGCGATGTGAGAGAGAGGGTTTGATGCTGCCATAGAAAGGGGCGATGTGAGAGAGAGAGTTTGATGCTTTTATAGAGGGAAGGTTTGATGTTTCCATAGAAAGGGACGATGTGTGAGAGAGTTTGATGCTGCCATAGAAAGGGGCGATGTGAGAGAGAGAGTTTGATGCTGCCATAGAAAGGGGCGATGTGAGAGAGAGAGTTTGATGCTTTTATAGAGGGAAGGTTTGATATTTCCATAGAAAGGGACGATGTGTGAGAGAGTTTGATGCTGCCATAGAAAGGGGCGATGTGAGAGAGAGGGTTTGATGCTGCCATAGAAAGGGGCGATGTGAGAGAGAGAGTTTGATGCTGCCATAGAAAGGGGCGATGTGCGAGAGAGAGTTTGATGCTTTTATAGAGGGAAGGTTTGATGTTTCCATAGAAAGGGACGATGTGTGAGAGAGTTTGATGTTGCTATAGAAAGGGGCGATGTGAGAGAGAGTTTGATGTTGTTATATATCGAGAGAGAGTTTGATGTTGTTATATATATAGAGAGAGTTTGATGTTGTTATATATATAGAGAGAGTTTGATGTTGTTATATAGAGAGAGTTTGATGTTGTTATATATATATAGAGAGAGTTTGATGTTGTTATATATAGAGAGAGTTTGATGTTGTTATATATATAGAGAGAGTTTGATGTTGTTATATATAGAGAGAGTTTGATGTTGTTATATAGAGAGAGAGTTTGATGTTGTTATATATAGAGAGAGAGTTTGATGTTGTTATATATAGAGAGAGAGTTTGATGTTGTTATATATAGAGAGAGAGTTTGATGTTGTTATATATAGAGAGAGTTTGATGTTGTTATATATAGAGAGAGAGTTTGATGTTGTTATATATAGAGAGAGTTTGATGTTGTTATACAGAGAGAATTTGATGTTGTTATATAGAGAGAGTTTGATGTTGTTATATATAGAGAGAGTTTGATGTTGTTATATATAGAGAGAGAGTTTGATGTTGTTATATATAGAGAGAGTTTGATGTTGTTATATATATAGAGAGAGTTTGATATTGTTATAGAGGTAGGGTTTGATGCTGTCATAGAAAGGGGCGATGTGAGAGAGAGTTTGATGTTGCTATACAAAGGGCGATGTGAGAGAGAGTTTGATGTTACCATAGAAAGGGGCGATGTGAGAGAGAGTTTGATGTTGCTATAGAAAGGGGCGATGTGAGAGAGAGTTTGATGTTGTTATATATAGAGAGAGAGTTTGATGTTGTTATATATAGAGAGAGAGTTTGATGTTGTTATATATAGAGAGAGGTTTATGTTGTTATATATATAGAGAGAGTTTGATGTTGTTATATAGAGAGAGAGTTTGATGTTGTTATATATATATAAAGAGTTTGATGTTGTTATATATAGAGAGAGTTTGATGTTGTTTTATATATATAGAGAGAGTTTGATGTTGTTATATAGAGAGGGAGTTTGATTTTGTTATATATATATAGAGAGAGGTTGATGTTGTAATAGAGAGAGAGAGTTTGATGTTGTTATATATATAGAGAGAGTTTGATGTTGTTATATATAGAGAGAGAGTTTGATGTTGTTATATATAGAGAGAGAGTTTGATGTTGATATATATATAGAGAGGTTTATGTTGTTATATATATAGAGAGAGTTTGATGTTGTTATATAGAGAGAGAGTTTGATGTTGTTATATATATATATAAAGAGTTTGATGTTGTTATATATAGAGAGAGTTTGATGTTGTTATATATGGAGAGAGAGTTTGATGTTGTTATATAGAGAGGGAATTTGATTTTGTTATATATATAGAGAGAGGTTGATGTTGTTATAGAGAGAGAGAGTTTGATGTTGTTATATATAGAGAGAGAGTTTGATGTTGTTACATAGAGAGAGAGTTTGATGTTGTTATATATAGAGAGAGTTTGATGTTGTTATATATATATATAGAGAGAGAGTTTGATGTTGTTATATATATAGAGAGAGTCTGATGTTGCTATATAGAGAGAGAGGTTGATGTTGTTATATAGAGAGAGAGTTTGATGTTGTTATATAGAGAGAGAGTTTGATGTTGTTATATATAGAGAGAGTTTGATATTGTTATAGAGGTAGGGTTTGATGCTATCATAGAAAGGGGCGATGTGAGAGAGAGTTTGATGTTGCTATAGAAAGGGGCGATGTGAGAGAGAGCTTGATGTTACCATAGAAAGGGGCGATGTGAGAGAGAGTTTGATGTTGCTATAGAAAGGGGCGATGTGAGAGAGAGTTTGATGTTGATATATATATAGAGAGAGGTTTATGTTGTTATATATATAGAGAGAGTTTGATGTTGTTATATAGAGAGAGAGTTTGATGTTGTTATATATATATAAAGAGTTTGATGTTGTTATATATAGAGAGAGTTTGATGTTGTTATATATAGAGAGAGAGTTTGATGTTGTTATATAGAGAGGGAATTTGATTTTGTTATATATATAGAGAGAGGTTGATGTTGTTATAGAGAGAGAGAGTTTGATGTTGTTATATATAGAGAGAGAGTTTGATGTTGTTACATAGAGAGAGAGTTTGATGTTGTTATATATAGAGAGAGTTTGATGTTGTTATATATATATATATAGAGAGAGTTTGATGTTGTTATATATATAGAGAGAGTCTGATGTTGCTATATAGAGAGAGAGGTTGATGTTGTTATATAGAGAGAGAGTTTGATGTTGTTATATAGAGAGAGAGTTTGATGTTGTTATATATAGAGAGAGTTTGATATTGTTATAGAGTTAGGGTTTGATGCTATCATAGAAAGGGCGATGTGAGAGAGAGTTTGATGTTGCTATAGAAAGGGGCGATGTGAGAGAGAGCTTGATGTTACCATAGAAAGGGGCGATGTGAGAGAGAGTTTGATGTTGCTATAGAAAGGGGCGATGTGAGAGAGAGTTTGATGTTTCCATAGAAAGGGGCGATGTGAGAGAGAGTTTGATGTTACCATAGAAAGGGGCGATGTGAAAGAGAGTTTGATGTTGCTATAGAAAGGGCGATGTGAGAGAGAATTTGATGATATCATAGAAAGGGGCGATGTGAGAGAGAGTTTGATGTTTCCATAGAAAGGGTCGATGTGAGAGAGAGAGAGAGAGTTTGATGTTTCCATAGAAGGGTCGATGTGAGAGAGAGTTTGATGTTACCATAGAAAGGGGCGATGTGAGAGAGAGTTTGATGTTGCCATAGAAAGGGGCGATGTGAGAGAGAGTTTGATGTTGCCATAGAAAGGGGTGATGTGAGAGAGAGTTTGATGTTACCATAGAAAGGGGCGATGTCAGAGAGAGTTTGATGTTTCCATAGAAAGGGGCGATGTGAGAGAGAGTTTGATGCTTTTATAGAGGGAAGGTTTGATGTTTCCATAGAAAGGGACGATGTGTGAGAGAGTTTGATGCTTTTATAGAGGGAGGGTTTGATGTTGCCATAGAAAGGGACGATGTATGAGAGAGTTTGATGCTTTTATAGAGGGAGGGTTTTATGTTGCCATAGAAAGGGACGATGTGTGAGAGAGTTTGATGCTTTTATAGAGGAGGGTTTGATGTTTCCATAGAAAGGGGCGATGTGAGAGAGAGTTTGATTGTGCCATAGAAAGGGGCGATGTGAGAGAGAGAGTTTGATGCTTTTATAGAGGGAAGGTTTGATGTTTCCATAGAAAGGGACGATGTGTGAGAGAGTTTGATGCTTTTATAGAGGGAGAGTTTGATGCTGCCATAGAAAGGGGCGATGTGAGAGAGAGAGTTTGATGCTGCCATAGAAAGGGGCGATGTGAGAGAGAGTTTCATGCTGCCATAGAAAGGGGAGATGTGAGAGAGAGTTTCATGCTGCCATAGAAAGGGGCGATATGAGAGAGAGTTTGATGCTGCCATAGAAAGGGGCGATGTGAGAGAGAGTTTGATGCTGCCATAGAAAGGGGCGATGTGAGAGAGAGTTTGATGCTGCCATAGAAAGGGGCGATGTGAGAGAGAGTTTGATGCTGCCATAGAAAGGGGCGATGTGAGAGAGAGTTTGATGCTTTTATAGAGGGAAGGTTTGATGTTTCCATAGAAAGGGACGATGTGTGAGAGAGTTTGATGCTTTTATAGAGGGAAGGTTTGATGTTTCCATAGAAAGGGGCGATGTGAGAGAGAGTTTGATGCTTTTATAGAGGGAAGGTTTGATGTTTCCATAGAAAGGGACGATGTGTGAGAGAGTTTGATGCTGCCATAGAAGGGGCGATGTGAGAGAGAGGGTTTGATGCTGCCATAGAAAGGGGCGATGTGAGAGAGAGAGTTTGATGCTGCCATAGAAAGGGGCGATGTGAGAGAGAGGGTTTGATGCTGCCATAGAAAGGGGCGATGTGAGAGAGAGAGTTTGATGCTTTTATAGAGGGAAGGTTTGATGTTTCCATAGAAAGGGACGATGTGTGAGAGAGTTTGATGCTGCCATAGAAAGGGGCGATGTGAGAGAGAGAGTTTGATGCTGCCATAGAAAGGGGCGATGTGAGAGAGAGAGAGTTTGATGCTTTTATAGAGGGAAGGTTTGATGTTTCCATAGAAAGGGACGATGTGTGAGAGAGTTTGATGCTGCCATAGAAAGGGGCGATGTGAGAGAGAGGGTTTGATGCTGCCATAGAAAGGGGCGATGTATGAGAGAGAGTTTGATGCTGCCATAGAAAGGGGCGATGTGAGAGAGAGAGTTTGATGTTTTTATAGAGGGAAAGTTTGACGTTTCCATAGAAAGGGACGATGTGTGAGAGAGCTTGATGCTGCCATAGAAAGGGGCGATTGAGAGAGAGAGTTTGATGCTGCCATAGAAAGGGGCGATGTGAGAGAGAGAGTTTGATGCTTTTATAGAGGGAAGGTTTGATGTTTCCATAGAAAGGGACGATGTGTGAGAGAGTTTGATGCTGCCATAGAAAGGGGCGATGTGAGAGAGAGAGTTTGATGCTGCCATAGAAAGGGGCGATGTGAGAGAGAGAGTTTGATGCTTTTATAGAGGGAAGGTTTGATGTTTCCATAGAAAGGGACGATGTGTGAGAGAGTTTGATGCTGCCATAGAAAGGGGCGATGTGAGAGAGAGAGTTTGATGCTGCCATAGAAAGGGGCGATGTGAGAGAGAGAGATTTTGATGCTGCCATAGAAAGGGGCGATGTGAGAGAGAGAGTTTGATGCTGCCATAGAAAGGGGCGATGTGAGAGAGAGTTTGATGCTGCCATAGAAAGGGCGATGTGAGAGAGAGAGTTTGATGCTGCCATAGAAAGGGGCGATGTGAGAGAGAGAGTTTGATGCTGCCATAGAAAGGGGCGATGTGAGAGAGAGAGAGTTTGATTATATTATAGAGGGAGAGTTTGATGCTGCCATAGAAAGGGGCGATGTGTGAGAGAGTTTGATGTTGCCATAGAAAGGGGCGATGTGAGAGAGAGTGTTTGATGTTGTTATAGAGGGAGAGTTTGATGCTGCCATAGAAAGGGGCGATGTGAGAGAGAGTTTGATGTTGATATATATATAGAGAGGTTTATGTTGTTATATATATAGAGAGAGTTTGATGTTGTTATATAGAGAGAGAGTTTGATGTTGTTATATATATATAAAGAGTTTGATGTTGTTATATATAGAGAGAGTTTGATGTTGTTATATATAGAGAGAGAGTTTGATGTTGTTATATAGAGAGGGAATTTGATTTTGTTATATATATAGAGAGAGGTTGATGTTGTTATAGAGAGAGAGAGTTTGATGTTGTTATATATAGAGAGAGAGTTTGATGTTGTTACATAGAGAGAGAGTTTGATGTTGTTATATATAGAGAGAGTTTGATGTTGTTATATATATATATATAGAGAGAGTTTGATGTTGTTATATATATAGAGAGAGTCTGATGTTGCTATATAGAGAGAGAGGTTGATGTTGTTATATAGAGAGAGAGTTTGATGTTGTTATATAGAGAGAGAGTTTGATGTTGTTATATATAGAGAGAGTTTGATATTGTTATAGAGGTAGGGTTTGATGCTATCATAGAAAGGGGCGATGTGAGAGAGAGTTTGATGTTGCTATAGAAAGGGGCGATGTGAGAGAGAGCTTGATGTTACCATAGAAAGGGGCGATGTGAGAGAGAGTTTGATGTTGCTATAGAAAGGGGCGATGTGAGAGAGAGTTTGATGTTTCCATAGAAAGGGGCGATGTGAAAGAGAGTTTGATGTTACCATAGAAAGGGGCGATGTGAAAGAGAGTTTGATGTTGCTATAGAAAGGGCGATGTGAGAGAGAATTTGATGATATCATAGAAAGGGGCGATGTGAGAGAGAGTTTGATGTTTCCATAGAAAGGGTCGATGTGAGAGAGAGAGAGAGAGTTTGATGTTTCCATAGAAAGGGTCGATGTGAGAGAGAGTTTGATGTTACCATAGAAAGGGGCGATGTGAGAGAGAGTTTGATGTTGCCATAGAAAGGGGCGATGTGAGAGAGAGTTTGATGTTGCCATAGAAAGGGGTGATGTGAGAGAGAGTTTGATGTTACCATAGAAAGGGGCGATGTCAGAGAGAGTTTGATGTTTCCATAGAAAGGGGCGATGTGAGAGAGAGTTTGATGCTTTTATAGAGGGAAGGTTTGATGTTTCCATAGAAAGGGACGATGTGTGAGAGAGTTTGATGCTTTTATAGAGGGAGGGTTTGATGTTGCCATAGAAAGGGACGATGTGTGAGAGAGTTTGATGCTTTTATAGAGGGAGGGTTTTATGTTGCCATAGAAAGGGACGATGTGTGAGAGAGTTTGATGCTTTTATAGAGGGAGGGTTTGATGTTTCCATAGAAAGGGGCGATGTGAGAGAGAGTTTGATTGTGCCATAGAAAGGGGCGATGTGAGAGAGAGAGTTTGATGCTTTTATAGAGGGAAGGTTTGATGTTTCCATAGAAAGGGACGATGTGTGAGAGAGTTTGATGCTTTTATAGAGGGAGAGTTTGATGCTGCCATAGAAAGGGGCGATGTGAGAGAGAGAGTTTGATGCTGCCATAGAAAGGGGCGATGTGAGAGAGAGTTTCATGCTGCCATAGAAAGGGGAGATGTGAGAGAGAGTTTCATGCTGCCATAGAAAGGGGCGATATGAGAGAGAGTTTGATGCTGCCATAGAAAGGGGCGATGTGAGAGAGAGTTTGATGCTGCCATAGAAAGGGGCGATGTGAGAGAGAGTTTGATGCTGCCATAGAAAGGGGCGATGTGAGAGAGAGTTTGATGCTGCCATAGAAAGGGGCGATGTGAGAGAGAGTTTGATGCTTTTATAGAGGGAAGGTTTGATGCTTCCATAGAAAGGGACGATGTGTGAGAGAGTTTGATGCTTTTATAGAGGGAAGGTTTGATGTTTCCATAGAAAGGGGCGATGTGAGAGAGAGTTTGATGCTTTTATAGAGGGAAGGTTTGATGTTTCCATAGAAAGGGACGATGTGTGAGAGAGTTTGATGCTGCCATAGAAAGGGGCGATGTGAGAGAGAGGGTTTGATGCTGCCATAGAAAGGGGCGATGTGAGAGAGAGAGTTTGATGCTGCCATAGAAAGGGGCGATGTGAGAGAGAGGGTTTGATGCTGCCATAGAAAGGGGCGATGTGAGAGAGAGAGTTTGATGCTTTTATAGAGGGAAGGTTTGATGTTTCCATAGAAAGGGACGATGTGTGAGAGAGTTTGATGCTGCCATAGAAAGGGGCGATGTGAGAGAGAGAGTTTGATGCTGCCATAGAAAGGGGCGATGTGAGAGAGAGAGTTTGATGCTTTTATAGAGGGAAGGTTTGATGTTTCCATAGAAAGGGACGATGTGTGAGAGAGTTTGATGCTGCCATAGAAAGGGGCGATGTGAGAGAGAGGGTTTGATGCTGCCATAGAAAGGGGCGATGTATGAGAGAGAGTTTGATGCTGCCATAGAAAGGGGCGATGTGAGAGAGAGAGTTTGATGTTTTTATAGAGGGAAAGTTTGACGTTTCCATAGAAAGGGACGATGTGTGAGAGAGCTTGATGCTGCCATAGAAAGGGGCGATTGAGAGAGAGAGTTTGATGCTGCCATAGAAAGGGGCGATGTGAGAGAGAGAGTTTGATGCTTTTATAGAGGGAAGGTTTGATGTTTCCATAGAAAGGGACGATGTGTGAGAGAGTTTGATGCTGCCATAGAAAGGGGCGATGTGAGAGAGAGAGTTTGATGCTGCCATAGAAAGGGGCGATGTGAGAGAGAGAGTTTGATGCTTTTATAGAGGGAAGGTTTGATGTTTCCATAGAAAGGGACGATGTGTGAGAGAGTTTGATGCTGCCATAGAAAGGGGCGATGTGAGAGAGAGAGTTTGATGCTGCCATAGAAAGGGGCGATGTGAGAGAGAGAGATTTTGATGCTGCCATAGAAAGGGGCGATGTGAGAGAGAGAGTTTGATGCTGCCATAGAAAGGGGCGATGTGAGAGAGAGTTTGATGCTGCCATAGAAAGGGGCGATGTGAGAGAGAGAGTTTGATGCTGCCATAGAAAGGGGCGATGTGAGAGAGAGAGTTTGATGCTGCCATAGAAAGGGGCGATGTGAGAGAGAGAGAGTTTGATTATATTATAGAGGGAGAGTTTGATGCTGCCATAGAAAGGGGCGATGTGTGAGAGAGTTTGATGTTGCCATAGAAAGGGGCGATGTGAGAGAGAGTGTTTGATGTTGTTATAGAGGGAGAGTTTGATGCTGCCATAGAAAGGGGCGATGTGAGAGAGAGTTTAATTATATTATAGAGGGAGAGTTTGATGCTGCCATAGAAAGGGGCGATGTGAGAGAGAGAGTTTGATTATATTATAGAGGAGAGTTTGATGCTGCCATAGAAAGGGGCGATGTGAGAGAGAGTTTGATTATATTATAGAGGGAGAGTTTGATGCTGCCATAGAAAGGGGCGATGTGAGAGGGAGAGTTTGATGTTGCCATAGAAAGGGGCGATGTGTGAGAGAGTTTGATGTTGCTATAGAAAGGGGCGATGTGAGAGAGAGAGAGAGTTTGATTATATTATAGAGGGAGAGTTTGATGCTGCCATAGAAAGGGGCGATGTGTGAGAGAGTTTGATGTTGCCATAGAAAGGGGCGATGTGAGAGAGTTTGATTATATTATAGAGGGAGAGTTTGATGCCTCCATAGAAAGGGGCGATGTGTGAGAGAGTTTGATTATATTATAGAGGGAGAGTTTGATGCTGCCATAGAAAATGGCGATGTGAGAGAGAGAGTTTGATTATATTATAGAGGGAGAGTTTGATGCTGCCATAGAAAGGGGCGATGTGAGAGAGAGAGTTTGATGCTGCCATAGAAAGGGGCGATGTGAGAGAGAGAGTTTGATGCTGCCATAGAAAGGGGCGATGTGAGAGAGAGAGTTTGATGCTGCCATAGAAAGGGGCGAATTGAGAGAGAGAGAGAGTTTGATGCTGCCATAGAAAGGGGCGATGTGAGAGAGAGAGTTTGATGCTGCCATAGAAAGGTGCGATGTGAGAGAGAGAGTTTGATTATATTATAGAGGGAGAGTTTGATGCTGCCATAGAAAGGGGCGATGTGAGAGAGAGAGTTTGATGCTGCCATAGAAAGGTGCGATGTGAGAGAGAGAGTTTGATTATATTATAGAGGGAGAGTTTGATGCTGCCATAGAAAGGGGCGATGTGAGAGAGAGAGTTTGATGCTGCCATAGAAAGGGGCGATGTGAGAGAGAGAGTTTGATTATACATGTATTATAGAGGGAGAGTTTGATGCTGCCATAGAAAGGGGCGATGTGAGAGAGAGAGAGTTTGATTATATTGCAGAGGGAGAGTTTGATGCTGCCATAGAAAGGGGCGATGTGAGAGAGAGAGTTTGATTATATTATAGAGGGAGAGTTTGATGCTGCCATAGAAAGGGGCGATGTGAGAGAGAGTTTGATTATATTATAGAGGGAGAGTTTGATGCTGCCATAGAAAGGGGCGATGTGTGAGTGAGTTTGAATATATTATAGAGGGAGAGTTTGATGCTGCCATAGAAAGGGGCGATGTGAGAGAGGGTTTGATGTTGCCATAGAAAGGGGCGAAGTGAGAGAGAGTTTGATGCTGTTATAGAGGGAGAGTTTGATGTTGCCATAGAAAGGGGCGATGTGAGAGAGAGTTTGATGTTGCCATAGAAAGGGGCGATGTGAGAGAGAGTTTGATGTTGCCATAGAAAGGGGCGATGTGAGAGAGGGTTTGATGTTGCCATAGAAAGGGGAGATGTGAGAGAGGGTTTGATGCTGCCATAGAAAGGGGAGATGTGAGAGAGGGTTTGATGCTGCCATAGAAAGGGGCGATGTGAGAGAGAGTTTGATGTTGCCATAGAAAGGGGAGATGTGAGAGAGGGTTTGATGCTGCCATAGAAAGGGGCGATGTGAGAGAGAGTTTGATGCTGCCATAGAAAGGGGAGATGTGAGAGAGGGTTTGATGCTGCCATAGAAAGGGGCGATGTGAGAGAGAGTTTCATGCTGCCATAGAAAGGGGAAATGTGAGAGAGAGTTTGATGCTGCCATAGAAAGGGGCGATGTGAGAGAGAGTTTCATACTGCCATAGAAAGGGGCGATGTGAGAGAGAGTTTGATGCTGCCATAGAAAGGGGCGATGTGAGAGAGAGTTTGATGCTGCCATAGAAAGGGGCGATGTGAGAGAGAGTTTCATGCTGCCATAGAAAGGGGTGATGTGAGAGAGAGTTTGATGCTGCCATAGAAAGGGGCGATGTGAGAGAGAGTTTCATGCTGCCATAGAAAGGGGCGATGTGAGAGAGGGTTTGATGCTGCCATAGAAAGGGGCGATGTGAGAGAGAGTTTGATGCTGCCATAGAAAGGGAAGATGTGAGAGAGAGTTTGATGCTGCCATAGAAAGGGGCGATGTGAGAGAGAGTTTGATGCTGCCATAGAAAGGGGCGCTGTGAGAGAGAGTTTGATGCTGCCATAGAAAGGGGAGATGTGAGACAGAGTTTCATGCTGCCATAGAAAGGGGAGATGTGAGAGAGAGTTTCATGCTGCCATAGAAAGGGGAGATGTGAGAGAGAGTTTCATGCTGCCATAGAAAGGGGAGATGTGAGAGAGAGTTTGATGCTGCCATAGAAATGGGCGATGTGAGAGAGAGTTTGATGCTGCCATAGAAAGGGGATATGTGAGAGAGAGTTTGATGTTGCCATAGAAAGGGGCGATGTGAGAGAGAGTTTGATGCTGCCATAGAAAGGGGCGATGTGAGAGAGAGTTTGATGCTGCCATAGAAAGGGGTGATGTGAGAGAGAGTTTGATGCTGCCATAGAAAGGGGAGATGTGAGAGAGAGTTTGATGCTGCCATAGAAAGGGGCGATGTGAGAGAGAGTTTGATGCTGCCATAGAAAGGGGCGATGTGAGAGAGAGTTTGATGCTGCCATAGAAAGGGGCGATGTGAGAGAGAGTTTGATGTTGCCATAGAAAGGGGCGATGTGAGAGAGGGTTTGATGTTGCCATAGAAAGGGGCGATGTGAGAGAGGGTTTGATGCTGCCATAGAAAGGGGCGATGTGAGAAAGAGTTTGATGCTACCATAGAAAGGGGCGATGTGAGAGAGAGTTTGATGCTGCCATAGAAAGGGGCGATGTGAGAGAGGGTTTGATGTTGCCATAGAAAGGGGCGATGTGAGAGAGGGTTTGATGTTGCCATAGAAAGGGGCGATGTGAGAGAGGGTTTGATGTTGCCATAGAAAGAGGCGATGTGAGAGAGGGTTTGATGTTTCCATAGAAAGGGGCGATGTGAGAGAGAGTTTGATGCTGCCATAGAAAGGGGCGATGTGAGAGAGAGTTTGATGTTTCCATAGAAAGGGGCGATGTGAGAGAGAGTTTGATGTTGTTATAGAGGGAGGGTTTGATGTTGCCATAGAAAGGGGCGATGTGAGAGAGAGTTTGATGCTGTTATAGAGGGAGGGTTTGATGTTGCCATAGAAAGGGGCGATGTGAGAGAGAGTTTGATGCTGTTATAGAGGGAGGGTTTAATGTTGCCATAGAAAGGTGCGATGTGAGAGAGAGTTTGATGCTGTTATAGAGGGAGGGTTTGATGTTGCCATAGAAAGGGGCGATGTGAGAGAGAGTTTGATGCTGCCATAGAAAGGGGCGATGTGAGAGAGAGAGAGCTTGATGTTGTTATAGAGGGAGGGTTTGTTGTTTCCATAGAAATTGGAGATGTGAGAGAGAGTTTGATGTTGCCATAGAAAGGGGCGATGTGAGAGAGAGTTTGATGTTGCCATAGAAAGGGACGATATGAGAGAGAGTTTGATGTTGCCATAGAAATGGGAGATGTGAGAGAGAGTTTGATGCTGCCATAGAAAGGGGCGATGTGAGAGAGAGTTTGATGTTTCCATAGAAAGGGGCGATGTGAGAGAGAGTTTGATGTTGCCATAGAAAGGGGCGATGTGAGAGAGAGTTTGATGCTGCCATAGAAAGGGGCGATGTGAGAGAGAGTTTGATGTTTCCATAGAAAGGGGCGATGTGAGAGAGAGTTTGATGCTGCCATAGAAAGGGGCGATGTGAGAGAGAGTTTGATGTTTCCATAGAAAGGGGCGATGTGAGAGAGAGTTTGATGCTGCTATAGAGGGCGAGTTTGATGCTGCCATAGAAAGGGGCGATGTGAGAGAGAGTTTGATGTTTCCATAGAAAGGGGCGATGTGAGAGAGAGTTTGATGCTACCATAAAAAGGGGCGATGTGAGAGAGAGTTTGATGCTGCCATAGAAAGGGGAGATGTGAGAGAGAGTTTGATGCTGCCATAGAAAGGGGTGATGTGAGAGAGAGTTTCATGCTGCCATAGAAAGGGGCGATGTGAGAGAGAGTTTCATGCTGCCATAGAAAGGGGAGATGTGAGAGAGAGTTTGATGCTGCCATAGAAAGGGGCGATGTGAGAGAGACTTTCATGCTGCCATAGAAAGGGGCGATGTGAGAGAGGGTTTGATGCTGCCATAGAAAGGGGCGATGTGAGAGAGAGTTTGATGCTGCCATAGAAAGGGAAGATGTGAGAGAGAGTTTGATGCTGCCATAGAAAGGGGCGATGTGAGAGAGAGTTTGATGCTGCCATAGAAAGGGGCGCTGTGAGAGAGAGTTTGATGCTGCCATAGAAAGGGGAGATGTGAGACAGAGTTTCATGCTGCCATAGAAAGGGGAGATGTGAGAGAGAGTTTCATGCTGCCATAGAAAGGGGAGATGTGAGAGAGAGTTTCATGCTGCCATAGAAAGGGGAGATGTGAGAGAGAGTTTGATGCTGCCATAGAAATGGGCGATGTGAGAGAGAGTTTGATGCTGCCATAGAAAGGGGATATGTGAGAGAGAGTTTGATGTTGCCATAGAAAGGGGCGATGTGAGAGAGAGTTTGATGCTGCCATAGAAAGGGGCGATGTGAGAGAGAGTTTGATGCTGCCATAGAAAGGGTGATGTGAGAGAGAGTTTGATGCTGCCATAGAAAGGGAGATGTGAGAGAGAGTTTGATGCTGCCATAGAAAGGGGCGATGTGAGAGAGAGTTTGATGCTTCCATAGAAAGGGGCGATGTGAGAGAGAGTTTGATGCTGCCATAGAAAGGGGCGATGTGAGAGAGAGTTTGATGTTGCCATAGAAAGGGGCGATGTGAGAGAGGGTTTGATGTTGCCATAGAAAGGGGCGATGTGAGAGAGGGTTTGATGCTGCCATAGAAAGGGGCGATGTGAGAAAGAGTTTGATGCTGCCATAGAAAGGGGCGATGTGAGAGAGAGTTTGATGCTGCCATAGAAAGGGGCGATGTGAGAGAGGGTTTGATGTTGCCATAGAAAGGGGCGATGTGAGAGAGGGTTTGATGTTGCCATAGAAAGGGGCGATGTGAGAGAGGGTTTGATGTTGCCATAGAAAGAGGCGATGTGAGAGAGGTTTGATGTTTCCATAGAAAGGGGCGATGTGAGAGAGAGTTTGATGCTGCCATAGAAAGGGGCGATGTGAGAGAGAGTTTGATGTTTCCATAGAAAGGGGCGATGTGAGAGAGAGTTTGATGTTGTTATAGAGGGAGGGTTTGATGTTGCCATAGAAAGGGGCGATGTGAGAGAGAGTTTGATGCTGTTATAGAGGGAGGGTTTGATGTTGCCATAGAAAGGGGCGATGTGAGAGAGAGTTTGATGCTGTTATAGAGGGAGGGTTTAATGTTGCCATAGAAAGGTGCGATGTGAGAGAGAGTTTGATGCTGTTATAGAGGGAGGGTTTGATGTTGCCATAGAAAGGGGCGATGTGAGAGAGAGTTTGATGCTGCCATAGAAAGGGGCGATGTGAGAGAGAGAGAGCTTGATGTTGTTATAGAGGGAGGGTTTGTTGTTGCCATAGAAATGGGAGATGTGAGAGAGAGTTTGATGCTGCCATAGAAAGGGGCGATGTGAGAGAGAGTTTGATGTTTCCATAGAAAGGGGCGATGTGAGAGAGAGTTTGATGTTGCCATAGAAAGGGGCGATGTGAGAGAGAGTTTGATGCTGCCATAGAAAGGGCGATGTGAGAGAGAGTTTGATGTTTCCATAGAAAGGGGCGATGTGAGAGAGAGTTTGATGCTGCCATAGAAAGGGGCGATGTGAGAGAGAGTTTGATGTTTCCATAGAAAGGGGCGATGTGAGAGAGAGTTTGATGCTGCTATAGAGGGCGAGTTTGATGCTGCCATAGAAAGGGGCGATGTGAGAGAGAGTTTGATGTTTCCATAGAAAGGGGCGATGTGAGAGAGAGTATGATGCTACCATAAAAAGGGGCGATGTGAGAGAGAGTTTGATGCTGCCATAGAAAGGGAGATGTGAGAGAGAGTTTGATGCTGCCATAGAAAGGGGTGATGTGAGAGAGAGTTTCATGCTGCCATAGAAAGGGGCGATGTGAGAGAGAGTTTCATGCTGCCATAGAAAGGGGAGATGTGAGAGAGAGTTTGATGCTGCCATAGAAAGGGGCGATGTGAGAGAGACTTTCATGCTGCCATAGAAAGGGGCGATGTGAGAGAGAGTTTGATGCTGCCATAGAAAGGGGAGATGTGAGAGAGGGTTTGATGTTGCCATAGAAAGGGGCGATGTGAGAGAGAGTTTGATGCTGCCATAGAAAGGGAGATGTGAGAGAGAGTTTCATGCTGCCATAGAAAGGGAGATGTGAGAGAGAGTTTGATGCTGCCATAGAAAGGGGCGATGTGAGAGAGGGTTTGATGCTGCCATAGAAAGGGGCGATGTGACAGAGAGTTTGATGCTGCCATAGAAAGGGGCGATGTGAGAGAGAGTTTGATGTTTCCATAGAAAGGGGCGATGTGAGAGAGAGTTTGATGTTGTTATAGAGGGAGGGTTTGATGTTGCCATAGAAAGGGGCGATGTGAGAGAGAGTTTGATGCTGTTATAGAGGGAGGGTTTGATGTTGCCATAGAAAGGGGCGATGTGAGAGAGAGTTTGATGCTGTTATAGAGGGAGGGTTTGATGTTGCCATATAAAGGGGCGATGTGAGAGAGAGTTTGATGCTGCCATAGAAAGGGGCGATGTGAGAGAGAGTTTCATGCTGCCATAGAAAGGGGCGATGTGAGAGAGAGTTTGATGCTGCCATAGAAAGGGGAGATGTGAGAGAGGGTTTGATGTTGCCATAGAAAGGGGCGATGTGAGAGAGAGTTTGATGCTGCCATTGAAAGGGGAGATGTGAGAGAGAGTTTCATGCTGCCATAGAAAGGGGAGATGTGAGAGAGAGTTTGATGTTGCCATAGAAAGGGGCGATGTGAGAGAGGGTTTGATGTTGCCATAGAAAGGGGCGATGTGAGAGAGGGTTTGATGTTGCCATAGAAAGGGGCGATGTGAGAGAGGGTTTGATGTTGCCATAGAAAGGGGCGATGTGAGAGAGGGTTTGATGTTGCCATAGAAAGGGGCGATGTGAGAGAGGGTTTGATGTTTCCATAGAAAGGGGCGATGTGAGAGAGAGTTTGATGCTGCCATAGAAAAGGGCGATGTGAGAGAGAGTTTGATGTTTCCATAGAAAGGGGCGATGTGAGAGAGAGTTTAATGTTGTTATAGAGTAAGGGTTTGATGTTGCCATAGAAAGGGGCGATGTGAGAGAGAGTTTGATGCTGTTATAGAGGGAGGGTTTGATGTTGCCATAGAAAGGGGCGATGTGAGAGAGAGTTTGATGCTGTTATAGAGGGAGGGTTTGATGTTGCCATAGAAAGGGGCGATGTGAGAGAGAGTTTGATGCTGCCATAGAAAGGGGCGATGTGAGAGAGAGTTTGATGTTTCCATAGAAAGGGGCGATGTGAGAGAGAGTTTGATGTTGCCATAGAAAGGGGCGATGTGAGAGAGAGTTTGATGCTGCCATAGAAAGGGGCGATGTGAGAGAGAGTTTCATGCTGCCATAGAAAGGGGTGATGTGAGAGAGAGTTTGATGCTGCCATAGAAAGGGGCGATGTGAGAGAGAGTTTCATGCTGCCATAGAAAGGGGCGATGTGAGAGAGGGTTTGATGCTGCCATAGAAAGGGGCGATGTGAGAGAGAGTTTGATGCTGCCATAGAAAGGGAAGATGTGAGAGAGAGTTTGATGCTGCCATAGAAAGGGGCGATGTGAGAGAGAGTTTGATGCTGCCATAGAAAGGGGCGCTGTGAGAGAGAGTTTGATGCTGCCATAGAAAGGGGAGATGTGAGACAGAGTTTCATGCTGCCATAGAAAGGGGAGATGTGAGAGAGAGTTTCATGCTGCCATAGAAAGGGGAGATGTGAGAGAGAGTTTCATGCTGCCATAGAAAGGGGAGATGTGAGAGAGAGTTTGATGCTGCCATAGAAATGGGCGATGTGAGAGAGAGTTTGATGCTGCCATAGAAAGGGGATATGTGAGAGAGAGTTTGATGTTGCCATAGAAAGGGGCGATGTGAGAGAGAGTTTGATGCTGCCATAGAAAGGGGCGATGTGAGAGAGAGTTTGATGCTGCCATAGAAAGGGGTGATGTGAGAGAGAGTTTGATGCTGCCATAGAAAGGGGCGATGTGAGAGAGAGTTTGATGCTGCCATAGAAAGGGGCGATGTGAGAGAGAGTTTGATGCTGCCATAGAAAGGGGCGATGTGAGAGAGAGTTTGATGCTGCCATAGAAAGGGGCGATGTGAGAGAGAGTTTGATGTTGCCATAGAAAGGGGCGATGTGAGAGAGGGTTTGATGTTGCCATAGAAGGGGCGATGTGAGAGAGGGTTTGATGCTGCCATAGAAAGGGGCGATGTGAGAAAGAGTTTGATGCTGCCATAGAAAGGGGCGATGTGAGAGAGAGTTTGATGCTGCCATAGAAAGGGGCGATGTGAGAGAGGGTTTGATGTTGCCATAGAAAGGGGCGATGTGAGAGAGGGTTTGATGTTGCCATAGAAAGGGGCGATGTGAGAGAGGGTTTGATGTTGCCATAGAAAGAGGCGATGTGAGTGAGGGTTTGATGTTTCCATAGAAAGGGGCGATGTGAGAGAGAGTTTGATGCTGCCATAGAAAGGGGCGATGTGAGAGAGAGTTTGATGTTTCCATAGAAAGGGGCGATGTGAGAGAGAGTTTGATGTTGTTATAGAGGGAGGGTTTGATGTTGCCATAGAAAGGGGCGATGTGAGAGAGAGTTTGATGCTGTTATAGAGGGAGGGTTTGATGTTGCCATAGAAAGGGGCGATGTGAGAGAGAGTTTGATGCTGTTATAGAGGGAGGGTTTAATGTTGCCATAGAAAGGTGCGATGTGAGAGAGAGTTTGATGCTGTTATAGAGGGAGGGTTTGATGTTGCCATAGAAAGGGGCGATGTGAGAGAGAGTTTGATGCTGCCATAGAAAGGGGCGATGTGAGAGAGAGAGAGCTTGATGTTGTTATAGAGGGAGGGTTTGTTGTTTCCATAGAAATTGGAGATGTGAGAGAGAGTTTGATGTTGCCATAGAAAGGGGCGATGTGAGAGAGAGTTTGATGTTGCCATAGAAAGGGACGATATGAGAGAGAGTTTGATGTTGCCATAGAAATGGGAGATGTGAGAGAGAGTTTGATGCTGCCATAGAAAGGGGCGATGTGAGAGAGAGTTTGATGTTTCCATAGAAAGGGGCGATGTGAGAGAGAGTTTGATGTTGCCATAGAAAGGGGCGATGTGAGAGAGAGTTTGATGCTGCCATAGAAAGGGGCGATGTGAGAGAGAGTTTGATGTTTCCATAGAAAGGGGCGATGTGAGAGAGAGTTTGATGTTGCCATAGAAAGGGGCGATGTGAGAGAGAGAGAGCTTGATGTTGTTATAGAGGGAAGGTTGATGTTTCCATAGAAATTGGAGATGTGAGAGAGAGTTTGATGTTGCCATAGAAAGGGGCGATGTGAGAGAGAGTTTGATGTTGCCATAGAAAGGGGCGATGTGAGAGAGAGTTTGATGTTGCCATAGAAATGGGCGATGTGAGAGAGAGTTTGATGCTGCCATAGAAAGGGGCGATGTGAGAGAGAGTTTGATGTTTCCATAGAAAGGGGCGATGTGAGAGAGAGTTTGATGCTACCATAGAAAGGGGCGATGTGAGAGAGAGTTTGATGTTTCCATAGAAAGGGGCGATGTGAGAGAGAGTTTGATGCTACCATAGAAAGGGGCGATGTGAGAGAGAGTTTGATGTTTCCATAGAAAGGGGCGATGTGAGAGAGAGTTTGATGTTTCCATAGAAAGGGGCGATGTGAGAGAGAGTTTGATGTTGCCATAGAAAGGGGCGATGTGAGAGAGAGTTTGATGCTGTCATAGAAAGGGGCGATGTGAGAGAGAGAGCTTGATGTTGTTATAGAGGGAGGGTTTGATGTTTCCATAGAAAGGGGCGATGTGAGAGAGAGTTTGATGTTTCCATAGAAAGGGGCGATGTGAGAGAGAGTTTGATGTTTCCATAGAAAGGGGCGATGTGAGAGAGAGTTTGATGCTGCCATAGAAAGGGGCGATGTGAGAGAGAGTTTGATGTTTCCATAGAAAGGGGCGATGTGAGAGAGAGTTTGATGTTTCCATAGAAAGGGGCGATGTGAGAGAGAGTTTGATGTTTCCATAGAAAGGGGCGATGTGAGAGAGAGAGTTTGATGCTGCCATAGAAAGGGGCGATGTGAGAGAGAGAGCTTGATGTTGTTATAGAGGGAGAGTTTGATGTTTCCATAGAAAGGGGCGATGTGAGAGAGAGTTTGATGTTTCCATAGAAAGGGGCGATGTGAGAGAGAGTTTGATGTTTCCATAGAAAGGGGCGATGTGAGAGAGAGTTTGATGTTTCCATAGAAAGGGGCGATGTGAGAGAGAGTTTGATGTTTCCATAGAAAGGGGCGATGTGAGAGAGAGTTTGATGTTGCCATAGAAAGGGGCGATGTGAGAGAGAGTTTGATGCTGCCATAGAAAGGGGCGATGTGAGAGAGAGTTTGATGCTGCCATAGAAAGGGGTGATGTGAGAGAGAGTTTGATGCTGCCATAGAAAGGGGCGATGTGAGAGAGAGTTTGATGCTGCCATAGAAAGGGGCGATGTGAGAGAGAGTTTGATGCTGCCATAGAAAGGGGCGATGTGAGAGAGAGTTTGATGCTGCCATAGAAAGGGGCGATGTGAGAGAGAGTTTGATGTTGCCATAGAAAGGGGCGATGTGAGAGAGGGTTTGATGCTGCCATAGAAAGGGGCGATGTGAGAGAGGGTTTGATGCTGCCATAGAAAGGGGCGATGTGAGAGAGAGTTTGATGCTGCCATAGAAAGGGGCGATGTGAGAGAGAGTTTGATGCTGCCATAGAAAGGGGCGATGTGAGAGAGGGTTTGATGTTGCCATAGAAAGGGGCGATGTGAGAGAGGGTTTGATGTTGCCATAGAAAGGGGCGATGTGAGAGAGGGTTTGATGTTGCCATAGAAAGGGGCGATGTGAGAGAGGTTTGATGTTTCCATAGAAAGGGGCGATGTGAGAGAGAGTTTGATGCTGCCATAGAAAGGGGCGATGTGAGAGAGAGTTTGATGTTTCCATAGAAAGGGGCGATGTGAGAGAGAGTTTGATGTTGTATTAGAGGGAGGGTTTGATGTTGCCATAGAAAGGGGCGATGTGAGAGAGAGTTTGATGATGTTATAGAGGGAGGGTTTGATGTTGCCATAGAAAGGGGCGATGTGAGAGAGAGTTTGATGCTGTTATAGAGTGAGGGTTTAATGTTGCCATAGAAAGGGGCGATGTGAGAGAGAGTTTGATGCTGTAATAGAGGGAGGGTTTGATGTTGCCATAGAAAGGGGCGATGTGAGAGAGAGTTTGATGCTGCCATAGAAAGGGGCGATGTGAGAGAGAGAGAGCTTGATGTTGTTATAGAGAGAGAGTTTGATGTTGCCATAGAAAGGGGCGATGTGAGAGAGAGTTTGATGTTGCCATAGAAAGGGGCGATGTGAGAGAGAGTTTGATGTTGCCATAGAAATGGGAGATGTGAGATAGAGTTTGATGCTGCCATAGAAAGGGGCGATGTGAGAGAGAGTTTGATGTTTCCATAGAAAGGGGCGATGTGAGAGAGAGTTTGATGTTGCCATAGAAAGGGGCGATGTGAGAGAGAGTTTGATGCTGCCATAGAAAGGGGCGATGTGAGAGAGAGTTTGATGTTTCCATAGAAAGGGGCGATGTGAGAGAGAGTTTGATGCTGCCATAGAAAGGGGCGATGTGAGAGAGAGTTTGATGTTTCCATAGAAATGGGCGATGTGAGAGAGAGTTTGATGCTGCTATAGAGGGCGAGTTTGATGCTGCCATAGAAAGGGGCGATGTGAGAGAGAGTTTGATGTTTCCATAGAAAGGGGCGATGTGAGAGAGAGTTTGATGCTACCATAGAAAGGGGCGATGTGAGAGAGAGTTTGATGCTGCCATAGAAAGGGGAGATGTGAGAGAGAGTTTGATGCTGCCATAGAAAGGGGTGATGTGAGAGAGAGTTTCATGCTGCCATAGAAAGGGGTGATGTGAGAGAGAGAGTTTCATGCTGCCATAGAAAGGGGAGATGTGAGAGAGAGTTTGATGCTGCCATAGAAAGGGCGATGTGAGAGAGACTTTCATGCTGCCATAGAAAGGGGCGATGTGAGAGAGAGTTTGATGCTGCCATAGAAAGGGGAGATGTGAGAGAGGTTTGATGTTGCCATAGAAAGGGGCGATGTGAGAGAGAGTTTGATGCTGCCATAGAAAGGGGAGATGTGAGAGAGAGTTTCATGCTGCCATAGAAAGGGGAGATGTGAGAGAGAGTTTGATGCTGCCATAGAAAGGGGCGATGTGAGAGAGGGTTTGATGCTGCCATAGAAAGGGGCGATGTGAGAGAGGGTTTGATGTTGCCATAGAAAGGGGCGATGTGAGAGAGGGTTTGATGTTGCCATAGAAAGGGGCGATGTGAGAGAGGGTTTAATGTTGCCATAGAAAGGGGCGATGTGAGAGAGGGTTTGATGTTTCCATAGAAAGGGGCGATGTGAGAGAGAGTTTGATGCTGCCATAGAAAGGGGCGATGTGAGAGAGAGTTTGATGTTTCCATAGAAAGGGGCGATGTGAGAGAGAGTTTGATGTTGTTATAGAGGGAGGGTTTGATGTTGCCATAGAAAGGGGCGATGTGAGAGAGAGTTTGATGCTGTTATAGAGGGAGGGTTTGATGTTACCATAGAAAGGGGCGATGTGAGAGAGAGTTTGATGCTGTTATAGAGGGAGGGTTTGATGTTACCATAGAAAGGGGCGATGTGAGAGAGAGTTTGATGCTGCCATAGAAAGGGGCGATGTGAGAGAGAGTTTGATGTTTCCATAGAAAGGGGCGATGTGAGAGAGAGTTTGATGCTGCTATAGAGGGAGAGTTTGATGCTGCCATAGAAAATGGCGATGTGAGAGATAGTTTGATGTTTCCATAGAAAGGGGCGATGTGAGAGAGAGTTTGATGCTACCATAGAAAGGGGCGATGTGAGAGAGAGTTTGATGCTGCCATAGAAAGGGGAGATGTGAGAGAGAGTTTGATGCTGCCATAGAAAGGGGTGATGTGAGAGAGAGTTTCATGCTGCCATAGAAAGGGGAGATGTGAGAGAGAGTTTCATGCTGCCATAGAAAGGGGAGATGTGAGAGAGAGTTTGATGCTGCCATAGAAAGGGGCGATGTGAGAGAGAGTTTCATGCTGCCATAGAAAGGGGCGATGTGAGAGAGAGTTTGATGCTGCCATAGAAAGGGGAGATGTGAGAGAGGGTTTGATGTTGCCATAGAAAGGGGCGATGTAAGAGAGAGTTTGATGCTGCCATAGAAAGGGGAGATGTGAGAGAGAGTTTCATGCTGCCATAGAAAGGGGAGATGTGAGAGAGAGTTTGATGTTGCCATAGAAAGGGGCGATGTGAGAGAGGGTTTGATGCTGCCATAGAAAGGGGCGATGTGAGAGAGGGTTTGATGTTGCCATAGAAAGGGGCGATGTGAGAGAGGGTTTGATGTTGCCATAGAAAGGGGCGATGTGAGAGAGGGTTTGATGTTGCCATAGAAAGAGGCGATGTGAGAGAGGGTTTGATGTTTCCATAGAAAGGGGCGATGTGAGAGAGAGTTTGATGCTGCCATAGAAAGGGGCGATGTGAGAGAGAGTTTGATGTTTCCATAGAAAGGGGCGATGTGAGAGAGAGTTTGATGTTGTTATAGAGTAAGGGTTTGATGTTGCCATAGAAAGGGGCGATGTGAGAGAGAGTTTGATGCTGTTATAGAGGGAGGGTTTGATGTTGCCATAGAAAGGGGCGATGTGAGAGAGAGTTTGATGCTGTTATAGAGGGAGGGTTTGATGTTGCCATAGAAAGGGGCGATGTGAGAGAGAGTTTGATGCTGCCATAGAAAGGGGCGATGTGAGAGAGAGAGTTTGATGTTTCCATAGAAAGGGGCGATGTGAGAGAGAGAGTTTGATGTTGCCATAGAAAGGGGCGATGTGAGAGAGAGAGAGCTTGATGTTGTTATAGAGGGAAGGTTTGATGTTTCCATAGAAATTGGAGATGTGAGAGAGAGTTTGATGTTGCCATAGAAAGGGGCGATGTGAGGGAGAGTTTGGTGTTGCCATAGAAAGGGGCGATGTGAGAGAGAGTTTGATGTTTCCATAGAAATGGGCGATGTGAGAGAGAGTTTGATGCTGCCATAGAAAGGGGCGATGTGAGAGAGAGTTTGATGTTTCCATAGAAAGGGGCGATGTGAGAGAGAGTTTGATGCTACCATAGAAAGGGGCGATGTGAGAGAGAGTTTGATGTTTCCATAGAAAGGGGCGATGTGAGAGAGAGTTTGATGCTACCATAGAAAGGGGCGATGTGAGAGAGAGTTTGATGTTTCCATAGAAAGGGGCGATGTGAGAGAGAGTTTGATGTTTCCATAGAAAGGGGCGATGTGAGAGAGAGTTTGATGTTGCCATAGAAAGGGGCGATGTGAGAGAGAGTTTGATGCTGCCATAGAAAGGGGCGATGTGAGAGAGAGAGCTTGATGTTGTTATAGAGGGAGGGTTTGATGTTTCCATAGAAAGGGGCGATGTGAGAGAGAGTTTGATGTTTCCATAGAAAGGGGCGATGTGAGAGAGAGTTTGATGTTGCCATAGAAAGGGGCGATGTGAGAGAGAGTTTGATGCTGTTATAGAGGGAGAGTTTGATGCTGCCATAGAAAGGGGCGATGTGAGAGAGAGTTTGATGCTGTTATAGAGGGAGAGTTTGATGCTGCCATAGAAAGGGGCGATGTGAGAGAGAGTTTGATGTTGCCATAGAAAGGGGCGATGTGAGAGAGAGTTTGATGTTGCCATAGAAAGGGGCGATGTGAGAGAGAGTTTGATGTTGCCATAGAAAGGGGCGATGTGAGAGAGGGTTTGATGCTGCCATAGAAAGGGGCGATGTGAGAGAGAGTTTGATGCTGCCATAGAAAGGGGAGATGTGAGAGAGAGTTTGATGCTGCCATAGAAAGGGGCGATGTGAGAGAGAGTTTGATGCTGCCATAGAAAGGGCGATGTGAGAGAGAGTTTGATGTTGCCATAGAAAGGGGAGATGTGAGACAGAGTTTCATGCTGCCATAGAAAGGGGAGATGTGAGAGAGAGTTTGATGCTGCCATAGAAAGGGGAGATGTGAGAGAGAGTTTCATGCTGCCATAGAAAGTGGAGATGTGAGAGAGAGTTTGATGCTGCCATAGAAAGGGGCGATGTGAGAGAGGGTTTGATGTTGCCATAGAAAGGGGCGATGTGAGAGAGAGTTTGATGCTGCCATAGAAAGGGGAGATGTGAGAGAGAGTTTGATGTTGCCATAGAAAGGGGCGATGTGAGAGAGAGTTTGATGCTGCCATAGAAAGGCGCGATGTGAGAGAGAGTTTGATGCTGCCATAGAAAGGGGTGATGTGAGAGAGAGTTTGATGCTGTCATAGAAAGGGGAGATGTGAGAGAGAGTTTGATGCTGCCATAGAAAGGGGCGATGTGAGAGAGAGTTTGATGCTGCCATAGAAAGGGGCGATGTGAGAGAGAGTTTGATGCTGCCATAGAAAGGGGCGATGTGAGAGAGAGTTTGATGTTGCCATAGAAAGGGGCGATGTGAGAGAGGGTTTGATGCTGCCATAGAAAGGGGCGATGTGAGAGAGGGTTTGATGCTGCCATAGAAAGGGGCGATGTGAGAGAGAGTTTGATGCTGCCATAGAAAGGGGCGATGTGAGAGAGAGTTTGATGCTGCCATAGAAAGGGGCGATGTGAGAGAGGGTTTGATGTTGCCATAGAAAGGGGCGATGTGAGAGAGGGTTTGATGTTGCCATAGAAAGGGGCGATGTGAGAGAGGGTTTGATGTTGCCATAGAAAGGGGCGATGTGAGAGAGGGTTTGATTTTTCCATAGAAAGGGGCGATGTGAGAGAGAGTTTGATGCTGCCATAGAAAGGGGCGATGTGAGAGAGAGTTTGATGTTTCCATAGAAAGGGGCGATGTGAGAGAGAGTTTGATGTTGTTATAGAGGGAGGGTTTGATGTTGCCATAGAAAGGGGCGATGTGAGAGAGAGTTTGATGCTGTTATAGAGGGAGGGTTTGATGTTGCCATAGAAAGGGGCGATGTGAGAGAGAGTTTGATGCTGTTATAGAGGGAGGGTTTAATGTTGCCATAGAAAGGGGCGATGTGAGAGAGAGTTTGGTGCTGTTATAGAGGGAGGGTTTGATGTTGCCATAGAACGGGGCGATGTGAAAGAGAGTTTGATGCTTCCATAGAAAGGGGCGATGTGATAGAGAGTTTGATGTTGCCATAGAAAGGGGCGATGTGAGAGAGAGAGAGAGCTTGATGTTGTTATAGAGGGAGGGTTTGATGTTTCCATAGAAATTGGAGATGTGAGAGAGAGTTTAATGTTGCCATAGAAAGGGGCGATGTGAGAGAGAGTTTGATGTTGCCATAGAAAGGGGCGATATGAGAGAGAGTTTGATGTTGCCATAGAAATGGGAGATGTGAGAGAGAGTTTGATGCTGCCATAGAAAGGGGCGATGTGAGAGAGAGTTTGATGTTTCCATAGAAAGGGCGATGTGAGAGAGAGTTTGATGTTGCCATAGAAAGGGGCGATGTGAGAGAGAGTTTGATGCTGCCATAGAAAGGGGCGATGTGAGAGAGAGTTTGATGTTTCCATAGAAAGGGGCGATGTGAGAGAGAGTTTGATGCTGCCATAGAAAGGGGCGATGTGAGAGAGAGTTTGATGTTTCCATAGAAGGGGCGATGTGAGAGAGAGTTTGATGCTGCTATAGAGGGAGAGTTTGATGCTGCCATAGAAAGGGGCGATGTGAGAGAGAGTTTGATGTTTCCATAGAAAGGGGCGATGTGAGAGAGAGTTTGATGTTTCCATAGAAAGGGGCGATGTGAGAGAGAGTTTGATGTTGTTATAGAGTAAGGGTTTGATGTTGCCATAGAAAGGGGCGATGTGAGAGAGAGTTTGATGTTTCCATAGAAAGGGGCGATGTGAGAGAGAGTTTGATGTTTCCATAGAAAGGGGCGATGTGAGAGAGAGTTTGGTGCTGTTATAGAGGGAGGGTTTGATGTTGCCATAGAACGGGGCGATGTGAAAGAGAGTTTGATGCTTCCATAGAAAGGGGCGATGTGATAGAGAGTTTGATGTTGCCATAGAAAGGGGCGATGTGAGAGAGAGAGAGAGCTTGATGTTGTTATAGAGGGAGGGTTTGATGTTTCCATAGAAATTGGAGATGTGAGAGAGAGTTTAATGTTGCCATAGAAAGGGGCGATGTGAGAGAGAGTTTGATGTTGCCATAGAAAGGGGCGATATGAGAGAGAGTTTGATGTTGCCATAGAAATGGGAGATGTGAGAGAGAGTTTGATGCTGCCATAGAAAGGGGCGATGTGAGAGAGAGTTTGATGTTTCCATAGAAAGGGGCGATGTGAGAGAGAGTTTGATGTTGCCATAGAAAGGGGCGATGTGAGAGAGAGTTTGATGCTGCCATAGAAAGGGGCGATGTGAGAGAGAGTTTGATGTTTCCATAGAAAGGGGCGATGTGAGAGAGAGTTTGATGCTGCCATAGAAAGGGGCGATGTGAGAGAGAGTTTGATGTTTCCATAGAAAGGGGCGATGTGAGAGAGAGTTTGATGCTGCTATAGAGGGAGAGTTTGATGCTGCCATAGAAAGGGGCGATGTGAGAGAGAGTTTGATGTTTCCATAGAAAGGGGCGATGTGAGAGAGAGTTTGATGTTTCCATAGAAAGGGGCGATGTGAGAGAGAGTTTGATGTTGTTATAGAGTAAGGGTTTGATGTTGCCATAGAAAGGGGCGATGTGAGAGAGAGTTTGATGCTGTTATAGAGGGAGGGTTTGATGTTGCCATAGAAAGGGGCGATGTGAGAGAGAGTTTGATGCTGCCATAGAAAGGGGCGATGTGAGAGAGAGAGTTTGATGTTTCCATAGAAAGGGGCGATGTGAGAGATAGTTTGATGTTGCCATAGAAAGGGGCGATGTGAGAGAGAGAGAGCTTGATGTTGTTATAGAGGGAAGGTTTGATGTTTCCATAGAAATTGGAGATGTGAGAGAGAGTTTGATGTTGCCATAGAAAGGGGCGATGTGAGGGAGAGTTTGATGTTGCCATAGAAAGGGGCGATGTGAGAGAGAGTTTGATGTTTCAATAGAAATGGGCGATGTGAGAGAGAGTTTGATGCTGCCATAGAAAGGGGCGATGTGAGAGAGAGTTTGATGTTTCCATAGAAAGGGGCGATGTGAGAGAGAGTTTGATGCTACCATAGAAAGGGGCGATGTGAGAGAGAGTTTGATGTTTCCATAGAAAGGGGCGATGTGAGAGAGAGTTTGATGCTACCATAGAAAGGGGCGATGTGAGAGAGAGTTTGATGTTTCCATAGAAAGGGGCGATGTGAGAGAGAGTTTGATGTTTCCATAGAAAGGGGCGATGTGAGAGAGAGTTTGATGTTGCCATAGAAAGGGGCGATGTGAGAGAGAGTTTGATGCTGCCATAGAAAGGGGCGATGTGAGAGAGAGAGCTTGATGTTGTTATAGAGGGAGGGTTTGATGTTTCCATAGAAAGGGGCGATGTGAGAGAGAGTTTGATGTTTCCATAGAAAGGGGCGATGTGAGAGAGAGTTTGATGTTGCCATAGAAAGGGGCGATGTGAGAGAGAGTTTGATGTTGTTATAGAGGGAGAGTTTGATGCTGCCATAGAAAGGGGCGATGTGAGAGAGAGTTTGATGCTGTTATAGAGGGAGAGTTTGATGCTGCCATAGAAAGGGGCGATGTGAGAGAGAGTTTGATGTTGCCATAGAAAGGGGCGATGTGAGAGAGAGTTTGATGTTGCCATAGAAAGGGGCGATGTGAGAGAGAGTTTGATGTTGCCATAGAAAGGGGCGATGTGAGAGAGGGTTTGATGCTGCCATAGAAAGGGGCGATGTGAGAGAGAGTTTGATGCTGCCATAGAAAGGGGAGATGTGAGAGAGAGTTTGATGCTGCCATAGAAAGGGGCGATGTGAGAGAGAGTTTGATGCTGCCATAGAAAGGGGCGATGTGAGAGAGAGTTTGATGTTGCCATAGAAAGGGAGATGTGAGACAGAGTTTCATGCTGCCATAGAAAGGGGAGATGTGAGAGAGAGTTTCATGCTGCCATAGAAAGGGGAGATGTGAGAGAGAGTTTCATGCTGCCATAGAAAGGGGAGATGTGAGAGAGAGTTTGATGCTGCCATAGAAAGGGGCGATGTGAGAGAGGGTTTGATGTTGCCATAGAAAGAGGCGATGTGAGAGAGAGTTTGATGCTGCCATAGAAAGGGGAGATGTGAGAGAGAGTTTGATGTTGCCATAGAAAGGGGCGATGTGAGAGAGAGTTTGATGTTGCCATAGAAAGGCGCGATGTGAGAGAGAGTTTGATGCTGCCATAGAAAGGGGTGATGTGAGAGAGAGTTTGATGCTGCCATAGAAAGGGGAGATGTGAGAGAGAGTTTGATGCTGCCATAGAAAGGGGCGATGTGAGAGAGAGTTTGATGCTGCCATAGAAAGGGGCGATGTGAGAGAGAGTTTGATGCTGCCATAGAAAGGGGCGATGTGAGAGAGAGTTTGATGTTGCCATAGAAAGGGGCGATGTGAGAGAGGGTTTGATGCTGCCATAGAAAGGGGCGATGTGAGAGAGGGTTTGATGCTGCCATAGAAAGGGGCGATGTGAGAGAGAGTTTGATGCTGCCATAGAAAGGGGCGATGTGAGAGAGAGTTTGATGCTGCCATAGAAAGGGGCGATGTGAGAGAGGGTTTGATGTTGCCATAGAAAGGGGCGATGTGAGAGAGGGTTTGATGTTGCCATAGAAAGGAGCGATGTGAGAGAGGGTTTGATGTTGCCATAGAAAGGGGCGATGTGAGAGAGGGTTTGATGTTTCCATAGAAAGGGGCGATGTGAGAGAGAGTTTGATGCTGCCATAGAAAGGGGCGATGTGAGAGAGAGTTTGATGTTTCCATAGAAAGGGGCGATGTGAGAGAGAGTTTGATGTTGTTATAGAGGGAGGGTTTGATGTTGCCATAGAAAGGGGCGATGTGAGAGAGAGTTTGATGCTGTTATAGGGGGAGGGTTTGATGTTGCCATAGAAAGGGGCGATGTGAGAGAGAGTTTGATGCTGTTATAGAGGGAGGGTTTAATGTTGCCATAGAAAGGGCGATGTGAGAGAGAGTTTGGTGCTGTTATAGAGGGAGGGTTTGATGTTGCCATAGAAAGGGGAGATGTGAAAGAGAGTTTGATGCTTCCATAGAAAGGGGCGATGTGAGAGAGAGTTTGATGTTGCCATAGAAAGGGGCGATGTGAGAGAGAGAGAGCTTGATGTTGTTATAGAGGGAGGGTTTGATATTTCCATAGAAATTGGAGATGTGAGAGAGAGTTTAATGTTGCCATAGAAAGGGGCGATGTGAGAGAGAGTTTGATGTTGCCATAGAAAGGGGCGATATGAGAGAGAGTTTGATGTTGCCATAGAAATGGGAGATGTGAGAGAGAGTTTGATGCTGCCATAGAAAGGGGCGATGTGAGAGAGAGTTTGATGTTGCCATAGAAAGGGGCGATGTGAGAGAGAGTTTGATGCTGCCATAGAAAGGGGCGATGTGAGAGAGAGTTTGATGTTTCCATAGAAAGGGGCGATGTGAGAGAGAGTTTGATGCTGCCATAGAAAGGGGCGATGTGAGAGAGAGTTTGATGTTTCCATAGAAAGGGGCGATGTGAGAGAGAGTTTGATGCTGCTATAGAGGGAGAGTTTGATGCTGCCATAGAAAGGGGCGATGTGAGAGAGAGTTTGATGTTTCCATAGAAAGGGGCGATGTGAGAGAGAGTTTGATGCTACCATAGAAAGGGGCGATGTGAGAGAGAGTTTGATGTTGCCATAGAAAGGGGAGATGTGAGAGAGAGTTTGATGCTGCCATAGAAAGGGGTGATGTGAGAGAGAGTTTCATGCTGCCATAGAAAGGGGCGATGTGAGAGAGAGTTTCATGCTGCCATAGAAAGGGGAGATGTGAGAGAGAGTTTGATGCTGCCATAGAAAGGGGCGATGTGAGAGAGAGTTTGATGCTGCCATAGAAAGGGGAGATGTGAGAGAGGGTTTGATGTTGCCATAGAAAGGGGCGATGTGAGAGAGAGTTTGATGCTGCCATAGAAAGGGGAGATGTGAGAGAGAGTTTCATGCTGCCATAGAAAGGGGAGATGTGAGAGAGAGTTTGATGCTGCCATAGAAAGGGGCGATGTGAGAGAGGGTTTGATGCTGCCATAGAAAGGGGCTATGTGAGAGAGGGTTTGATGTTGCCATAGAAAGGGGCGATGTGAGAGAGGGTTTGATGTTGCCATAGAAAGGGGCGATGTGAGAGAGGGTTTGATGTTGCCATAGAAAGGGGCGATGTGAGAGAGGGTTTGATGTTTCCATAGAAAGGGGCGATGTGAGAGAGAGTTTGATGCTGCCATAGAAAGGGGCGGTGTGAGAGAGAGTTTGATGTTTCCATAGAAAGGGGCGATGTGAGAGAGAGTTTGATGTTGTTATAGAGGGAGGGTTTGATGTTGCCATAGAAAGGGGCGATGTGAGAGAGAGTTTGATGCTGTTATAGAGGGAGGGTTTGATGTTGCCATAGAAAGGGGCGATGTGAGAGAGAGTTTGATGCTGTTATAGAGGGAGGGTTTGATGTTGCCATAGAAAGGGGCGATGTGAGAGAGAGTTTGATGCTGCCATAGAAAGGGGCGATGTGAGAGAGAGTTTGATGTTTCCATAGAAAGGGGCGATGTGAGAGAGAGTTTGATGCTGCTATAGAGGGAGAGTTTGATGCTGCCATAGAAAAGGGCGATGTGAGAGAGAGTTTGATGTTGCCATATAAAGGGGCGATGTGAGAGAGAGTTTGATGTTTCCATAGAAAGGGGCGATGTGAGAGAGAGTTTGATGCTGCCATAGAAAGGGGCGATGTGAGAGAGAGTTTGATGTTGCCATAGAAAGGGGCGATGTGAGAGAGAGTTTGATGTTGCCATAGAAAGGGGCGATGTGAGAGAGAGTTTGATGCTGCCATAGAAAGGGGCGATGTGAGAGAGAGTTTGATCCTGCCATAGAAAGGGGCGATGTGAGAGAGAGTTTGATGCTGCCATAGAAAGGGGCGATGTGAGAGAGAGTTTGATGTTGCCATAGAAAGGGGCGATGTGAGAGAGAGTTTGATGCTGCCATAGAAAGGGGCGATGTGAGAGAGAGTTTGACGCTGCCATAGAAAGGGGCGATGTGAGAGAGAGTTTGATGTTGCCATAGAAAGGGGCGATGTGAGAGAGAGTTTGATGTTGCCATAGAAAGGGGCGATGTGAGAGAGAGTTTGATGCTGCCATAGAAAGGGGCGATGTGAGAGAGAGTTTGATGTTTCCATAGAAAGGGGCGATGTGAGAGAGAGTTTGATGTTTCCATAGAAAGGGACGATGTGAGAGAGAGTTTGATGTTTCCATAGAAAGGGCGATGTGAGAGAGAGAGTTTGATGCTGCCATAGAAAGGGGCGATGTGAGAGAGAGAGCTTGATGTTGTTATAGAGGGAGAGTTTGATGTTTCCATAGAAAGGGGCGATGTGAGAAAGAGTTTGATGTTTCCATAGAAAGGGGCGATGTGAGAGAGAGTTTGATGTTGCCATAGAAAGGGGTGATGTGAGAGAGAGTTTCATGCTGCCATAGAAAGGGGAGATGTGAGAGAGAGTTTCATGCTGCCATAGAAAGGGGAGATGTGAGAGAGAGTTTGATGCTGCCATAGAAAGGGGCGATGTGAGAGAGGGTTTGATGCTGCCATAGAAAGGGGCTATGTGAGAGAGGGTTTGATGTTGCCATAGAAAGGGGCGATGTGAGAGAGGGTTTGATGTTGCCATAGAAAGGGGCGATGTGAGAGAGGGTTTGATGTTGCCATAGAAAGGGGCGATGTGAGAGAGGGTTTGATGTTTCCATAGAAAGGGGCGATGTGAGAGAGAGTTTGATGCTGCCATAGAAAGGGGCGGTGTGAGAGAGAGTTTGATGTTTCCATAGAAAGGGGCGATGTGAGAGAGAGTTTGATGTTGTTATAGAGGGAGGGTTTGATGTTGCCATAGAAAGGGGCGATGTGAGAGAGAGTTTTATGCTGTTATAGAGGGAGGGTTTGATGTTGCCATAGAAAGGGGCGATGTGAGAGAGAGTTTTATGCTGTTATAGAGGGAGGGTTTGATGTTGCCATAGAAAGGGGCGATGTGAGAGAGAGTTTGATGCTGCCATAGAAAGGGGCGATGTGAGAGAGAGTTTGATGTTTCCATAGAAAGGGGCGATGTGAGAGAGAGTTTGATGCTGCTATAGAGGGAGAGTTTGATGCTGCCATAGAAAAGGGCGATGTGAGAGAGAGTTTGATGTTTCCATACAAAGGGGCGATGTGAGAGAGAGTTTGATGTTTCCATAGAAAGGGGCGATGTGAGAGAGAGTTTGATGCTACCATAGAAAGGGGCGATGTGAGACAGAGTTTGATGCTGCCATAGAAAGGGGAGATGTGAGAGAGAGTTTGATGCTGCCATAGAAAGGGGTGATGTGAGAGAGAGTTTGATGCTGCCATAGAAAGGGGAGATGTGAGAGAGAGTTACATGCTGCCATAGAAAGGGGAGATGTGAGAGAGAGTTTGATGCTGCCATAGAAAGGGGCGATGTGAGAGAGAGTTTGATGCTGCCATAGAAAGGGGAGATGTGAGAGAGGGTTTGATGTTGCCATAGAAAGGTGCGATGTGAGAGAGAGTTTGATGCTGCCATAGATAGGGGAGATGTGAGAGAGAGTTTCATGCTGCCATAGAAAGGGGAGATGTGAGAGAGAGTTTGATGCTGCCATAGAAAGGGGCGATGTGAGAGAGGGTTTGATGCTGCCATAGAAAGGGGCTATGTGAGAGAGGGTTTGATGTTGCCATAGAAAGAGGCGATGTGAGAGAGGGTTTGATGTTGCCATAGAAAGGGGCGATGTGAGAGAGGGTTTGATGTTGCCATAGAAAGGGGCGATGTGAGAGAGGGTTTGATGTTTCCATAGAAAGGGGCGATGTGAGAGAGAGTTTGATGCTGCCATAAAAAGTGGCGGTGTGAGAGAGAGTTTGATGTTTCCATAGAAAGGGGCGATGTGAGAGAGAGTTTGATGTTGTTATAGAGGGAGGGTTTGATGTTGCCATAGAAAGGGGCGATGTGAGAGAGAGTTTGATGCTGTTATAGAGGGAGGGTTTGATGTTGCCATAGAAAGGGGCGATGTGAGAGAGAGTTTGATGCTGTTATAGTGGGAGGGTTTGATGTTGCCATAGAAAGGGGCGATGTGAGAGAGAGTTTGATGTTTCCATAGAAAGGGGCGATGTGAGAGAGAGTTTGATGCTGCTATAGAGGGAGAGTTTGATGCTGCCATAGAAAAGGGCGATGTGAGAGAGAGTTTGATGTTTCCATACAAAGGGGCGATGTGAGAGAGAGTTTGATGTTTCCATAGAAAGGGGCGATGTGAGAGAGAGTTTGATGCTACCATAGAAAGGGGCGATGTGAGAGAGAGTTTGATGCTGCCATAGAAAGGGGAGATGTGAGAGAGAGTTTGATGCTGCCATAGAAAGGGGTGATGTGAGAGAGAGTTTCATGCTGCCATAGAAAGGGGAGATGTGAGAGAGAGTTTGATGCTGCCATAGAAAGGGGAAATGTGAGAGAGGGTTTGATGTTGCCAATGAAAGGGGCGATGTGAGAGAGAGTTTGATGCTGCCATAGAAAGGGGAGATGTGAGAGAGAGTTTCATGCTGCCATAGAAAGGGGAGATGTGAGAGAGAGTTTGGTGTTGCCATAGAAAGGGGCGATGTGAGAGAGGGTTTGATGCTGCCATAGAAAGGGGCGATGTGAGAGAGGGTTTGATGTTGCCATAGAAAGGGGCGATGTGAGAGAGGGTTTGATGTTGCCATAGAAAGGGGCGATGTGAGAGAGGGTTTGATGTTGCCATAGAAAGGGGCGATGTGAGAGAGGGTTTGATGTTTCCATAGAAAGGGGCGATGTGAGAGAGAGTTTGATGCTGCCATAGAAAGGGGCGATGTGAGAGAGAGTTTGATGCTGCCATAGAAAGGGGAGATGTGAGAGAGGGTTTGATGTTGCCATAGAAAGGTGCGATGTGAGAGAGAGTTTGATGCTGCCATAGATAGGGGAGATGTGAGAGAGAGTTTCATGCTGCCATAGAAAGGGGAGATGTGAGAGAGAGTTTGATGCTGCCATAGAAAGGGGCGATGTGAGAGAGGGTTTGATGCTGCCATAGAAAGGGGCTATGTGAGAGAGGGTTTGATGTTGCCATAGAAAGAGGCGATGTGAGAGAGGGTTTGATGTTGCCATAGAAAGGGGCGATGTGAGAGAGGGTTTGATGTTGCCATAGAAAGGGGCGATGTGAGAGAGGGTTTGATGTTTCCATAGAAAGGGGCGATGTGAGAGAGAGTTTGATGCTGCCATAGAAAGTGGCGGTGTGAGAGAGAGTTTGATGTTTCCATAGAAAGGGGCGATGTGAGAGAGAGTTTGATGTTGTTATAGAGGGAGGGTTTGATGTTGCCATAGAAAGGGGCGATGTGAGAGAGAGTTTGATGCTGTTATAGAGGGAGGGTTTGATGTTGCCATAGAAAGGGGCGATGTGAGAGAGAGTTTGATGCTGTTATAGTGGGAGGGTTTGATGTTGCCATAGAAAGGGGCGATGTGAGAGAGAGTTTGATGTTTCCATAGAAAGGGGCGATGTGAGAGAGAGTTTGATGCTGCTATAGAGGGAGAGTTTGATGCTGCCATAGAAAAGGGCGATGTGAGAGAGAGTTTGATGTTTCCATACAAAGGGGCGATGTGAGAGAGAGTTTGATGTTTCCATAGAAAGGGGCGATGTGAGAGAGAGTTTGATGCTACCATAGAAAGGGGCGATGTGAGAGAGAGTTTGATGCTGCCATAGAAAGGGGAGATGTGAGAGAGAGTTTGATGCTGCCATAGAAAGGGGTGATGTGAGAGAGAGTTTCATGCTGCCATAGAAAGGGGAGATGTGAGAGAGAGTTTGATGCTGCCATAGAAAGGGGAAATGTGAGAGAGGGTTTGATGTTGCCAATGAAAGGGGCGATGTGAGAGAGAGTTTGATGCTGCCATAGAAAGGGGAGATGTGAGAGAGAGTTTCATGCTGCCATAGAAAGGGGAGATGTGAGAGAGAGTTTGGTGTTGCCATAGAAAGGGGCGATGTGAGAGAGGGTTTGATGCTGCCATAGAAAGGGGCGATGTGAGAGAGGGTTTGATGTTGCCATAGAAAGGGGCGATGTGAGAGAGGGTTTGATGTTGCCATAGAAAGGGGCGATGTGAGAGAGGGTTTGATGTTGCCATAGAAAGGGGCGATGTGAGAGAGGGTTTGATGTTTCCATAGAAAGGGGCGATGTGAGAGAGAGTTTGATGCTGCCATAGAAAGGGGCGATGTGAGAGAGAGTTTGATGTTTCCATAGAAAGGGGCGATGTGAGAGAGAGTTTGATGTTGTTATAGAGTAAGGGTTTGATGTTGCCATAGAAAGGGGCGATGTGAGAGAGAGTTTGATGCTGTTATAGAGGGAGGGTTTGATGTTGCCATAGAAAGGGGCGATGTGAGAGAGAGTTTGATGCTGTTATAGAGGGAGGGTTTGATGTTGCCATAGAAAGGGGCGATGTGAGAGAGAGTTTGATGCTGCCATAGAAAGGGCGATGTGAGAGAGAGTTTGATGTTTCCATAGAAAGGGGCGATGTGAGAGAGAGTTTGATGTTGCCATAGAAAGGGGCGATGTGAGAGAGAGAGAGCTTGATGTTGTTATAGAGGGAAGGTTTGATGTTTCCATAGAAATTGGAGATGTGAGAGAGAGTTTGATGTTGCCATAGAAAGGGGCGATGTGAGAGAGAGTTTGATGTTGCCATAGAAAGGGGCGATGTGAGAGAGAGTTTGATGTTGCCATAGAAATGGGCGATGTGAGAGAGAGTTTGATGCTGCCATAGAAAGGGACGATGTGAGAGAGAGTTTGATGTTTCCATAGAAAGGGGCGATGTGAGAGAGAGTTTGATGTTTCCATAGAAAGGGGCGATGTGAGAGAGAGTTTGATGTTGCCATAGAAAGGGGCGATGTGAGAGAGAGTTTGATGCTGCCATAGAAAGGGGCGATGTGAGAGAGAGAGCTTGATGTTGTTATAGAGGGAGTGTTTGATGTTTCCATAGAAAGGGGCGATGTGAGAGAGAGTTTGATGTTTCCATAGAAAGGGGCGATGTGAGAGAGAGTTTGATGTTTCCATAGAAAGGGGCGATGTGAGAGAGAGTTTGATGCTGCCATAGAAAGGGGCGATGTGAGAGAGAGTTTGATGTTTCCATAGAAAGGGGCGATGTGAGAGAGAGTTTGATGTTTCCATAGAAAGGGGCGATGTGAGAGAGAGTTTGATGTTTCCATAGAAAGGGGCGATGTGAGAGAGAGAGTTTGATGCTGCCATAGAAAGGGGCGATGTGAGAGAGAGTTTGATGTTGCCATAGAAAGGGGCGATGTGAGAGAGAGTTTGATGTTGCCATAGAAAGGGGCGATGTGAGAGAGAGAGAGTTTGATGCTGCCATAGAAAGGGGCGATGTGAGAGAGAGAGAGCTTGATGTTGTTATAGAGGGAGGGTTTGATGTTTCCATAGAAAGGGGCGATGTGAGAGAGAGTTTGATGCTGTTATAGAGGGAGAGTTTGATGCTGCCATAGAAAGGGGCGATGTGAGAGAGGGTTTGATGTTTCCATAGAAAGGGGCGATGTGAGAGAGAGTTTGATGCTGCCATAAAAAGTGGCGGTGTGAGAGAGAGTTTGATGTTTCCATAGAAAGGGGCGATGTGAGAGAGAGTTTGATGTTGTTATAGAGGGAGGGTTTGATGTTGCCATAGAAAGGGGCGATGTGAGAGAGAGTTTGATGCTGTTATAGAGGGAGGGTTTGATGTTGCCATAGAAAGGGGCGATGTGAGAGAGAGTTTGATGCTGTTATAGTGGGAGGGTTTGATGTTGCCATAGAAAGGGGCGATGTGAGAGAGAGTTTGATGTTTCCATAGAAAGGGGCGATGTGAGAGAGAGTTTGATGCTGCTATAGAGGGAGAGTTTGATGCTGCCATAGAAAAGGGCGATGTGAGAGAGAGTTTGATGTTTCCATACAAAGGGGCGATGTGAGAGAGAGTTTGATGTTTCCATAGAAAGGGGCGATGTGAGAGAGAGTTTGATGCTACCATAGAAAGGGGCGATGTGAGAGAGAGTTTGATGCTGCCATAGAAAGGGGAGATGTGAGAGAGAGTTTGATGCTGCCATAGAAAGGGGTGATGTGAGAGAGAGTTTCATGCTGCCATAGAAAGGGGAGATGTGAGAGAGAGTTTGATGCTGCCATAGAAAGGGGAAATGTGAGAGAGGGTTTGATGTTGCCAATGAAAGGGGCGATGTGAGAGAGAGTTTGATGCTGCCATAGAAAGGGGAGATGTGAGAGAGAGTTTCATGCTGCCATAGAAAGGGGAGATGTGAGAGAGAGTTTGGTGTTGCCATAGAAAGGGCGATGTGAGAGAGGGTTTGATGCTGCCATAGAAAGGGGCGATGTGAGAGAGGGTTTGATGTTGCCATAGAAAGGGGCGATGTGAGAGAGGGTTTGATGTTGCCATAGAAAGGGGCGATGTGAGAGAGGGTTTGATGTTGCCATAGAAAGGGGCGATGTGAGAGAGGGTTTGATGTTTCCATAGAAAGGGGCGATGTGAGAGAGAGTTTGATGCTGCCATAGAAAGGGGCGATGTGAGAGAGAGTTTGATGCTGCCATAGAAAGGGGAGATGTGAGAGAGGGTTTGATGTTGCCATAGAAAGGTGCGATGTGAGAGAGAGTTTGATGCTGCCATAGATAGGGGAGATGTGAGAGAGAGTTTCATGCTGCCATAGAAAGGGGAGATGTGAGAGAGAGTTTGATGCTGCCATAGAAAGGGGCGATGTGAGAGAGGGTTTGATGCTGCCATAGAAAGGGGCTATGTGAGAGAGGGTTTGATGTTGCCATAGAAAGAGGCGATGTGAGAGAGGGTTTGATGTTGCCATAGAAAGGGGCGATGTGAGAGAGGGTTTGATGTTGCCATAGAAAGGGGCGATGTGAGAGAGGGTTTGATGTTTCCATAGAAAGGGGCGATGTGAGAGAGAGTTTGATGCTGCCATAGAAAGTGGCGGTGTGAGAGAGAGTTTGATGTTTCCATAGAAAGGGGCGATGTGAGAGAGAGTTTGATGTTGTTATAGAGGGAGGGTTTGATGTTGCCATAGAAAGGGGCGATGTGAGAGAGAGTTTGATGCTGTTATAGAGGGAGGGTTTGATGTTGCCATAGAAAGGGGCGATGTGAGAGAGAGTTTGATGCTGTTATAGTGGGAGGGTTTGATGTTGCCATAGAAAGGGGCGATGTGAGAGAGAGTTTGATGTTTCCATAGAAAGGGGCGATGTGAGAGAGAGTTTGATGCTGCTATAGAGGGAGAGTTTGATGCTGCCATAGAAAAGGGCGATGTGAGAGAGAGTTTGATGTTTCCATACAAAGGGGCGATGTGAGAGAGAGTTTGATGTTTCCATAGAAAGGGGCGATGTGAGAGAGAGTTTGATGCTACCATAGAAAGGGGCGATGTGAGAGAGAGTTTGATGCTGCCATAGAAAGGGGAGATGTGAGAGAGAGTTTGATGCTGCCATAGAAAGGGGTGATGTGAGAGAGAGTTTCATGCTGCCATAGAAAGGGGAGATGTGAGAGAGAGTTTGATGCTGCCATAGAAAGGGGAAATGTGAGAGAGGTTTGATGTTGCCAATGAAAGGGGCGATGTGAGAGAGAGTTTGATGCTGCCATAGAAAGGGGAGATGTGAGAGAGAGTTTCATGCTGCCATAGAAAGGGGAGATGTGAGAGAGAGTTTGGTGTTGCCATAGAAAGGGGCGATGTGAGAGAGGGTTTGATGCTGCCATAGAAAGGGGCGATGTGAGAGAGGGTTTGATGTTGCCATAGAAAGGGGCGATGTGAGAGAGGGTTTGATGTTGCCATAGAAAGGGGCGATGTGAGAGAGGGTTTGATGTTGCCATAGAAAGGGGCGATGTGAGAGAGGGTTTGATGTTTCCATAGAAAGGGGCGATGTGAGAGAGAGTTTGATGCTGCCATAGAAAGGGGCGATGTGAGAGAGAGTTTGATGTTTCCATAGAAAGGGGCGATGTGAGAGAGAGTTTGATGTTGTTATAGAGTAAGGGTTTGATGTTGCCATAGAAAGGGGCGATGTGAGAGAGAGTTTGATGCTGTTATAGAGGGAGGGTTTGATGTTGCCATAGAAAGGGGCGATGTGAGAGAGAGTTTGATGCTGTTATAGAGGGAGGGTTTGATGTTGCCATAGAAAGGGGCGATGTGAGAGAGAGTTTGATGCTGCCATAGAAAGGGGCGATGTGAGAGAGAGTTTGATGTTTCCATAGAAAGGGGCGATGTGAGAGAGAGTTTGATGTTGCCATAGAAAGGGGCGATGTGAGAGAGAGAGAGCTTGATGTTGTTATAGAGGGAAGGTTTGATGTTTCCATAGAAATTGGAGATGTGAGAGAGAGTTTGATGTTGCCATAGAAAGGGGCGATGTGAGAGAGAGTTTGATGTTGCCATAGAAAGGGGCGATGTGAGAGAGAGTTTGATGTTGCCATAGAAATGGGCGATGTGAGAGAGAGTTTGATGCTGCCATAGAAAGGGACGATGTGAGAGAGAGTTTGATGTTTCCATAGAAAGGGGCGATGTGAGAGAGAGTTTGATGTTTCCATAGAAAGGGGCGATGTGAGAGAGAGTTTGATGTTGCCATAGAAAGGGGCGATGTGAGAGAGAGTTTGATGCTGCCATAGAAAGGGGCGATGTGAGAGAGAGAGCTTGATGTTGTTATAGAGGGAGTGTTTGATGTTTCCATAGAAAGGGGCGATGTGAGAGAGAGTTTGATGTTTCCATAGAAAGGGGCGATGTGAGAGAGAGTTTGATGTTTCCATAGAAAGGGGCGATGTGAGAGAGAGTTTGATGCTGCCATAGAAAGGGGCGATGTGAGAGAGAGTTTGATGTTTCCATAGAAAGGGGCGATGTGAGAGAGAGTTTGATGTTTCCATAGAAAGGGGCGATGTGAGAGAGAGTTTGATGTTTCCATAGAAAGGGGCGATGTGAGAGAGAGAGTTTGATGCTGCCATAGAAAGGGGCGATGTGAGAGAGAGAGCTTGATGTTGTTATAGAGGGAGAGTTTGATGTTTCCATAGAAAGGGGCGATGTGAGAGAGAGTTTGATGTTTCCATAGAAAGGGGCGATGTGAGAGAGAGTTTGATGTTGCCATAGAAAGGGGCGATGTGAGAGAGAGTTTGATGCTGTTATAGAGGGAGAGTTTGATGCTGCCATAGAAAGGGGCGATGTGAGAGAGAGTTTGATGCTGTTATAGAGGGAGAGTTTGATGCTGCCATAGAAAGGGGCGATGTGAGAGAGAGTTTGATGTTGCCATAGAAAGGGGCGATGTGAGAGAGAGTTTGATGTTGCCATAGAAAGGGGCGATGTGAGAGAGAGTTTGATGTTGCCATAGAAAGGGGCGATGTGAGAGAGAGAGAGTTTGATGCTGCCATAGAAAGGGGCGATGTGAGAGAGAGAGAGCTTGATGTTGTTATAGAGGGAGGGTTTGATGTTTCCATAGAAAGGGGTGATGTGAGAGAGAGTTTGAGTTTTTAATAGAGGGAGGACTAACTCACTGGTTTTCGTGATTTAATTAACTTCTACACGTGAAAATGTGTGAATAGAAACAATCTTGAATGAAAGTTTTCTATGAAAGCATGAGCGACACTATAAGAAAGTGACAACATGTTTGAGTATGTTCTTGACTTCTCTTGTTTGAGTAGCGAAGGAGTGAAGACAGGGGAGACATGAAATAAATGACCACAAACTGTACCTCTAAACATTGTCTTTCTGGAGGTCGATACTGCCAATTAATACGGTCAATACAGCCCCTGTTTGCTCTACAAACAGCTCACGTCCTGAGATTTTCCTGCAGGATGCCAGCTATAGATCCGGACAGGAACCAGCTACTTGTAGTTACAGAGCCCTCTATAGGCCTGGGGCAGCTAGTACAGCCAGACTGGTCCAGGGGAGCAGATGAAAATAGTTTATTCGTTTCCGTGTTTTGGTCTCCCTTGTAGCATACGGTAGTGGCGTCCCTTGGACAAGGTGGTTCTGGTTCCTCAAGGCAAAAATAGTGACAAACTAGAAAAATGAAAATTGTATTGTGAGCTGTGAGCTTTTCTGTGTGTGAGTTATGAGATTTTTTGTGTGAGCTGTGAGACTTTCTGTGTATGAGCTATGAGCTTTTCAGTGTGTGAGCTGTACGCTTTTCTGTGTGTAAGCTATGAGCTTTTCGGAGTGAGAGCTGTGAGCTTTTCTGTGTGTAAGCTATGAGCTTTTCAGAGTGAGAGCTGTGAGCTTTTCTGTGTGTGAGCTGTGAGCCTTTCTGAGTGTGGGCTGTGAGCTTTTCTGTGTGTGAGCTGTGAGCATTTCTGTGTGTAAGCTATACGTTTTTTGTGTGTGAGCTGTGAGCTTTTCTGTGTGTGAGCTGTGAGCATTTCTGTGTGTAAGCTATACGTTTTTTGTGTGTGAGCTGTGAGCTTTTCTGTGTGTGAGCTTTGCTTTGTGTTAGCTGTGAGTTTTTCTTTGTGTGAGCTGTGAGCTTTTCTCTGTGTGAGATATGAGCTTTTCTGTGTGTGAGCTGTGAGTTTTTCTGTGTGTGAGCTGTGAGCTTTTCTTTGTGTGAGCTATGAGTTTTTTTTTTTGGGTGAGCTATGAATTTTTCTTTGTGTGAGCTATGAGCTTTTCTTTGTATGAGCTATGAGTTTTTTTTGGGTGAGCTATGAGTTTTTATTTGTGTGAGCTATGAGTTTTTCTATGTATGAGTTATGAGCTTTTCTTTATGTGAGCTATGAGCTTTTCTGTGTGTGAGAGCTGTGAGTTTTTCTGTGTGTGAGCTATGAGTTTTTTTTGGGTGAGCTATGAGTTTTTTTTGGGTGAGCTATGAGTTTTTCTTTGTGTGAGCTATGAGCTTTTCTTTGTGTGAGCTGTGAGCTTTTCTTTGTTTGAGCTATGAGTTTTTCTTTGGGTGAGCTATGAGCTTTTCTTTGTGTGAGCTATGAGTTTTTCTTTGTGTGAGCTATGAGCTTTTCTTTGTGTGAGCTGTGAGTTTTTCTTTGTGTGAGCTGTGAGTTTTTCTTTGTATACGATATGAGTTTTTCTTTGTGTGAGCTATGAGCTTTTCTTTGTGTGAGCTGTGAGCTTTTCTTTGTGTGAGCTGTGAGTTTTTCTTTGGGTGAGCTATGAGCTTTTCTTTGTGTGAGCTATGAGTTTTTCTTTGTATACGATATGAGTTTTTCTTTGTGTGAGCTGTAAGCTTTTATTTGTGTGAGCTGTGAGCTTTTATTTGTGTGAGCTGTGTGCTTTTATTTGTGTGAGCTGTGAGCTTTTATTTGTGTGAGCTTTTATTTGTGTGTGCTGTGAGCTTTTATTTGTGTGTGCTGTGAGCTTTTATTTGTGTGAGCTGTGAGCTTTTATTTGTGTGAGCTGTGAGCTTTTTTTGTGTGTGCTGTGAGCTTTTATTTGTGTGAGCTGTGAGCTTTTATTTGTGTGTGCTGTGAGTTTTTATTTGTGTGAGCTGTGAGCTTTTATTTGTGTGAGCTGTGAGCATTTATTGGTGTGTGCTGTGAGCTTTTATTTGTGTGTGCTGTGAGCTTTTATTTGTGTGTGCTGTGAGCTTTTATTTGTGTGTGCTGTGAGCTTTTATTTGTGTGTGCTGTGAGTTTTATTTGTGTGTGCTGTGAGCTATTATTTGTGTGTGCTGTGAGCTTTTATTTGTGTGAGCTGTGAGCTTTTATTTGTGTGTGCTGTTAGTTTTTATTTGTGTGAGCTTTTATTTGTGTGAGCTGTGAGCTTTTATTTGTGTGTGCTGTGAGCTTTTATTTGTGTGAGCTGTGAGCTTTTATTTGTGTGTGCTGTGAGCTTTTATTTGTGTGTGCTGTGAGCTTTTATTTGTGTGTGCTGTGAGCTTTTATTTGTGTGTGCTGTGAGCTTTTATTTGTGTGTGCTGTGATCTTTTATTTGTGTGTGCTGTGAGCTTTTATTTGTGTGTGCTGTGAGCTTTTATTTGTGTGTGCTGTGGGCTTTTATTTGTGTGTGCTGTGAGCTTTTATTTGTGTGTGCTGTGAGCTTTTATTTGTGTGCTGTGAGCTTTTATTTGTGTGTGCTGTGAGCTTTTATTTGTATGTGCTATGAGCTTTTATTTGTGTGTGTGCTGTGAGCTTTTATTTGTGTGTGCTGTGAGCTTTTATTTGTGTGAGCTGTGAGCTTTTATTTGTGTGTGCTGTGAGCTTTTATTTGTGTGAGCTGTGAGCTTTTATTTGTGTGAGCTGTGAGCTTTTATTTGTGTGTGCTGTGAGCTTTTATTTGTGTGTGCTGTGAGCTTTTATTTGTGTGAGCTGTGAGCTTTTATTTGTGTGAGCTGTGAGCTTTTATTTGTGTGAGCTGTGAGCTTTTATTTTTGTGTGCTGTTAGCTTTTATTTGTGTGTGCTGTGAGCTTTTATTTGTGTGTGCTGTGAGCTTTTATTTGTGTGTGCTGTGAGCTTTTCTTTGTGTGAGCTACGAGCTTTTCTTTGTGTGAGCTGTGAGTTTTTCTTTGTGTGAGCTGTGAGTTTTTCTTTGTATACGATATGAGTTTTTCTTTGTGTGAGCTATGAGCTTTTCTTTGTGTGAGCTGTGAGCTTTTCTTTGTGTGAGCTGTGAGTTTTTCTTTGGGTGAGCTATGAGCTTTTCTTTGTGTGAGCTATGAGTTTTTCTTTGTATACGATATGAGTTTTTCTTTGTGTGAGCTGTAAGCTTTTATTTGTGTGAGCTGTGAGCTTTTATTTGTGTGAGCTGTGTGCTTTTATTTGTGTGAGCTGTGAGCTTTTATTTGTGTGAGCTTTTCTTTGTGTGTGCTGTGAGCTTTTATTTGTGTGTGCTGTGAGCTTTTATTTGTGTGTGCTGTGAGCTTTTATTTGTGTGTGCTGTGAGCTTTTATTTGTGTGTGCTGTGAGCTTTTATTTGTGTGTGCTGTGAGCTTTTATTTGTGTGTGCTGTGAGCTTTTATTTGTGTGTGCTGTGAGCTTTTATTTGTGTGTGCTGTGGGCTTTTATTTGTGTGTGCTGTGAGCTTTTATTTGTGTGTGCTGTGAGCTTTTATTTGTGTGCTGTGAGCTTTTATTTGTGTGAGCTGTGAGCTTTTATTTGTGTGTGCTGTGAGCTTTTATTTGTGTGTGTGCTGTGAGCTTTTATTTGTGTGTGCTGTGAGCTTTTATTTGTGTGAGCTGTGAGCTTTTATTTGTGTGTGCTGTGAGCTTTTATTTGTGTGAGCTGTGAGCTTTTATTTGTGTGAGCTGTGAGCTTTTATTTGTGTGTGATGTGAGCTTTTATTTGTGTGTGCTGTGAGCTTTTATTTGTGTGATCTGTGAGCTTTTATTTGTGTGTCCTGTAAGCTTTTATTTGTGTGTGCTGTGAGCTTTTATTTGTGTGTGCTGTGAGCTTTTATTTGTGTGTGCTGTGAGCTTTTATTTGTGTGAGCTGTGAGCTTTTATTTGTGTGAGCTGTGAGCTTTTATTTGTGTGAGCTGTGAGCTTTTATTTTTGTGTGCTGTTAGCTTTTATTTGTGTGTGCTGTGAGCTTTTATTTGTGTGTGCTGTGAGCTTTTATTTGTGTGTGCTGTGAGCTTTTATTTGTGTGGGCTGTGAGCTTTTATTTGTGTGAGCTGTGAGCTTTTATTTGTGTGAGCTGTGAGCTTTTATTTGTGTGTACTGTGAGCTTTTATTTGTGTGTGCTGTGAGCTTTTATTTGTGTGTGCTGTGAGCTTTTATTTGTGTGAGCTGTGAGCTTTTATTTGTGTGTGATGTGAGCTTTTATTTGTGTGTGCTGTGAGCTTTTATTTGTGTGTGCTGTGAGCTTTTATTTGTGTGTGCTGTGAGCTTTTATTTGTGTGGGCTGTGAGCTTTTATTTGTGTGTGCTGTGAGCTTTTATTTGTGTGTGCTGTGAGCTTTTATTTGTGTGTGCTGTGAGCTTTTATTTGTGTGAGCTGTGAGCTTTTATTTGTGTGTGCTGTGAGCTTTTATTTGTGTGTGCTGTGAGCTTTTATTTGTGTGTGCTGTGAGCTTTTATTTTATTGTGCTGTGAGCTTTTATTTGTGTGTGCGGTGAGCTTTTATTTGTGTGTGCGGTGAGCTTTTATTTGTGTGTGCTGTGAGCTTTTATTTGTGTGTGCTGTGAGCTTTTATTTGTGTGTGCTGTGAGCTTTTATTTGTGTGTGCTGTGAGCTTTTATTTGTGTGTGCTGTGAACTTTTATTTGTGTGTGCTGTGAGCTTTTATTTGTGTGTGCTGTGAGCTTTTATTTGTGTGTGCTGTGAGCTTTTATTTGTGTGTGCTGTGAGCTTTTATTTGTGTGTGCTGTGAGCTTTTATTTGTGTGAGCTGTGAGCTTTTATTTGTGTGTGCTGTGAGCTTTTTTTTGTGTGTCCTGTGAGCTTTTATTTGTGTGTGCTGTGAACTTTTATTTGTGTGTGCTGTGAGCTTTTATTTGTGTGTGCTGTGAGCTTTTATTTGTGTGAGCTGTGAGCTTTTATTTGTGTGTGCTGTGAGCTTTTATTTGTGTGTGCTGTGAGCTTTTATTTGTGTGAGCTGTGAGCTTTTATTTGTGTGTGATGTGAGCTTTTATTTGTGTGTGATGTGAGCTTTTATTTGTGTGTGCTGTGAGCTTTTATTTGTGTGTGCTGTGAGCTTTTATTTGTGTGGGCTGTGAGCTTTTATTTGTGTGTGCTGTGAGCTTTTATTTGTGTGTGCTGTGAGCTTTTATTTCTGTGAGCTGTGAGCTTTTATTTGTGTGTGCTGTGAGCTTTTATTTGTGTGGGCTGTGAGCTTTTATTTGTGTGTGCTGTGAGCTTTTATTTGTGTGTGCTGTGAGCTTTTATTTGTGTGAGCTGTGAGCTTTTATTTGTGTGAGCTGTGAGCTTTTATTTGTGTGTGCTGTGAGCTTTTATTTGTGTGAGCTGTGAGCTTTTATTTGTGTGAGCTGTGAGCTTTTATTTGTGTGTGCTGTGAGCTTTTATTTGTGTGTGCTGTGAGCTTTTATTTGTGTGTGCTGTGAGCTTTTATTTGTGTGGGCTGTGAGCTTTTATTTGTGTGTGCTGTGAGCTTTTATTTGTGTGTGCTGTGAGCTTTTATTTGTGTGTGCTGTGAGCTTTTATTTGTGTGAGCTGTGAGCTTTTATTTGTGTGTGCTGTGAGCTTTTATTTGTGTGTGCTGTGAGCTTTTATTTTATTGTGCTGTGAGCTTTTATTTGTGTGTGCGGTGAGCTTTTATTTGTGTGTGCTGTGAGCTTTTATTTGTGTGTGCTGTGAGCTTTTATTTGTGTGTGCTGTGAGCTTTTATTTTATTGTGCTGTGAGCTTTTATTTGTGTGTGCTGTGAGCTTTTATTTGTGTGTGCTGTGAACTTTTATTTGTGTGTGCTGTGAGCTTTTATTTGTGTGTGCTGTGAGCTTTTATTTGTGTGTGCTGTGAGCTTTTATTTGTGTGTGCTGTGAGCTTTTATTTGTGTGTGCTGTGAGCTTTTATTTGTGTGGGCTGTGAGCTTTTATTTGTGTGTGCTGTGAGCTTTTATTTGTGTGTGCTGTGAGCTTTTATTTGTGTTAGCTGTGAGCTTTTATTTGTGTGTGCTGTGAGCTTTTATTTGTGTGAGCTGTGAGCTTTTATTTGTGTGTGCTGTGAGCAAGGTGCCCTTTTACTGATTGGTGTCGCCGGTCGTAATGGCTTTCTTGACATTCCCGGCTCTTACTGGAAAACTTGAAGTTCGTCCATCCCAGGCTATGCTGGGAAACTACTAGTCCAGCCCAGGGGTACTTCAATAATAGATGCTTCTATATCAGCAACAGTCACCACTACAGGGTACACGATCCTAGCTTCTGTTAGCCAGCCTGTTTTGAGGCAGACTATTACCGGGGGAGACCACGAGGAAGTAAAACTGCTAGGTCTTGGTCAGCTGATGATGCGCCGACCCTGATATTGCGACCATGGGTTGCAGACATGTATACCCCCTCTCATTGTTTATTTACTTCTCGGCAAGACACGATCTGTTCAACCTCAAGCTGTCTTTCAGGTTATATTAGATACCAATTTCCATCCAAAAATAAAAGTGAAAATTGCTCTTTGAGTCAGATTAAGTCATGAAATTTGATAGGTTGAGAAACGATCAATACAAGGAAACTCCTGATTTTTGTTTATACAAGGTTCAAATAGAACTTGTTGGTCTCGATGCAAGACGCCGGCCTCGGGACAGTGAGGTTGTAGGTTCAAATTTCGACTACACCGGTTGGGATTTTTATTTATGATTTCTCTCTGCGGCAACCACCCCTGGTCTCAGCAGCGAGACCCGGCTTGAAACGTCAATTACTCATCGACGGAAAAAAACATGAGTACTTCCGAAGTCGGAGTTATCTGCCTGTACGGCGAGGGACCCCTGTGCACACGGCTGCCAGGGATACATGGATTAACACGCAAAATTCAGTTCCTAATCTCTAGGGACTTCGTCAGAGTTGTAAGCTGGCGAACGCAACAACAACAAATAGGACTGGTGACTTCAGGACCGAGAACCATTGATTGATCATCTTCATGCGTTTCATATTCATGGCAAATCCATTCATTGATATTCAGTATTATCGGACAATTAGCACGCGGTTCTGTCATCAAATTAGGATTTAATAACTGGCTCGCACACAACCACACCAACACGCTCTCCCAACGGTTCAAGAAAAATTCCGCCATCATTATCTGAGCGTTGTTAGCTTCTCAAAGGTGAAGGGCGCCTAACTATGGCTTCGTTGTCCTATCAAGAGAAGCGATTAATGTCTGGCAGGGCACAATTATTGAGTAATCGGAAATGAATGATATGGATCGTAGTTGATTAATTATGGCCGTCATGATTGAGCTTTCTAGAATCGCCCACTTCTTTGGTGTGTGGATCGATACTGACGGAGACTGACAAACAGGGCAATTATAGAGCGTCACATTTAACATCCCAGAACTAATGAACCGGATACCTTCTGGGATGGGAACCTGGCAGTGAAGCTGACGACAGTTGAGATAGGCTGTGTCTGCGGTGTTAGGAGAACGGGGGTGGGTGGGGGAGAGACAATAAGCAAATAATGAAGGAGATTAGTTATAACATGGCACTAGATTAATCTGTACACCAGCCTACCAGTGACATGTGCATATATTAGTGTTAGATTATTTGAAGTGGAAATTTAGCCTGGACTTTAGACTCAACAACAGTAAGAAGAATAATCACTACCAAGATGAAATGTGTTAGCCGAATGGCAGGAAATATCCTGAGAGATAAAATCGGAAAAGAAGAACAGAAAAAAGCAAGGAATAATTTCTCCACCATTTAATGTATAAAGAAAGAACATATAAAATGGTTATTTGGTTATGGAAGTTTGAAAAGTCACGTGGAAAGTCAGAAAAATCAAAACACAACTCCATGAGCCTTTAATAAACGTAGGGAGAACACCAGATCCAAGGGCCGACCACTAAAAAAGATTGATTATTAGAAACTTTTGGAAACATAACAGCAGCAGCGACCAACAGAATAGCAAAGGATCGCAAAGTATATCTTCCCTCGACGCTGAAAGGCAAATGAGGAAGGAAAGAAGACTAAATTAAATACGGTATTAGAAAGATGGTAGCACTTGTATATAGATGGCAATCATTTAAGAAACATTAACAGAATAAGAGCATCGAGTTAATATTGGTGTCCGTTCTCAGAGAAATCTGTTTGCAGCAGTGAAAGAGAACGAACCCAGAGAGAGAGAGAGAGAGAGAGAGAGAGAGAGAGAGAGGCGGAGATAGAAATGAAAAGACAATAGGAAAGAAAAGATAGACCTTGAGTTCGAAAGAGCACAAGAGTCTGTGTCAGATATAGAAAGATGGGAGGGAGTGGTAGTCAACGTCAATACTTATCTAACGACGCAAGAGGTCGAGTTATTGAGTTAGTGAGTTATTGAGTTATTAGCGGGTCATCATCATCATTGCACTCCGAACATGTTCATAAGTTCTCAGATCCCTTCCTCAGCAATTCCCGCAGTGTCCAGCGACTGACGACTCCAGTTCTATGTTGGTTGATAAGTCTTCTTACATGCCCACTAAGTTTCTCGTTTCTGGCTGTGCCCATCTTAACTCCCATCTCTTTCATCCGAAGGAGTGACGTGGACTCATAGTTGTCGAAGTCCTGTGTCCTTCCAACATCTAGGAGGGCGTTGATGATGCTTCTAAATGAAGAGGTCATGGGTTGAGACAAATGACCTATCTATCTATTGACCTTCCGAGCCGTAGCCGGCCCATAAGGCGTAGACCAAGATACTCCCTCTCTCATCTGAATTTTTGTTCTAGTAGTTTTCAATTCTTGTAAAGATATTTTATCAAATCTCGCCATTTGTCTCTGTTCTGTGCAATCAGCTCTATCTCATTGAGGGAGCCGATTCCCGCTGCTCTTGCATCTCTCATCAATGTTCTTCTCAGTGTCTCTCTGGGTTTTCCTCTTTTCCTCTTACCTGTTTCCCACATGAGGGCTCTTTTTGCTATTCGGTTATTATCTCTTCTCATCACATGTCCAACATATGACCATTGTCTTTTCTTTATTACTGAAGATATTAGTGGCTGATTGGCGGAGACAAATGATACGTGCATTTTATTGTGATCGGGACTTCGTAGATGACAGATAAGGGAATAATGTTGGGGCGGGGGGGGGGGGGCGGCAGGTATGTTTACGGCACTCAAAAAAGTCCACAAATCAGAAAACACAAAGAAAAATAGATTGGAAACAGACAAATAATTGCAGTGCTGCGGTAAAGCTGGAAAGCAAGAAGCGAGTAGTGAAGTGCTAACGTACACTCCAACAAAGCATGGAGACAGGTTTACCAAAAATGAACACAACAAAATCATAACATTTCGACCTACACGTAGCCTTCTGCAGGAATCAAGAACAACAAAAAACGGACAACGAAATGAAGATCAACTAAAATACATGTTCTGAAGTAACCAGAGCAAGAGACAGCTCGAAGTATGCCTGAGCCGTGCTGCTCGACACAGAATCTTGCCACGAGAGACTAGTACTACAGCACACTACCAGCTAAGCAACCTCGGTCACCACACTACCAACTAACCAACCTCGGTCAGCACACTACCAACTAACCAACCCCGGTCAGCACACTACCAACTAACCAACCTCGGTCAGCACACTACCAACTAACCAACCTCGGTCACCACACTACCAACTAACCAACCTCGGTCACCACACTACCAACTAACCAACCTCGGTCAGCACACTACCAGCTAACCAACCTCGGTCACCACACTACCAACTAACCAACCTCGGTCACCACACTACCAACTAACCAACCTCGGTCACCACACTACCAACTAACCAACCTCGGTCAGCACACTACCAACTAACCAACCTCGGTCACCACACTACCAACTAACCAACCTCGGTCAGCACACTACCAGCTAACCAACCTCAGTCAGCACACTACCAACTAACCAACCTCGGTCAGCACACTATCAGCTAAGCAATCTCAGTCAGCACACTACCAACTAAACCAACCTCAGTCAGCACACTATCAGCTAAGCAATCTCGGTCAGCACACTACCAGCTAACCAACCTCAGTCAGCACACTACCAACTAACCAACCTCAGTCAGCACACTACCAGATAACCAACCTCAGTCAGCACACTACCAGCTAACCAACCTCAGTCAGCACACTACCAACTAACCAACCTCAGTCAGCACACTACCAGCTAACCAACCTCAGTCAGCACACTACCAACTAACCAACCTCAGTCAGCACACTACCAGCTAACCAACCTCAGTCAGCACACTACCAGCTAACCAACCTCAGTCAGCACACTACCAACTAACCAACCTCAGTCAGCACACTATCAGCTAAGCAATCTCGGTCAGCACACTACCAGCTAACCAACCTCAGTCAGCACACTACCAACTAACCAACCTCGGTCAGCACACTACCAACTAACCAACCTCGGTCAGCACACTACCAACTAACCAACCTCGGTCACCACACTACCAACTAACCAACCTCGGTCAGCACACTACCAGCTAACCAACCTCGGTCAGCACACTACCAGCTAAGCAACCTCGCCCAAGCGTACATCGTGTCGATATCTATCCTGGAACGACCAACTCAAAGAACATTTATGCCAAGTAGAACATCGTTGATGAGACGAAATGACATCAATAGATCACCATCATCAAGTACCATGCCTGCTGGCGAAGGTGATCATGTCTCACCACAACTTTCGATCTCGTCAGTTATTTATCTTTTCTGTTTTTGACCTTTTTCTGCCAAATCATTCTCTTAAGCTGTCTGGTATTTTTCTCATTGTTTTCCTCTCATCTCTTCGTCCCTCAATTTTCCCAGATGTCACAATATATTCCAGCTGTTCCCTTCTAATTGCACGGCCAAAAATGTGTTGTTTCTTCCTAATATTGGAAATGAGCTCTATTTTTGCTTTGGTCTCTTTCAGAACATCTTCTTTACGCTTCTCAGCTGCCCATGATATGCTTAACATTCTTCTGTAAAACCACATTTCTACAGAAATTTTTCCCGTGATCCAGTGATTTTTTGTGTATGTCGGTTGGTCCTATTGTCCACGATTCACGTCCAAATGTTAAGACTGGCTCTACATAACATTTAAGAACTCTTTTTCTTGTTTCTACCAAGGATTAGATTTTGGACGCACTCCCACTGCTTGTGATAGGGGTCGAATCTGGACCTTCTTGTCCAGGAGCTGACACGTCTTACATCTGAACCACCCAGTCTGCAGTGGACGTGCGAAAGTGGGCGCAGATGGAAAAGTAGAATGAAGGATCTAGGCCGAAATGTCCCGGGGATTAATTGCGCAGTAATTAGCACCACGCGGCTTAATCACAAGATGGAAGAATTAATCTGTTGTGTGTGGGTGTGGGCGTGGGTGTAGGTGGGTGGATGGGTGTATGTGTGGGTGTGTGTGGGTGGGTGGATGGGCGTGGGTGGATGGGGTGTATGTGTGGGTGTGTGTGTGTGTGGGTGAATGTGTGTGTGTGAATGGGTGTGTGTGTGTGGGGGTGTGGGGATGGATGGGTGTGGGTGTGTAGGTGCGTGTGTGTCGGATTGTTTGTGGATTCATGTGCCGATCTGGTCAATCACAAAAACCCAACCTTGTCTGAGCAACTCCACAGATGAGTGGCCAGTGACAAATAGCCAAATCTGTGTGTGGAGATAGCCGCGGTTAAGAGAGAGACCAGATGGGCTATCGTACAGAATACATTGAGTCTATGGGATCACTGGGGCGTCAGTACGATGGATAAAGAAATCTGGCAAATATGTAATACGATTATGTGTAAACTGAGAAACGAAAGACCTGAAGATTTGTTGATGCTACAAAGGAATTGGAAAAAAAATATGAGGAGAATATTGAAAAATACAAAATAATGAAGATAAACAGAAATATATAGATTTCAAGAATAACTCAAATATAATAGACAAGATTACAAATTATAGCAGGTAAAAGCATTTACACAAATGTGTAAAGCAATGAAATACCTGGAGGAAAAGGTGAAACATAACAATATTTGAGATATTTGACAGAGTGTAGCAGATGAGATACATGGGGTGGGGGTTAATGCTAAATGTCGCTCTGTCTCTAGTCATATTTTATGTTGAATATACATCCTCTCCAATTGTCGACAATTCGATGTTGAATGTACAGCCTCTCCAATTGTCGACTATTTTATGTTGAATGTACATCCTCTCCAATTGTCGATTATTTGATGTTGAATATACATCCTCTCCAATTGTCGACAATTCGATGTTGAATGTACAGCCTCTCCAATTGTCGACTATTTTATGTTGAATGTACATCCTCTCCAATTGTCGATTATTTGATGTTGAATGTACAGCCTCTCCAATTGTCGATTATTTGATGTTGAATGTACAGCCTCTCCAATTGTCGATTATTTGATGTTGAATGTACATCCTCACCAAATGTCGATTATTTGATGTTGAGTGTACAGTGACTATAGCTTGTTTCATAACTCGTGCCCAACTTTTAAAATCGATAGCTTTTTAACCGCTTGTAAGTTATTCAAAATTTGCATGTAAAGTTATAATGATTAGAACCCAACAGAGAATTAATTTCATTTAAAAAAACATTTGGTTATTATTGTTGCTTATTTAATTTATATAAATTTATAACGACCCATTGATGTAGTCAAAACTTAATGTTTACAGTATTTTAAGTTAAAAATAGCGAGTAAAAGTCCATACACGGTACAATTGACGTGTTTGCATGCTTTCGCCGTGGTTTTTTTGACAATTAGACACTTGAGAAACTGTGTGTTCCATTTCCGTTCATTCATAGGTGTAGACGTGGAACGATAACATTTATCATGAGTCTTAAAATGAAATTCTGCAGTTTACAAAACATTGCAATAAAAATATATGACTATTTTTGCAAAGAGGCTAAACGAGGAAGATTATTTCATTCTTTAGAAAACCCTGAGAATAGGACAAGACACATTTTGGATTTATCTAAACGGTCATTTAATCGCTGGATTCAAGCACGTGACCGTCAATGTTCAAAATATACAAAATCACAAGAAAGAGCAAAAATGTTGGATAATTTCGACAGTGAACTTATTAGAAGTGAAATTCGCAAAATGTTGGGTATGAATGAAACTGTTACAATAAGAAAATTAAAAATTTCGCTGAAAAAGAACAACAGTATTGAAATATCAAAGTCTACATTATGGAGGAATGTGAGAGCTGCAGGCTTTACATTCAGAAAGTATTCCAATGGACGAAACATCATCTGTGAGAAGTCACATATAGTAGTCATGAGAAGCAAGTACTTACGTGAAGTAAAAGAGGTGCGCAAGCAAGGTTATGATATTGTGTACTTGGATGAAACATGGATCAATGCTCACCACACTAACCAAAGGGAATGGCAGTCATCAGATGGAAAGATTAAGAGATTAATACCTAGCAGCAAATGACAGCGCTTGATAATTGCTCATGCAGGTAGTCGACAACATGGACTAATACAGAATGCAGAGCTCATTTTTCTTTCAAAATCCATAGACAATCGGGATTATCACTCTGAGATGAATGGTCACATATTTAGACATTGGATTGAAAATTATGTTCTCCCATCACTAGATCGACCATCTTGCCTAATAATGGACAATGCAGCGTACCACAGCATTGTTGCACTTTAAGATAAAGTCCCGACGTCATCCAGTACAAAAGATGCTTTTAAGATATGGCTCACAAAGGAGCACATACAATTTAATAACATGTACTTAAAACCTGAATTACTATCTCTAGTAAAGCAAAAACAAAGGACAAAGATTTTTCAAATAAGATTAACCAAGAGCACGGTCATATAAGTTTGAGGCTGCCACCTTACCATGCTCATTTAAATCCAATAGAACTAATCTGGGCAAAATTAAATGGACAAGTGGCAGATGAAAATACAACATTCAAAATATGCGATGTAAAGACTCTTGCTAATCTCGCTTTATTAAATATAGACAAAGATTATTGGGCTAAATGTGAAGACCACGTCTTAAAACAGGAAGAGAAATATTGGAAAAATGATGGTTTGTGGAATGTTCAACCCCAAACAGTTATTAATCTTTTAGACTCGTCTGATTCAGAATGAAAGTATATAGCCCCCACATTGTTGGCCCCTATATTACCTTAAATTAGTTCAACGAACGGTCCTTATCAGGACCACACAACTATGAAAATTGGACATACAGGTATACCTTGATATTATCGGCCGTCCTCGAACTGAGCAGACAATAATTCTCCTGGTGTTTTGTTTTATCCAGTTATTTCCCCATTACGGCCGAGCCTTTACCTAGTGAAAATTAATCATAGACCAGCAACTACGGTAATTTCTATTATTTAGGGGTTCACAATTTACAATTTTGACAAACATCAAAGAAATTCGCCGCTTTAAGAAAACTGCAGCTGCAAGATATTTGTTAAATATACATTTAAAGGGTCTTTTGCATTCTAATAACATTTGGAAATTTTCAACAGTTTTTAACAAACGGTTACTGAGTAATAGCGTTTTGAATTTGGGCACATGATTTGAAACGAGCTATAGTAGTTCAGCGACTTGCAGTGTAAATCGTAACGGTGTTAACTATTAAAGAAAGAATATTTTTGGTGAATTCTAATGATGACGTCTATTCGGTTGTTCAGCAATAAATGATGACATTTCCTGATACTCCAGTGTCCCATCCTCATTGTGTTAGCAATTTAGTCAGCAACTTTCGCTGCACTGACAGTATTCAAGCATTAACCCGCCCTTACAGGCAATCTGTTTCTAAAGAAACATGCCCCAACATCCGGGACAGCATATAAATGACCCCAGGTATATCAGCAAGGAAATTAGGCCAACAAATCAAGAAGTTAAAAAATTTTTAAAAAGTAAAGAGTACCGTCAGGTCAAGTGGCATATAGGGAAAGAAATATGGTGTTAGTGACCATCAATTTTACAGACCTTCGGCACATGATTTTTGGGGTAATGTGGTCGGTATTACGCCAGTGCCGCTTTACTTTACCTGAAAAAAATCACATCTCATATTCTTGTGTGTGCATGGCTATGTAAGTCACATCTCATATCTTTGTGTGTGCACGCCTATGTTAGTCATATCTTATATCTTTGTGTGTATGTCTATGTTAGGTATGTGTCATATCTTTGTGTGTGCATGTCTAAGTCAGTCATATCTCATATCTTTATGTGCATGTCTATGTTAGTCATGTGTCCTATATCTTGATGTGTGTCGGTGTTAGCCATGTCTCGTATCGCTATGTACATGTCTGTGTTATTCACATCTCATATCTTTGTGTGTGCATGTCTGTGTTAGTCACCTCTAGTGACTCGGGCAGATGGTGCTCGTAAACCTGGGAGGGCCGACCATCTAAGGGCAGAATCTCCCTACAGAAAAGACAATCTGCTGCCTTGCAGGAAGATTGGGGACAATCAAAGGCTAAGGAAAGCAAACCTGAAAAAATGCTGGCTGAAATCGGATACACTGGGCCACTGGCGCAGAACACAGTGCAACGTTTTTTAACGGGTGTTCAGTCAGAGTGGATCTGGCAGACTCTAATTGTGATGTTCTGTGGGGGCGATCAACACACTTCACCTGACAGCTGACTTCATGTGGGAGTCTGGAATCCTACTCTGACTGAGTCCTGATCGCAGAGAGAGAGAGAGAGAGAGAGAGAGAGAGAGAGAGAGAGAAAATAATGTATCCATTTAAGGCTGAGTGAACCCGGAAGCCGTCGATCAGGATCGAACCCGCTATTGTCTTTTTTACTACAGTTCACTAACCACTGACGTGCTGAAGTCGGATGTGTTGGGCCGAAAGGCGCAAATATCACAGCAATACTGCAAACCACAACACAACGCAGACACGCCCACTTAACGTCCTTTTAAGGGCGGATGATGAAAAGGTGTATTCCTTTAATCGTCGGGGGAACGCAGGCAAGCACTAACCACTGAGCTATTGCGGCTCCCAGGTAAGTAGTATTGGCCACAAAATCCTGAAGAAGAAATTAAAGTTTCATCCATTCAAGCTTTTCTATGCATCTCAACTGAGAGAATTAGATTATCAATGCGCACTGAACTACGAACTATTGCATGTGGTTGGAGAACTTTCAACTGAGAGAATTAGATTATCAATGCGCACTGAACTACGAATTATTGCATGTGGTCGGAGAACTTTCAACTGAGAGAATTAGACTATCAATGCGCACTGAACTACGAACTATTGCATGTGGTTGGAGAACTTTCAACTGAGAGAATTAGATTATCAATGCGCACTGAACTACGAACTATTGCATGTGGTTGGAGAACTTTCAACTGAGAGAATTAGACTATCAATGCACAGTGAACTACGAACTATTGCATGTGGTTGGAGAACTTTCAACTGAGAGAATTATATTATCAATGCACAGTGAACTACGAACTATTACATGTGGTTGGAGAACTTTCAACTGAGAGAATTAGATTATCAATGGAGTGAACTACGAACTATTGCATGTGGTTGGAGAACTTTCAACTGAGAGAATTAGATTATCAATGCGCACTGAACTACGAACTATTGCATGTGGTTGGAGAACTTTCAACTGAGAGAATTAGACTATCAATGCACAGTGAACTACGAACTATTGCATGTGGTTGGAGAACTTTCAACTGAGAGAATTAGATTATCAATGGAGTGAACTACGAACTATTGTATGTGGTTGGAGAACTTTCAACTGAGAGAATTAGATTATCAATGCGCACTGAACTACGAACTATTGTATGTGGTTGGAGAACTTTCAACTGAGAGAATTATATTATCAATGCACAGTGAACTACGAACTATTACATGTGGTTGGAGAACTTTCAACTGAGAGAATTAGATTATCAATGGAGTGAACTACGAATTATTACATGTGGTTGGAGAACTTTCAAATGAGAGAATTAGATTATTAATGCACAGTGAACTACGTACGAACTATTGCATGTGGTTGGACAACTTTCTTGCTCAAGAAGGGGAGGAAATCTTTGATTTCAGTTCACAGACTAGGCGTGGTTTCATCTTTCTAGGTATGTGAACAGTGGCAATGATCGTCATTGGAGTGATTACAATCCCCATACCTTGCAGTCAGTGCCTCTTCAATACCAGAAACTAGGAATGTGGTGAGCAATTAGTCAAATGCCCAAAGTGAATAAATAAAACGCCCCGTCAGGCCTAGTGGCGTTTAGGGAATATTGTGTTAGTGATCATAATTGTTATAGACCTTCAGCACATAATTTTGTTGATTAATGTGGTCGGTATTACGCCCGTGCCGCTTTACTTTCCCAAAAAAAGTCAGGTACCCATTTAAGGCTGTGGGGAAAAGAGGAAACCATCGATCAGGATCGGGTTCCGTTGTAGACCAGTTCAGTAACCACTGGATTCTCTCGTATGCGCATAATCGGTCCAATTTTCTTCAACATAACAATTCTGAAAGATACCAGATAAACGTTCAGGAACCATTCATAGCCCAACATTCTGAGCGGGAACAAGATGGTTTCAACAAGACGGCACAACTGCTCTCACACCGCTGTGAAATCACTAGAATTCTTAGAAGGCATTTTTGTTAATCACATAATCTCTCACGGAATTTGGCCTGCACGGTCTCCGGATCTTACTTCCCTTGTTTACAACCTCTGGGGTGCACTGAAAGAAAAATGGAACGAAAAATTCTGCACACAATTAATGAACTTCCGGTTTCAATCGTCAACAGTAACATAACACAGCCCGGACAGCACATGCGCTTTGACAATATGAAGAAAATGTCTCCCTACTTGACAACTTAACCGTGGTGGGTATGTCCAACTACTTTTGTGAAAAGAGCTATAATTTGGGAAAACATTACCGAAAATAAGACATTCTATAGTAGTATATATGTTGATAAAGAGATAATCGAAGATGATGGCGTTGGATAGCACACACACTGCGGAAGCCAACGGAGAGCATTACACAACAGGTTCTTTTTTGCAATTCCCAAGGCAATAAACAAAGAGGAAGACCAAAATATTCTTGGAGATGACAGATCAATATAATGGGGAAGACATGGAATGATCTTAAAAGAATGGCAAGAAACAGAACAGTTTGGAAAATGTGTGTTGAAGAACTATGCTCCACTGGGAGCTGAAAGGTAGAAGAAGAAGTCAGCAGTATATGTTTCATGTACTCCACAAACGGCGAATACACAATTTTGTACGGCAATATTTTTTGTAATCCTGTTATTTAAAAAAGGACAAAAACCGATAAATGTTGAAGAATCTCTCCCACTTTGTGTCCATGACTTATTGTTGAATATTTATGGCAAGCAACACTCAGACTACATGATACCTATTGTGGAAGCACTTACATGAATCTTTTTGAAACGCTTCAAATTTGACTAATTATTTCATCTTTTTAGTGGATTATTCATAAACGACAGAAAACAAGAAAGTGTCGTACTGAAAATGTGCTCAGAAATCGCAGAAACAAATTAATGTGCTGACAAAAAATGTTCATAAACCAGTGAACAAATTATTCAACTGACAAAATGTTCATCGGCCCATGAAGAAATTATTGTACTGACAAAGTGTTCATCGGCCCATGAAGAAATTAGTGTACTGACATAGTGTTCATCGGCACATGAACAAATTATTCAACTGACAAAATGTTCATCGGCCCATGAAGAAATTATTGTACTGACAAAGTGTTCATCGGCCCATGAAGAAATTAGTGTACTGACATAGTGTTCATCGGCACATGAACAAATTATTCAACTGACAAAATGTTCATCGGCCCATGAAGAAATTATTGTACTGACAAAATGTTCATCGGCCCATGAAGAAATTATTGTACTGACATAGTGTTCATCGGCCCATGAAGAAATTATTGTACTGACATAATGTTCATCGGCCCATGAAGAAATTATTGTACTGACATAATGTTCATCGGCCCATGAAGAAATTACTGTACTGACATAATGTTCAACGGCCCATGAAGAAATTATTGTACTGACATAATGTTCGTCGGCCCATGAAGAAATTATTGTACTGACATAGTGTTCATCGGCCCATGAAGAAATTATTGTACTGACATATAAATGGAGAACTGGTCTGTACTCCTGGTCTGATTTCTGCATCGAGTAAAGATAATTATGGATAACAAAGACACTACTTCACTCCATGTAATTTGTAACTATATTCTAAACCACATATCACTAACTCTATTCTAAACCACATATCACTAACTCTATTCTAAACCACATATCACAAACTCTATTCTAAACCAAGTATCACTAACTCTATTCTAAACCACATATCACTAACTCTATTCTAAACCACGTATCACTAACTCTATTCTAAACCACGTATCACTAACTCTATTCTAAAAACCACGTATCACTAACTCTATTCTAAACCACGTATCACTAACTCTATTCTAAACCACGTATCACTAACTCTATTCTAAACCACGTATCACTAACTCTATTCTAAACCACATATCACTAACTCTATTCTAAACCACGCATCACTGACGCTATTCTAAACAACGTATCACTAACTCTATTCTAAACCACGCATCACTGACGCTATTCTAAACCACGTTTCACTAACTCTACTCTTAACCACGTATCACTAACTCTACTCTAAACCACGTATCACTAACTCTACTCTAAACCACGCATCACTAACTCTACTCTAAACCACGTATCACTAACTCTACTCTAAACCACGCATCAGTAACTCTAATCTAAACCACGCATCACTAACTCTACTCTAAACCACGTATCACTAACTCTACTCTAAACCACGCATCAATAACTCTACTCTAAAGCACGCATCACTAACTCTACTCTAAAGCACGCATCACTAACTCTACTCTAAACCACGCATCACTAACTCTACTCTAAACCACGCATCACTAGCTCTATTCTAAACCACGCATCACTGACGCTATTCTAAACCACGTATCACTAACTCTATTCTAAACCACGCATCACTGACGCTATTCCAAACTACGTATCACTAACTCTATTCTAAACCACGTATCACTAACTCTACTCTAAACCACGTATCACTGACGCTATTCCAAACCACGTATCACTAACTCTATTCTAAACCACGTATCACTAACTCTACTCTAAACCACGCATCACTGACGCTATTCTAAACCACGTATCACTAACTCTACTCTAAACCACGTATCACTAACTCTATTCTAAACCACGCATCACTAACTCTACTCTAAACCACGTATCACTAACTCTATTCTAAACCACGCATAACTAACTCTATTCTAAACCACTTATCACTAAATCTACTCTAAACCACGCATCACTGACGCTATTCTAAACCACGTATCACTAACTCTACTCTAAACCACGCATCACTAACTCTAATCTAAACCACGCATCACTGACGCTATTCTAAACCACGTATCACTAACTCTACTCTAAACCACGTATCACTAACTCTACTCTAAACCACGCATCACTAACTCTACTCTAAACCACGCATCACTGACGCTATTCTAACCCACGTATCACTAACTCTATTATAAACCACATATCACTAACTCTACTCTAAACCACGTATCACTAACTCTACTCTAAACAACATATCACTAACTCTACTCTAAACCACGTATCACTAACTCTACTCTAAACCACATATCACTAACTCTACTTTAAACCACGTATTTCTAACTCTATTCTAAACCACGTATCACTAACTCTACTCTAAACCACGTATCACTAACTTTGGGTAGGCTTCTACTGACTATATTGCCTGGGCAGCGGCCATATTTACGGTCTTCTCTTCTTTTTTTTTACCGCAATGGGTTATTTAACGTGCGCGAATACACACGGACCTCCTATTTATTGCCGTTATCCGAGAGGGGTAGACATAGGATCTAACTACACAAGTGATCAGGGGAGGTAAACATCGTAAAGAAAACGCAGATTAATTTTTCCTGTTTTGAACATTTCACCACCGCTTCTGGTGGGCTTTGGACCCGGGTCCTACCTGTCCTAAGGAGGACGTTCTAACAATACTCTGAGATATCACCGCCGGTGTTACAGAGTTCGTATACTGTGTTGAGATATCACCGCCGGTGTTACAGAGTTCGTATACTGTGTTGAGATATCACCGCCGGTGTTACAGAGTTCGTATACTGTGTTGAGATGTCACTGCGTTATTCGATGATTGCCTTAATACATTTTTTTTAATACGAATACAAATTGTGTGCATCCTATAGCACAATAACCGCTTCATCAGAACGAGGTTGACACCAAAAGGGTATCCTCAAAGAGATAGGTCAAAGGTCAAAGAACGTATATTTTAAAAAAATAATAATAGTTACAGAACTCGTCATGAAATGGCCATAGAACCAACGATCTCGTCTACAATTAGGAAGAGAAGAGGGACAGATATGTCGAGAAGAGAAAATAAAAGAGAACTCCAAAACAGGCTCTTATATGGGAAACATCAGGATAAAGAAAAAGAGGAAGACCGAAAGAGACACCAAAAAGAACACTTATAAGAGAAGCAAAGTTTGCAGGCATAAACTCATTAGATAAAATCGAACATCTCGCCAAGAATAGATAAGGGTGGCGAAATAATAGTACGAGCCCTCTGCGACGTCTAGCGGCGCTGGAATGATCAAGATCAAACAGTTAAAGATATTTCAAATCACGGGTGGCAATCTAAGACAGAAGACAGTATGGAGAACATTAGCGCTCCCACAGGAGTTAAAGTAGGCGGCTGGTTGGCTATCCTGACGAGCTACTGAATTCACGACTAGATTGACGAAGACGGACCATCACTCCAATGACACTCAAGCTCTCACTTTGACTTGATGAAATCGCTGCAACTTTCGAGACGACCAACCCCAATTAACTGCCGGGTCGAAGGGATAATTCCGGTTTACAATAATGAGAACGTTAATCCTCACTTCTCTGGTGGTCTCATTATGCCTGGAACTAATTTTTGGTTAATTTTTAAATGGTCGCGACCTACTGGAAAGTTCTGGCAAAACAACAACAGCTGAAAGAAGTCAATGACTTATAACTGACTGCTGACGTCAGTGTCAGCGAAACGGAATTGATCAAGACCACATTCCAGTTTGGTGTGTTAATTTGGAAACTCTGGAAGCCGCGATAGCACAGTAGACAGTAAACTGAAGTGTAAGGGACAAAAGGTCGGGTTCGATCCTGATCGACGGCTTCCGGGTTCACCCAGCCTTAAATGGGTACCGATTTTTTTCTGGGAAAGTAAAGCGGCACAGGCGTAATACCGACCACATTATCCAAAAATTATGTGACCGAAGGTCTATAAAAATGATAGTCACTAACACTATATTCCCTATACGCCACTTGGCGTGACGGGGGTTCTTTCTATCTTTTGTCCTTTCGAGCCGAAGACGGCACATAGGGTAGAACCACAATCTCAAAAACAGAAACCTTGAGTGCCAAAATGGCACATATTGCAGAGATCACTGCTTCTAAAATATATGACTGTTTCCATAACAATACTTTTTACAATGACAGCTTGTCAATCAACCTCTCGCCCGTATAACTGTACAAGTGGGTGGGGATTATGTTGAATGATACCGATGTTTACATGACGTATCCATATATGTGTACAAATGTCATACATTTTGTATTAGCGGTTCCGGAAACAGCCGATGTGGTGCATTACTTTCTGAATGCACTAAGTTGATGCGTTGTGCTGCAGTATAACTGTGATATTCGCGCCTTTTGGCCCAACACATCCGACTTCAGCATGCTATTTTTAGCACCGGGTGTCTTCCATCTTCGATCCCTACCCACGTGACCAGACTTGACGGATTACTCTGTTTCTTGAGGCACCATGAATAGGTGGAGTAGGGCCTGGATGGGTCGCTATTCCTAGCGCAAGTCATCAGCCGTGGGTAGCTGACAGCTTCCAGCTCTGCTGATGGCGAGGCCCCTTTGCCTCCAATTTATTTGTTATTATTCTTCCCAGTCCGGGGAACAAAAACTGGACAACTCGATGTAGAACTGGAACCTTTCAGCGCTGGTCGGACAATGTCTACCTTAAACACTACAGCGGAGTCCACTTCCTTTTCTCCACCCCCACCTAACCGCCCCTCCCAACACACGAGAGCTCAAGAACAAAGATAATCAATGAGTATAGCGCAGCTAAAGCATCAAGATTCCAATATTCAGGTATTCGGCAACCTGACTTGCAAACCAAGAATTTCTATTTTCTACGTTTTTGTGCGAGCTTTAACGAGGCTAATATGAGGGCACGATAGACGGTGCAGTACCGAGAGCCGGGAATTAACAAACAGCAAGGGCATCAATTTTAGTTCTCTATTAAAATTAATTTGGCAAAAACTTCATTTCTGATATTCGGCAAAAATGAAGAAATAATAAAATAAAAAAAAAAGGTCAAATCATTAAAAAGTCTAACATTAACGTCATTGTTTTGTTTTGTTAGAAATATAACTTTGGAATAACAAATGTGTTATAATCAAGGAGTTATATTCAAGAAAGCACAACTTTTGAATTTTGTGAAATCGACAAAGGTGTATTGGATTCTCAGGAGTGATGTAAGGTAGATTAGCTCAAACAATTATAGTAGCCAGGTATTTGACATTGCCATCGCCGTTACCACACGCAGGTAACATTCATTCATTTACTATTCAGGCCGATGACGGCACATAGGGCGGAAGACATAGTTCTTCAGGATTGACTATCTACTGCTACTTCTTGTAGTTCCTTGTTGTTTCTTAGTTCCATGGTTGAGCCTTCCCTAGTAATTGTTCTACATAACGATTCTATTGGTCTGCCTTCTTTTCTATTACCATGTGGTTTCCATATGAATGTCTGACGTGGAAGTCTTTCTTCATTCATTCTCAGCACATGACCGATGTATTTCCAAAGTCTACTTCTTATAAAGCTAGACACGTATTCTTGTTTTGGTTCGTCTCTTACTTTAACATCATCATCATTAAGTGTCGTCTCCACATCGAAGGTTGGCTACCATGGAGCGCCATTCCGCTCTGTCTCTTGCTTTAAATGGTGCAGGATGTCATAGGCTGACTTGTCCATCTTTTATTCTTATTCGTCCACGTTAGTCTTGTAACTCTAGTCTGGCCAGGCCAGTGCTGACTGAGAGGGAAGGCAACTCAAAATCGTGATATCGAAGTCGGATGCATAGGGTCAAATTGTGCAAATATCACAGTTCTTAACGCAAACAGCAACACAACGCATTTACGTTCGCTTAACGTCTTTTTAAGGGCGGATGACGAACGAGGATAGCTTGAGTCGAGATAAGTGAACTAGAACTATACAGGAAGTCAACTATACTTTTAGTCATCGAATGAACGCAAGTTGGGGAGTGGGTGGTCTAGAGGTACGACACCGGCCTGAGAACAGGAAGAACCTAGGTTCAAAATCCACTATAAGCTGTGGTGATTTTGTCAAAAATAGGAAAAATTAATTCATTTGTTTCTTTAAGACGTTGCCCTCCTCTCTTGGGTAGTGAGATCCGATGTCTAGCCCTCTCTGTGTAATGAGATCCGATGTCTAGCCCTCTTTTGGGTAGTGAGATCCGATGTCTAGCCCTCTTTTGGGTAGTGAGATCCGATGTCTAGCCCTCTCTGTGTAATGAGATCCGTTATCTAGCCCTCTCTGTGTAATGAGATCCGATGTCTAGCCCTTTCTGTGTAATGAGATCCGATGTCTAGCCCTCTCTGTGTAATGAGATCCGATGTCTAGCCCTCTCTGTGTAATGAGATCCGATGTCTAGCCCTCTCTTGGGTAGTGAGATCCGATGTCTAGCCCTCTCTGTGTAATGAGATCCGATGTCTAGCCCTCTCTGTGTAATGAGATCCGATGTCTAGCCCTCTCTGTGTAATGAGATCCGATGTCTAGCTCTCTCTCTGTAATGAAATCCGATGTCTAGCCCTCTCTGTGTAATGAGATCCGATGTCTAGCCCTCTCTGTGTAATGAGATCCGATGTCTAGCCCTCTCTGTGTAATGAGATCCGATGTCTATCCCTCTCTGTGTAATGAGATCCAATGTCTATCCCTCTCTGTGTAATGAAATCCGATGTATAGCCCTCTCTGTGTAATGAAATCCGATGTCTAGCCCTCTCTGTGTAATGAGATCCGATGTCTAGCCCTCTCTGTGTAATGAGATCCGATGTCTAGCCCTCTCTGTGTAATGAGATCCGATGTCTAGCCCTCTCTGTGTAATGAGATCCGATGTCTAGCCCTCTCTGTGTAATGAGATCCGATGTCTAGCCCTATCTGTGTAATGAAATCCGATGTCTAGCCCTCTCTGTGTAATGAGATCCGATGTCTAGCCCTCTCTGTGTAATGAGATCCGATGTCTAGCCCTCTCTGTGTAATGAGATCCGATGTCTAGCCCTCTCTGTGTAATGAGATCCGATGTCTAGCCCTCCCGAGTAACAGAAATAAACAGGAGGTTCCGTGTGCACTTGCGCACGTTAATGAACCCTTAGCAATTAAAATCATCAAGTAGACTAGGATGGCCGTCGCCCGGACAAAATGGTCACGTCTTGGAAGTAGTAGGAGCCGTGGTTTATGCTCCTGGTTTTTTAGTTGACCAAAGAATAGGGTATACCCTACGAAGTCCAGTACCCTATGAGTACAGGAGTTATATAGAGACTGCGCCAAGCTGCGCCAAGCTGCACCAAGCTGCGGTAAGCCAGAGTGATGTCATGATATATATATGTATATATGAATAGGGGTTGTATAGTGCATGAAGGGGTGAGTCATGTATTGGACATCAGTTTTTCCCGCCAAAGTGACTTCCAATAGGAGCTAGTGTGTGTGTTGTCCGGCTATAGACCACGCCCACTCCGGAAGTGAAACTACCATATTAGGGAGTAGTGATACGTTAGTTATTTCATAGTTATGGTGAGTATATATACATATAATAGTAATAAGTTAATAGTTATTATATCTACGTTGACGTAAATGGGCCCCGTATTTAAGATATGGACCATAAGTAGGTATATATACATACATATATTGGCAAATCTTGCTGGCGGTATTAACGAACAGTCATTTTCTCCTACCGTGGCAGCTCAATATCTCCCACCGTTGCCGCTCTCGCGTGAGTTTATTGATTATTGTCTCCAGCGAGCGCGAAACGCAACAAGTAGTTATGTAAAAAAAGGCGCGTACACGATTTAATATATGCATTCGACCAACGTCGGTCACTTAGTCAACCACAGTGTTAACACTGCTAGATAGGGTCCATATCTGTAAAGTATTAACAGATTCCGTGAACACTCTCAACGTTTCTATTTAGCGAGCTGAGCCTGGAGAATACTCGCCCGCATCTAGGACAATTGTATTAATTACCAGCCAGCGTTGTTCCTTTAGGCTACCTCTCCAAAAGAGAGAGGAAAAATATATATATAAACTAACTAGCTAGAATAACTCAAACCAATACGCTAATTGGGAAGAGCGCTATGGATATTAGTGAGCAGAGTATTTTACAAAAACCGACCGCAAGGTTAGCATGTCTTATCTTATTCTCTCTTCATCGCTTATTTTTTTTTTTTTTTTTTTTTTAGGCTATTTTTAAGATACTCTAACTTTTTAATATTTCAAATTACTTTAGGTGACTTTTGCCGAAGAGTTGGTGACAATCCATCATTTGGATGATCTTACAGAGGATAGACGCTCAACGTGGATGCAGGTTGCCTGTGACAGGCACAGATTTGCGAGAAGAATAGCAACAACGGCATTAGTTATAGAGCCTATTCTTCAACCGCCAACGTCAAAAGCAGGATAAATAGCGTCTCTTCCAAAACTCGAGAAGGAAACAAGCGCCATAATTAGAGATGTAATAAGTAAAACGAACAAAAACCGCAACTTCTAAAACTATCAAATGTGCGATAAACCTAATACCCAACAAGCCCATGCTGCAATTGACAAACTACCAGTCATACACAACGCGTTTTTTTTTAAATAATTTTTTCACCTAGCGAAAAACCTACGATCCTCCCTTTACGATTCTGACGTGAACGCTAGACTCGCGATATAACAGTTTGCAACCGATGCCTCCAACTACACATCGTAGAAAAACTACAATATGGATATTCTCACATGGCGGAGTTCTATTAAAATATTTGCAAAACATATATATTAAAATATAAATTTAAAATGTTGGTTTTTATAAAGAAAAGAGCGTCTGTTTTTTTTTGTGTGTGTTATTCATTATTCTTATCAGGTTAATAAACTTTGTGGGAATCCATAGTGACTCACCAACGTCCAAACCATTCCTCTGTCTAAACTAGCAAATACCGTTTCGTAATCTTTGTTCAATTGTTATACGTAGAGTAGTTATGTGATCAACACATGAGCTGTTCTTCCTAAAAAATACGTGTGCGTCTCTCAAATGTTTCTCTGTGACCTTTTTTTTTTAGTCTCTCCAAAATAAATCTACATAATTTTTTTATTCATCCTGGCACTGATAGCAGCATAATTCCCATATAATATGTACACCCCTGTAAACTTCCTTTCTAATGGTAGTTGATCATATAACCTTCTTCCGTCTCCCAAATGTTATCTAATAGAGTATGTAACATCATGGTAGAGGTGTTAATACTCCGAAGGAATTTCATCTGGCCCTATGGCTTTACCATTTTTTTTAATAACTTCTACTGGTAGTATATCTTGAGGATTATTTGAGCCGGGTCTGTTCCAAAAGTTCTTCAAAGTGCTATTTCCATCTCGCTAGGTGTTCCCTTATAGTACTAGGCAGATTTCCTGTCTTATCTCTAATAAAGGCAGCAATCTGTTTGCATTTTCCACACAATTTTCTGTGTACGGTTGTACAGTGCTTTATAATTCCTTTTATTTGCTGCTTCCTCTGCCTCTTTAGCTAGATCATCTATATATTTCCGCTGGCCACTTTTACTCTCTCCAGAACGATTCTGCGTAATATATTTCTTGACACTGATAACGGCTACCATGGAGCGTCATTCCGCTCTGTCTCTTGCTTTAATGGTGCACGTTGTCATAGGCTGACGTGTTCATCTTTTGATGTTACTCGTCCATGTTAGTCGTGGTCTGCCTCTCCCTCTTTTACTTTGTATTTTCCCCTCCAGGATTACTTTTAGTAGACTGTTGTGTCTTTTAACATGGCCCAACAATCGCATTTGTCTTGTTTGAATTGTGCTTAGTAGTTCTCTTTTCGTTGTTAGTTGTTTTAAGACTTCATCGTTGTTTTCTTTTCCATCCATCCAATTCTACCTATTCTTCTATATACCACATATCAAAGGCTTCAGTTGTCTGTTCAGTTTTCTTGTCTAACGTCCCTGTTTATGCACCATTTAGGAATGTTGAGAAGACAACATTTTGCTATTCTTAGTTTTAGCACTGATCTTATTTGCTTTGATGTTAGTATATTTTTCATGGCATTAACGTTATTTTTCACCATTCATATTCTTTTGCTTATTTCAATGTTACATTTTCCATTACTGGTTATAGTATGTCCAAGGTAGTTGTAGCTCTGAACTATCTCCAAGTCTATTCCTTCAATTTTGATATCCACTTGCTGGTTTTGAATATTTTCTTTGTTTATTGTCATAGTTTTACTTTCTTTTGATATTCATATCTAATCCATATTTATTTATTTATTTTTTGCTTGTCATGTTTAATTCATTAAGTAATGTTGTAGATCTTTATGATTTTCTGGTACTAATACAGTATCATCAGCATATTTTAGGTTAATGATCATCTCTCCATTAATGTTTAGGTATGGCATTTATGTGATGTTTTAAAGATTTTCTCGATGTATATACTGCACAAGCATGTTTTACTCCTCTTTTTATAAAATAGGTATCGAGTTCTCTTTGTTATATTTTATTATCGCTGTTTGCCCGCAGTATAAATTATTTATCTCAGTCATCCTTCAAAACTGGGAACTATTGATATGGTGATACGAGGGATCAACAACAATATATTTTTCTGACACCGTAATCTCTGATAAACTCACAGACAGCGTTACGAGTGACGTCGATAATTTTTTTTTGTTTGGAAAAGTTGAGATAGTTTAACATCTGTTGAACGTGTTCTTTTCAATATTGGATATTCAGATGAGACCAAAATCAAAGCAGAATCCATAATTACCGAGCTAGGCGAAACACTGGGATGTGCTGTTGGTGACGCATGCGAAAAAGATGATGGTGTTATTGTCGAAACACCATGATGGTTGAGTGAACATGTTGTTGACATGACAGATACGGTTGTCGTTATTGTTGCTGACAACAACCATTTTTTTTTTTTAATTTGGTGATGAGTATGTGAAGGATCGTGATGTCATTTGTATCCTAGATGTGTTGAAGCGAAGAGATTTCTATCTTGCAGATACACCTGCAAATGTTCGCCTTTTCCAGCAAAGATCCTACACAAGGGAGAAGGCTAATGGGTCTGTAATTCTTGGAGATCAATTTTATTTGTGACTTTTCCGAGTCAAGGAATGGTATGTTGAGATCTCCTCCCACACAGATGATGCTTGTCCTAAGTGTCAAATATTGTTAACGAGCCTGAAAAACCAGTCATCGAGGTGGTATTGTCGGCAGGTTTGAAGAAATCAATGTCGAACTCTGATATTGACAAATACATATCTCTCCCCAATTATCATTATAGATCTGTCTGACATCATATGGAAGAATATCTAAAGCGTCATCGTCAACTGTTAGTTTTCTTCTTTTCGCAGAACATCCAGTTTCCACTCGATGTGATAGCTCGTTTGTGTGACGCCGATGAAGAAGTAGAAGGAGTCTGTATGGGGAACGATGAATACTGCTGTAGTTCGTATGTAAATTGTCGCTACTATTAAACGACGAACTGTAAAGAGGCTGTATGGGTGAGTGGTAGCGATACAGGTAGTGATATTGCATTTTTGGTTTTCTAGATGTTTTTTCTTTAGATTGTTGAGGTGCATTTGCACACGAAATATCACCAATAGATTTGTTTTCACTAGCAGAAAATCACCATAGACTTTTTTCTCCCACAGATCCTCATTTCTTATCTTATATCCGAACTTATCTTGGAACTAGTTTCCTGACGTATTTGTGACACAGGTGACTTCCTACCGCTGAGAGTTATTTTCACGATGCATCGTTTAAGAGCTGTTGAACTGGGCTCTTTTCGATATTGGATATTCAGATGAGTCCAGAATCAGGAAGAATCCATAATGACTGAGCTACTCGAAACACTGAGATGTGCTGTTGGTGACACATGTGAAAAAAGATGATGGCGTTGTTGTCGAAACATCATGATGGCTGAGTGAACATGTTGTTGACATGACAGATACTGTTGTCGTTATTGATGCTGACAACACAGTTGTTTTTTTTCGGTGATGAGCATGTGAAATGTTGTATCTCCCCATCAACTGACAACATGGTAAAAACTTGTAGTCGGTGGCTCTGGTGTACGACTCGTTATGACAGAGGCTGACACACTCACAGAGTTTGTAGTGTCAACATAAGAACATACCCAGATTTGTCGACGCATCAGAGATTGTAGGATCAGCACAGTTGACATGCTCACGTGCCTCAACACACACTCGATTGTAATGTCTCTGCTCTACATGTATTATCGATGTTCTTGTAGTCGACACTGTCGCGGTGTGATCGTTCAAGATGTCATAGATGTCGACACACTAGGCTGTAATGTCGGTGATATATGTGATGGTATTGGTGTCGGGAGAATAAAATTTGTAATGTCAACACCCCACATTCTCTCTTATTAACAACTAGTCGAGTCACCTTTCATGATAAGCGTGGTCGGTGACGCACACATTTCGATGTTGTTTTAATGGTATCGAGCAAAATTTAATATCAAAATATATCAAAAATGTTCAAACTTTTTTTTTTGTTTTTATGTTGATGTAGTTGTAGTCTTGCGCGCATCAGAATAACGAGATCGCCATCACTGAGACCGGTGTCGACACGCTCTCTGTTTTGTGTGAGATATGTCAACTGAACGTATGTTTTGTTTCTACCCTAGCTGTGTTCGAGTAAGTTGGTTTTTGTGTACCAGATCAACCTTTTATTCATCATCTTCCACGGCAACTTTCCTACATAAGGGAGCAGGCAGATGGGTCTGTAATTCTTGGAGATAATTTGTGTGTGTGTGTGACTTTTCTGAGTCAAGGTATGGTATGTAGAGATCTCCTCCCAAGCAGACGATACGTGTCCTAAGTGTCAAATATTGTTAACGATCATGAAAAAAAACCAGTCATCGAGGTGGCATTGTCGACAGGCTTGAAGAAATCAATGTCGAAATTTGACATTGACAAATACCTGAACACTGTCCTTCACCCTCATTGTAATGTTTAAGTAAGATTTCCTGGAACGAAATTCGACATCTAGGTGAGCATCGCGTCAAACATATCCTAGGCTGTGATTGAGCTCGATGTTTTACATCCCCTTTGACTGGAGGATGATGAGCCTGTAAATCACGGAAGCCGTGTTGTCATCGAACGGTCTAGGTATGGTATGTAGAGATCTCCTTCCAGGTAGATAATACATGTCTTGAGTGTCAAATTCGGTTAACGATCCTGAAAAAAGACATGATGACGGAATCCTCGAGGTGTGAGCAATATTGTTATAAGACCATGATTACCATGTACCATACCAACGGACGTAGACAATCATCATACCCGACCATATTTGTCTGTCCACACGGCAACTTATCAGTTCAGTTGTTGAGTGTTTTCCATCTTCTCTCTTTATCGGACACGATCTTTCATTCTTTTTTTTATTTTGCCACTTGTAACCAAGTATTCGAACTTTACTTTTTTTCATGATGTGCCTGTAAAATATCGATTGTTACTTTCGACTGTTGATTAAGAGCTCTCTTTTTGTGTTGGACTGTTTTCAAATATTCAGGGAACGCTCAAATTCTTCTGAGAAAGGCCACATATGCGGTCTCTAAGCGGCTTTTCATTTGGTTGTCTGCTGACCAGCGATGTCACCACCACCTCATGTATACTTGACTCTGACAGGCGATTTGCGAAAAAAATAAGAGGGAAGCAAGTAGGTATGAACGCCGTATACAAACAAGACATGAGAATCTGTGGCAAAATCAATCTAGCCAGGGGTCTGATGGTGACATATATCGAATGATTTGACATGAACCCTCTACTTTTCAACATCTTCACTTTTAAAAGTAACAGGTGAATCGACTAAGGTATAGATAGCATACTACCCAAAACCGGCGCTTTTTATTCTGCTGCGAAGATAGAGATAGTGGACACGATGTACGTACACGATCAGTAGACTGAACTTACCCAATTGTTCAAAAGACTTGAGCAATTGAGTGAGAATCGAACACTGGTGAACCAGACAAAGACGACTTCAAATTTGTGTCTCTCCGATCAAAGAGATTGTGAACACACTTTCAAAACTTCCACAAGTTGATTCAGAAACTATCGCGATGACCCGCGAAACACGGGTGAGTCGAAAAAAAAAAAAACACGAGCCATATTACGACCACCAATCAATTCAACCATTCCAACAAAACTAGCATCTGTCATTTTCCCGTTACAACCGAATGTCTGGTGACGAAGCGCAAACATATATTTACAACACCGCTAGGCCAGCGTCATTACCGAACAACAAGTGTCCTTCAACCAAGAAAAAATGTCTCATTTGATCATGTTGATGTCGCAGTCGTCGTGTGGTGGTTACATGCGACATCAACATGATCAAATGAGACATTTTTTCTTGGTTGAAGGACACTTGTTGTTCGGTAATGACGCTGGCCTAGCGGTGTTGTAAATATATGTTTGCGCTTCGTCACCAGACATTCGGTTGTAACGGGAAAATGACAGATGCTAGTTTTGTTGGAATGGTTGAATTGATTGGTGGTCGTAATATGGCTCGTGTTTTTTTTTTTTTTCGACTCACCCGTGTTTCGCGGGTCATCGCGATAGTTTCTGAATCAACTTGTGGAAGTTTTGAAAGTGTGTTCACAATCTCTTTGATCGGAGAGACACAAATTTGAAGTCGTCTTTGTCTGGTTCACCAGTGTTCGATTCTCACTCAATTGCTCAAGTCTTTTGAACAATTGGGTAAGTTCAGTCTACTGATCGTGTACGTACATCGTGTCCACTATCTCTATCTTCGCAGCAGAATAAAAAGCGCCGGTTTTGGGTAGTATGCTATCTATACCTTAGTCGATTCACCTGTTACTTTTAAAAGTGAAGATGTTGAAAAGTAGAGGGTTCATGTCAAATCATTCGATATATGTCACCATCAGACCCCTGGCTAGATTGATTTTGCCACAGATTCTCATGTCTTGTTTGTATACGGCGTTCATACCTACTTGCTTCCCTCTTATTTTTTTCGCAAATCGCCTGTCAGAGTCAAGTATACATGAGGCGGTGGTGACATCGCTGGTCAGCAGACAACCAAATGAAAAGCCGCTTAGAGACCGCATATGTGGCCTTTCTCAGAAGAATTTGAGCGTTCCCTGAATATTTGAAAACAGTCCAACACAAAAAGAGAGCTCTTAATCAACAGTCGAAAGTAACAATCGATATTTTACAGGCACATCATGAAAAAAAGTAAAGTTCGAATACTTGGTTACAAGTGGCAAAATAAAAAAAAAGAATGAAAGATCGTGTCCGATAAAGAGAGAAGATGGAAAACACTCAACAACTGAACTGATAAGTTGCCGTGTGGACAGACAAATATGGTCGGGTATGATGATTGTCTACGTCCGTTGGTATGGTACATGGTAATCATGGTCTTATAACAATATTGCTCACACCTCGAGGATTCCGTCATCATGTCTTTTTTCAGGATCGTTAACCGAATTTGACACTCAAGACATGTATTATCTACCTGGAAGGAGATCTCTACATACCATACCTAGACCGTTCGATGACAACACGGCTTCCGTGATTTACAGGCTCATCATCCTCCAGTCAAAGGGGATGTAAAACATCGAGCTCAATCACAGCCTAGGATATGTTTGACGCGATGCTCACCTAGATGTCGAATTTCATTCCAGGAAATCTTACTTAAACATTACAATGAGGGTGAAGGACAGTGTTCAGGTATTTGTCAATGTCAAATTTCGACATTGATTTCTTCAAGCCTGTCGACAATGCCACCTCGATGACTGGTTTTTTTTCATGATCGTTAACAATATTTGACACTTAGGACACGTATCGTCTGCTTGGGAGGAGATCTCTACATACCATACCTTGACTCAGAAAAGTCACACACACACACAAATTATCTCCAAGAATTACAGACCCATCTGCCTGCTCCCTTATGTAGGAAAGTTGCCGTGGAAGATGATGAATAAAAGGTTGATCTGGTACACAAAAACCAACTTACTCGAACACAGCTAGGGTAGAAACAAAACATACGTTCAGTTGACATATCTCACACAAAACAGAGAGCGTGTCGACACCGGTCTCAGTGATGGCGATCTCGTTATTCTGATGCGCGCAAGACTACAACTACATCAACATAAAAACAAAAAAAAAAGTTTGAACATTTTTGATATATTTTGATATTAAATTTTGCTCGATACCATTAAAACAACATCGAAATGTGTGCGTCACCGACCACGCTTATCATGAAAGGTGACTCGACTAGTTGTTAATAAGAGAGAATGTGGGGTGTTGACATTACAAATTGTATTCTCCCGACACCAATACCATCACATATATCACCGACATTACAGCCTAGTGTGTCGACATCTATGACATCTTGAACGATCACACCGCGACAGTGTCGACTACAAGAACATCGATAATACATGTAGAGCAGAGACATTACAATCGAGTGTGTGTTGAGGCACGTGAGCATGTCAACTGTGCTGATCCTACAATCTCTGATGCGTCGACAAATCTGGGTATGTTCTTATGTTGACACTACAAACTCTGTGAGTGTGTCAGCCTCTGTCATAACGAGTCGTACACCAGAGCCACCGACTACAAGTTTTTACCATGTTGTCAGTTGATGGGGAGATACAACATTTCACATGCTCATCACCGAAAAAAAACAACTGTGTTGTCAGCATCAATAACGACAACAGTATCTGTCATGTCAACAACATGTTCACTCAGCCATCATGATGTTTCGACAACAACGCCATCATCTTTTTTCACATGTGTCACCAACAGCACATCTCAGTGTTTCGAGTAGCTCAGTCATTATGGATTCTTCCTGATTCTGGACTCATCTGAATATCCAATATCGAAAAGAGCCCAGTTCAACAGCTCTTAAACGATGCATCGTGAAAATAACTCTCAGCGGTAGGAAGTCACCTGTGTCACAAATACGTCAGGAAACTAGTTCCAAGATAAGTTCGGATATAAGATAAGAAATGAGGATCTGTGGGAGAAAAAAGTCTATGGTGATTTTCTGCTAGTGAAAACAAATCTATTGGTGATATTTCGTGTGCAAATGCACCTCAACAATCTAAAGAAAAAACATCTAGAAAACCAAAAATGCAATATCACTACCTGTATCGCTACCACTCACCCATACAGCCTCTTTACAGTTCGTCGTTTAATAGTAGCGACAATTTACATACGAACTACAGCAGTATTCATCGTTCCCCATACAGACTCCTTCTACTTCTTCATCGGCGTCACACAAACGAGCTATCACATCGAGTGGAAACTGGATGTTCTGCGAAAAGAAGAAAACTAACAGTTGACGATGACGCTTTAGATATTCTTCCATATGATGTCAGACAGATCTATAATGATAATTGGGGAGAGATATGTATTTGTCAATATCAGAGTTCGACATTGATTTCTTCAAACCTGCCGACAATACCACCTCGATGACTGGTTTTTCAGGCTCGTTAACAATATTTGACACTTAGGACAAGCATCATCTGTGTGGGAGGAGATCTCAACATACCATTCCTTGACTCGGAAAAGTCACAAATAAAATTGATCTCCAAGAATTACAGACCCATTAGCCTTCTCCCTTGTGTAGGATCTTTGCTGGAAAAGGCGAACATTTGCAGGTGTATCTGCAAGATAGAAATCTCTTCGCTTCAACACATCTAGGATACAAATGACATCACGATCCTTCACATACTCATCACCAAATTAAAAAAAAAAATGGTTGTTGTCAGCAACAATAACGACAACCGTATCTGTCATGTCAACAACATGTTCACTCAACCATCATGGTGTTTCGACAATAACACCATCATCTTTTTCGCATGCGTCACCAACAGCACATCCCAGTGTTTCGCCTAGCTCGGTAATTATGGATTCTGCTTTGATTTTGGTCTCATCTGAATATCCAATATTGAAAAGAACACGTTCAACAGATGTTAAACTATCTCAACTTTTCCAAACAAAAAAAATTATCGACGTCACTCGTAACGCTGTCTGTGAGTTTATCAGAGATTACGGTGTCAGAAAAATATATTGTTGTTGATCCCTCGTATCACCATATCAATAGTTCCCAGTTTTGAAGGATGACTGAGATAAATAATTTATACTGCGGGCAAACAGCGATAATAAAATATAACAAAGAGAACTCGATACCTATTTTATAAAAAGAGGAGTAAAACATGCTTGTGCAGTATATACATCGAGAAAATCTTTAAAACATCACATAAATGCCATACCTAAACATTAATGGAGAGATGATCATTAACCTAAAATATGCTGATGATACTGTATTAGTACCAGAAAATCATAAAGATCTACAACATTACTTAATGAATTAAACATGACAAGCAAAAAATAAATAAATAAATATGGATTAGATATGAATATCAAAAGAAAGTAAAACTATGACAATAAACAAAGAAAATATTCAAAACCAGCAAGTGGATATCAAAATTGAAGGAATAGACTTGGAGATAGTTCAGAGCTACAACTACCTTGGACATACTATAACCAGTAATGGAAAATGTAACATTGAAATAAGCAAAAGAATATGAATGGTGAAAAATAACGTTAATGCCATGAAAAATATACTAACATCAAAGCAAATAAGATCAGTGCTAAAACTAAGAATAGCAAAATGTTGTCTTCTCAGCATTCCTAAATGGTGCATAAACAGGGACGTTAGACAAGAAAACTGAACAGACAACTGAAGCCTTTGATATGTGGTATATAGAAGAATAGGTAGAATTGGATGGATGGAAAAGAAAACAACGATGAAGTCTTAAAACAACTAACAACGAAAAGAGAACTACTAAGCACAATTCAAACAAGACAAATGCGATTGTTGGGCCATGTTAAAAGACACAACAGTCTACTAAAAGTAATCCTGGAGGGGAAAATACAAAGTAAAAGAGGGAGAGGCAGACCACGACTAACATGGACGAGTAACATCAAAAGATGAACACGTCAGCCTATGACAACGTGCACCATTAAAGCAAGAGACAGAGCGGAATGACGCTCCATGGTAGCCGTTATCAGTGTCAAGAAATATATTACGCAGAATCGTTCTGGAGAGAGTAAAAGTGGCCAGCGGAAATATATAGATGATCTAGCTAAAGAGGCAGAGGAAGCAGCAAATAAAAGGAATTATAAAGCACTGTACAACCGTACACAGAAAATTGTGTGGAAAATGCAAACAGATTGCTGCCTTTATTAGAGATAAGACAGGAAATCTGCCTAGTACTATAAGGGAACACCTAGCGAGATGGAAATAGCACTTTGAAGAACTTTTGGAACAGACCCGGCTCAAATAATCCTCAAGATATACTACCAGTAGAAGTTATTAAAAAAAATGGTAAAGCCATAGGGCCAGATGAAATTCCTTCGGAGTATTAACACCTCTACCATGATGTTACATACTCTATTAGATAACATTTGGGAGACGGAAGAAGGTTATATGATCAACTACCATTAGAAAGGAAGTTTACAGGGGTGTACATATTATATGGGAATTATGCTGCTATCAGTGCCAGGATGAATAAAAAAATTATGTAGATTTATTTTGGAGAGACTAAAAAAAAGGTCACAGAGAAACATTTGAGAGACGCACACGTATTTTTTAGGAAGAACAGCTCATGTGTTGATCACATAACTACTCTACGTATAACAATTGAACAAAGATTACGAAACGGTATTTGCTAGTTTAGACAGAGGAATGGTTTGGACGTTGGTGAGTCACTATGGATTCCCACAAAGTTTATTAACCTGATAAGAATAATGAATAACACACACAAAAAAAACAGACGCTCTTTTCTTTATAAAAACCAACATTTTAAATTTATATTTTAATATATATGTTTTGCAAATATTTTAATAGAACTCCGCCATGTGAGAATATCCATATTGTAGTTTTTCTACGATGTGTAGTTGGAGGCATCGGTTGCAAACTGTTATATCGCGAGTCTAGCGTTCACGTCAGAATCGTAAAGGGAGGATCGTAGGTTTTTCGCTAGGTGAAAAAATTATTTAAAAAAAAACGCGTTGTGTATGACTGGTAGTTTGTCAATTGCAGCATGGGCTTGTTGGGTATTAGGTTTATCGCACATTTGATAGTTTTAGAAGTTGCGGTTTTTGTTCGTTTTACTTATTACATCTCTAATTATGGCGCTTGTTTCCTTCTCGAGTTTTGGAAGAGACGCTATTTATCCTGCTTTTGACGTTGGCGGTTGAAGAATAGGCTCTATAACTAATGCCGTTGTTGCTATTCTTCTCGCAAATCTGTGCCTGTCACAGGCAACCTGCATCCACGTTGAGCGTCTATCCTCTGTAAGATCATCCAAATGATGGATTGTCACCAACTCTTCGGCAAAAGTCACCTAAAGTAATTTGAAATATTAAAAAGTTAGAGTATCTTAAAAATAGCCTAAAAAAAAAAAAAAAAAAAAAATAAGCGATGAAGAGAGAATAAGATAAGACATGCTAACCTTGCGGTCGGTTTTTTGTAAAATACTCTGCTCACTAATATCCATAGCGCTCTTCCCAATTAGCGTATTGGTTTGAGTTATTCTAGCTAGTTAGTTTATATATATATTTTTCCTCTCTCTTTTGGAGAGGTAGCCTAAAGGAACAACGCTGGCTGGTAATTAATACAATTGTCCTAGATGCGGGCGAGTATTCTCCAGGCTCAGCTCGCTAAATAGAAACGTTGAGAGTGTTCACGGAATCTGTTAATACTTTACAGATATGGACCCTATCTAGCAGTGTTAACACTGTGGTTGACTAAGTGACCGACGTTGGTCGAATGCATATATTAAATCGTGTACGCGCCTTTTTTTACATAACTACTTGTTGCGTTTCGCGCTCGCTGGAGACAATAATCAATAAACTCACGCGAGAGCGGCAACGGTGGGAGATATTGAGCTGCCACGGTAGGAGAAAATGACTGTTCGTTAATACCGCCAGCAAGATTTGCCAATATATGTATGTATATATACCTACTTATGGTCCATATCTTAAATACGGGGCCCATTTACGTCAACGTAGATATAATAACTATTAACTTATTACTATTATATGTATATATACTCACCATAACTATGAAATAACTAACGTATCACTACTCCCTAATATGGTAGTTTCACTTCCGGAGTGGGCGTGGTCTATAGCCGGACAACACACACACTAGCTCCTATTGGAAGTCACTTTGGCGGGAAAAACTGATGTCCAATACATGACTCACCCCTTCATGCACTATACAACCCCTATTCATATATACATATGTATATCATGACATCACTCTGGCTTGCCGCAGCTTGGTGCAGCTTGGCGCAGCTTGGCGCAGTCTCTATATAACTCCTGTACTCATAGGGTACTGGACTTCGTAGGGTATACCCTATTCTTTGGTCAACTAAAAAACCAGGAGCATAAACCACGGCTCCTACTACTCTTGGATCCCAGCTAGGATTCTCCTCAGATTTTCACGAGATTCTCGAAGAGGACATAGAAGCACCTATGGGTTCGTCCGGTGTGCAGTGATGATGATCCTAACAACAAACAAATAAAGACAAGCATGAATCTTCCTTGAAATATAATCTTTGTATTGGGAAAGATCGAAAACTCTGCTGAGCCAAACTGGAGACCGGAAGTAGGCTGCTGTATTTTGTGGTAATTGGACCTCATCGATTTGCCGCCATGTTCAAGATGAGACGATTCCTTTAACATAACCTTTTGGATTCACTTGTAAAAGAGCTTCAGAAGAGCTTGGCTCAGTCAGGAGCCGACAGATGGCTCGGACTGATCACAGTAAGTCCTGATTGGCTCCAGAATCCTCAGGCAGAACGTAGTTGTAAGCTTATGTTCCACAGTCTACGTCACTCCGTCTGGTGAAAGATGAGTTAATATGGCCACAGCCAGAAACGAGAAATTTAGTGGGCGTGTAGGAGGACTTATCAACCAACATAGAACTGGAGCCAAGGGACTGGTTGGTCTCGAGGCAAGACGTCGGCCTTGAGACAGAGAGGTTGTGGGTTCAAATCTCGGCTACACCAGTTGGGATTTTTATCTATGATTTCTCTCTGCGGCAACCACCCCTGGTCTCAGCAGCGAGGCCCGGCTTGAAACGTCAGTTACTCATGGACGTAAAAAATATGAGTACCTCCGGAATAAGTCGGAGTTATTTGCCTGTGCGGCGAGGGACCTCTGTGCACACGGCTTCCATGGAAAAATGGATTAACACGCAAAATTCAGTTCCTAGTATCTAGGGACTTCGTCAGGGGTAACAGCTGGCGAACGGAAAAAAAAAAAAGAATTGGAGCCATCAGTCGCCGGACACCCCGGAACTTGCTGAGGAGGGCATATGAGCACCTATGGACATGTTCGGAGTGGAACGGTAATGGATCCGCAAAAAACTCAATATTTTATTTCGTGCGTCATCCGTCCTTAAAAGAGAGTTAAGTGGACGTAGATGCGTTATGCAGCGGTTTATTTGCCCTTTTTGGCCCAATACGTCCGACTTTCGCACCGGGTTGCCTTTCAGCTTTGATCCCTACTCGCTTGGTCAGAGTAGACTGATATTTTGTTACTAGAGGCACCACGAAGAGGTGGAGCAGGGTCTGGATTGTTCAGGTTGACCTATCCTGGCGCAAGTCATCAATTATGAGTCGCTGGCAGCTTCCAGCTCTGTTTCCGGGCGTCTCTATCTCCACCGGTCACGTGGGTTCGCCAGCTCTGTTTCCAGGCGTCTATACCTCAAACCGGTCACGTGGGTTCGTGAGCTCTGTTTCCGGGCGTCTCTACCTCCACCGGTCACGTGGGTTCGCGAGCTCAGTTTCCGGGCGTCTCTATCTCCACCGGTCACGTGGGTTCGCGAGCTCTGTTTCCGGGCGTCTCTACCTCCACCGGTCACGTGAGTTCACCAGCTCTGTTTCCGGGCCTCTCTACCTCCACCGGTCACTTGGGTTCGCCAGCTTTGTTTCCGGGCGTCTCTACCTCCACCAGTCACGTGGGTTCACGAGCTCTGTTTCCGGGCGTCTTTACCTCCACCGGTCACTTGGGTTCGCCAGCTCTGTTTCCGGACGTCTCTATCTCCACCGGTGACGTGGGTTCGCCAGCTCTGTTTCCGGGCGTCTCTACCTCCACCGGTCACGTGGGTTCGCCAGCTCTGTTTCTGGGCGTCTCTACCTCCACCGGTCAGGTGGGTTCGCCAGCTCTGTTTCCGGGCGTCTCTACCTCCACCGGTCACGTGGGTTCGCCTGCTCTGTTTCCGGGTGTCTCTACCTCCACCAGTCACGTGGGTTCGCCAGCTCTGTTTCCGGGCGTCTCTACCTCCACCAGTCACGTGGGTTCGCCAGCTCTGTTTCCGGGCGTCTCTACCTCCACCGGTCACTTGGGTTCGCCGCCAGCTCTGTTTCCGGGCGTCTCTAACTCCACCAGTCACGTGGGTTCGCCAGCTCTGTTTCCGGGCGTCTCTACCTCCACCGGTCACTTGGGTTCGTCAGCTCTGTTTCCGGGCGTCTCAAACCACCACCGGTCACGTGGGTTCGTCAGCTCTGTTTCCGGGCGTCTCTACCTCCACCGGTCACGTGGGTTCGCCAGCTCTGTTTCCGGGCGTCTCTGCCTCCACCGGTCACGTGGGTTCGCCAGCTCTGTTTCCGGGCGTCTCTACCTCCACCGGTCACGTGGGTTCACCAGCTCTGTTTACGGGCGTCCCTACCTCCACCGGTCACGTGGGTTCGCCAGCTCTGTTTCCGGGCGTCTCTACCTCCACCGGTCAGTGGGTTCACCAGCCGTTCGACACGTTGAATTCAGCAAATAAAGAGATAGGATTCCTGGCTTCAGAAATTGTGAAGACAAATAAAAGCGTGAAGTAGCACTGGCCCCCTCGTCTTTAAATGTTATAGTCCAACAACATTCACATATCACGTGCCACGCTTTATCTTCCACATCATTTTATCACAACGCCGTGACGTGTTGCTAAGGGCAACTACTCCTTTTTTTTTTTTAGGCGAATTGGTGCCGAACTGACAATTGTTTCTATTGTCCATGATTCACATCCATATGTTAAAACTGGTTCTACATAACATTTAAGAACTCTTATTCTTGTTTCTATTGTCACAAATGGATTGCATAGTATCTTCCTCACTTTTTGGAAAGCTGCTTTTGCCAGAGATATTCGTTACCTCACCTGCTTTACATCTACCGTCTGAGGTTAACATTGTTCCCAGATATTTAAATTCATTTACCTGTTTTAATATTGTCCCACTTGTCTTTATTTTGCACTGTGGTGATGTCTTTCTCTTTGTTGCTACTACTTCTGTCTTTTTGTGATTGAAAATATTGCTTTTGAAAATATTGCTATTTTCTATTTAAAAAGTATATAATGCGCCTCAGAAACTCTCAGATGTGTTGATATTTAATACGTTTTAGTTTTAGCATTGCAGCTGAGTGATCTGGCGGTAAGACAAGTCCCGGGTTTGATTCTCACCAGGTGGAAATTATTTCTAGCAACAACAAAAAAAGCGATTCCATAGCTTCTGCATTGCTCTACCCTCCACTGTTCTCTGGGTTGTAAGGTACGATGTCTAGCCTTCTATGGGTAGTGAGGTCCGATGTCTAGCCTTCTCTGGGTAGTGAGGTCAGATGTCTAGCCTTCTCTGGGTAGTGAGGTCCGATGTCTAGCCTTCTCTGGGTAGTGAGGTCAGATGTCTAGCCTTCTCTGGGTAGTGAGGTCAGATGTCTAGCCTTCTCTGGGTAGTGAGATCCGATATCTTGCCTTCTATGGGTAGTGAGATCCGATTTCGTGCCTTCTCTGGGTAATGAGATCCGATATCTTGCCTTCTATGGGTAATGAGATCCGATTTCGTGCCTTCTATGGGTAATGAGATCCGATATCTTGCCTTCTATGGGTAATGAGATTCGATATCTTGCCTTCTATGGGTAATGAGATCCGATATCTTGCCTTCTATGGGTAATGAGATTCGATATCTTGCCTTCTATGGGTAATGAGATCCGATATCTTGCCTTCTATGGGTAATGAGATCCGATATCTTGCCTTCTATGGGTAATGAGATCCGATATCTTGCCTTCTATGGGTAATGAGATCCGATATCTTGCCTTCTATGGGTAGTGAGATCCGATATCTTGCCTTCTATGGGTAATGAGATCCGATATCTTGCCTTCTATGGGTAATGAGATCCGATATCTTGCCTTCTATGGGTAGTGAGATCCGATATCTTGCCTTCTATGGGTAATGAGATTCGATATCTTGCCTTCTATGGGTAATGAGATCCGATATCGTGCCTTCTATGGGTAATGAGATTCGATATCTTGCCTTCTATGGGTAGTGAGATCCGATATCTTGCCTTCTCTGGGTAGTGAGATCCGATATCTTGCCTTCTATGGGTAGTGAGATCCGATATCTTGCCTTCTCTGGGTAGTGAGATCCGATATCTTGCCTTCTATGGGTAGTGAGATCCGATATCTTGCCTTCTATGGGTAGTGAGATCCGATATCTTGCCTTCTATGGGTAGTGAGATCCGATATCTTGCCTTCTATGGGTAGTGAGATCCGATATCTTGCCTTCTATGGGTAGTGAGATCCGATATCTTGCCTTCTATGGGTAGTGAGATCCGATATCTTGCCTTCTATGGGTAGTGAGATCCGATATCTTGCCATTTCAATGGGTAGTGAGATCCGATATCTTGCCTTCTATGGGTAGTGAGATCCGATATCTTGCCTTCTATGGGTAGTGAGATCCGATATCTTGCCTTCTATGGGTAATGAGATCCGATATCTTGCCTTCTCTGGGTAGTGAGATCCGATATCTTGCCTTCTATGGGTAGTGAGATCCGATATCTTGCCTTCTATGGGTAGTGAGATCCGATATCTTGCCTTCTATGGGTAGTGAGATCCGATTTCGTGCCTTCTATGGGTAGTGAGATCCGATATCTTGCCTTCTATGGGTAGTGAGATCCGATATCTTGCCTTCTATGGGTAGTGAGATCCGATATCTTGCCTTCTATGGGTAGTGAGATCCGATATCTTGCCTTCTATGGGTAGTGAGATCCGATATCTTGCCTTCTATGGGTAGTGAGATCCGATATCTTGCCTTCTATGGGTAGTGAGATCCGATTTCGTGCCTTCTATGGGTAGTGAGATCCGATATCTTGCCTTCTATGGGTAGTGAGATCCGATATCTTGCCTTCTATGGGTAGTGAGATCCGATATCTTGCCTTCTATGGGTAGTGAGATCCGATATCTTGCCATTTCAATGGGTAGTGAGATCCGATATCTTGCCTTCTATGGGTAGTGAGATCCGATATCTTGCCTTCTATGGGTAATGAGATCCGATATCTTGCCTTCTATGGGTAGTGAGATCCGATATCTTGCCTTCTATGGGTAGTGAGATCCGATTTCGTGCCTTCTATGGGTAGTGAGATCCGATTTCGTGCCTTCTATGGGTAGTGAGATCCGATATCTTGCCTTCTATGGGTAATGAGATCCGATATCTTGCCTTCTATGGGTAGTGAGATCCGATATCTTGCCTTCTATGGGTAGTGAGATCCGATTTCGTGCCTTCTCTGGGTAGTGAGATCCGATTTCGTGCCTTCTCTGGGTAGTGAGATCCGATTTCGTGCCTTCTATGGGTAGTGAGATCCGATTTCGTGCCTTCTCGAAAAACGTTCAAACAAGAGAAGACCCTGTGTGCACTCTGTACACTTGAAGGAGCCCCTAGTGGGAAATCAAGGAGAGTAGGCCAAAATGGTCGCAGCCCGGACAAGATTAATAGAGGAAAAAACCTGCCCAAAAACGTTAACACTCTCGACAGTTAAAATGAGAGTACATCCACTGAAGTTTGAGAACATCTGCCTGTATGGCGAGGGATACGTGAGCACACGGAAGATAGTGTGGAAAAATAGGAAAATTGATAATTATGTCAAACACAGTCCCTTGGGACTCTGCTAGAGATATAAAGCTGGCGAAGGCAAACAAACACCATTATACAAACACCATTATACAAACACCATTATACAAACAACATTATACAAACACCATTATACAAACACCATTATACAAACAACATTATACAAACACAGCTCAATGGTTAATGAAATGGACTACAAAGGACAAGAGGTAGGGTTCGATCCCAACTTTCGGCTTCCGGGTTCACCCAGCCTTTAATGGGTACCGGATTTTTTTCTGGGAAAGTAAAGCGGCACGGGCGTAATTCCAACCACATTACACCAAAAATCATGTGCTGAAGGTCTGTAAAATTTATGGTCACTAACACCACATTCCCTATACGCCACTTGGCGTGACGGGGGCTCTTTACTTTTTTTTTACTATACAAACACCATTATACAAACACCATTATACAAACACTTTTATACAAACACCATTATACAAACACCGGAGGCGAAGGCGCGCCTCCCAGCACCAGAGCTGGAAGTTGTCAGCGACCCACAGCTGATGGCTTGCGTCAGTATCGGTGAACCAGAACCATCCAGACCCTGCTCCACCTCTCCGTGGTGCCTCCAGTAACAGACTAACCTGTATAGTCTGGTCAAGCGAGCAGGGATCGAAGAGGGAAGACAACCCGGTACTCAAAAATGTCGGGCAGAAGTCGGATGTGTTGGGCCGAAAGGCGCAAATATAACAGTTATACTGCAAACCACAACACAACGCAAACACGTCCACTTAACGTTCCTTTAAGGGCGGATGATGAAGAGGAATTCTACAGTCTACGAATACTCTAGACTACTTTAGTCATCGGGCGAACGTAAGCGTCAGCAAGCATACAAACAACGTATGAGCATTAACTACCCAAATATTACTCGTAGATGAATATTTATTTAGCAAAAAAATTGCACATAACGTGTGTGACGTCAAATTGTAGCCACTGTTATAAAATGTCGATTTGAAGAATGAGTGAAAAATACTACGTTCAGACCATCCCATCCAACAGCGGGGGAGGGGGTGGGGGGCGCCTCATTAGTCTAGATGGGAAAACCACCCGACTGGGCTACCGACGTTCGGACAACCCGTGTTCGATTCCCGCTGGAAGCAGTGGGATTTGTACTCGTGGTTGGGAAAAAAAATACTCCCCGCGGTCGACACAGTCGATGGCAGAAATGAGTACGATGGTAGTTCTCCGGGAAGGTGAGGAATGTCGCCTCGCATCGTGAGTTTCGATGCTTGAAGCGACACTATCCAGAAGTCTCCAAACGCTTCTGAAAAGGCGGCCGAGCGCTTATGAGTGAAAACTCGTGTGGTAAGATGCTGATGCAAGTCTCGTACTTTACCTTTACCTTACATTTACTTTGCCTTTACTTTTACTTAACTTTTACCTTTACTTTATCTTTACTTTTACTTTACTTTTACCTTTACTTTACCTTTACCTTTACTTTTATCGTTACTGTTACTTTACTTCTACCTTTACTTTATCTTTACTTTTACTTTACTTTTACTTTTACTTTTACTTTTACTTTACCTTTACTTTTACTTTTACCTTTACTTTACCTTTACTTTTACCTTTACTTTACCTTTACTTTATCTTTACTTTATCTTTACTTTATCTTTATTTTACCTTTACTTTACCTTTACTTTTACTTTACTTTTACCTTTACTTTACATTTACTTTATCTTTACTTTTACTTTACTTTTACTTTACTTTTACCTTTACTTTATCTTTACTTTTACCTTTACTTTACCTTTACTTTTACCTTTACTTTACCTTTACTTTTACTTTTACTTTACTTTTATTTTTACCTTTACTTTACCTTTACTTTCTTTACCTTTACTTTATCTTTACTTTCACTTTACCTTTAAAAGCTGCACAATTTCCCAGATTAGAACTAAAATGGCACTCTGATACGAAAAGAAACAGCCGTGACCTACAAGGGACTGCGCTGCACCGGCCAGGTGTGCTGTGACACGTCATCAAGGAAACGGAGTGTTGGTAGTCGGACGCCAAGAAGCGACCCACAGAGGTCAAGTGATTTAGTTAAGACAATGCAGAGCATGCTGGGAAGGGTGGTATGATGACTACTGGCACTTAATGAGGGTAATTTGATAGAAAAAGAGCCATGATAAAGTTCGGGAGAGAGATAACGAAACAAATAAGCCTGGATAGAGTGAATATTCCTTTAATAGTTCATGTATGCCTGCTTCGCTATAGTCTCATCTTTACCATCCCTATTAGTCTCTTCTTCATCTTTTCTTGCTCTTTTGCATTATTTCAACGTGGACGAGAGATATAGTTCCGGTCTTATGCTATTCTGTTGGCCTTTGATGCTGTTGTTGTGTTGTTTTTTTTGCAACTTAGACTACTCTATCTATCTATCTATCTATCTATCTATCTATCTATCTATCTATCTATCTATCTATCTATCTATCTATCTATCTATCTATCTATCTATCTATCTATCTATCTATCTATCTATCTATCTATTTATCTGTCCGTCCGTCCGTCAGTCCGTCTGTCTGTCTGTCTATCTATCTATCTATCTATCTATCTATCTATCTATCTATCTATCTATCTATCTATCTATCTATCTATCTATCTATCTATCTATCTATCTATCTATCTATCTATCTATCTATCTATCTATCTATCTATCTGTCTGTCTGTCTGTCTATCTGTCTGTCTGTCTGTATGTATGTATGTACGTAGGGAGGTCAAAAAGTAATGCACACCAATTTTTTTCTCGGCTAATTATAAAGATAGGAATATGAAATTTTGCACACTTGGAATATGACATGTTCCAATTATGTGCACCAAATTGCACAGCATTCTGATAAATATTACGCAATCTATGAACCGTTAAAATGGAGCTTGTCAACAATGTCCGTTACAAACAGCGAATTGTCATAGAATTTCTGGTTGCGGAGAAATAAACTGTGGCAAACATTCATAAACGACTGTGTGCAGTGTACAAATGTTCTGCAGTCGATAGGAGCACAGTTAGTCGCTGGGTTCAGAGAATTAAAGCTGCAGAAAGTGTACGAGTGGAGCTGCATGATTTACCGCGTTCTGGACGTGTTGCCTCGGCTACCAGCACAGACATGTTAAACCGGGCTGATGCCATTATTCGTAAGGATAGGCGTATCACTAGTCAGCAATTGGCATTACAGCTTACAGTCAGCAAGGGAAATGCAATCGCATTCAATTTTTAAAACTCTCGGATATTCAAAGATTTGCGCTCGACGGGTTCCTCGGTGCCTAACAAATGATCACAGAGTTCAAAGGAAAACATTCTGTTCTGAATTGTTGGAGCGTTTCGGTGTTGAAGGAGAAATGTTTTTGTCAAAAATTGTTACCGGTGACGAAACGTGGGCACATTATTATGAGCCTGAAACAAAAATGCAGTCAATGGAATGGCATCATCCGCAGTCACCAAAAAGAAAAAAATTCAAAACATCTCCATCAGCCGGAAAGGTAATGATCACTGTCTTCTGGGACATTGATGGTGTGATTCTTGTTGATGTAATGACAAGAGGTGAGACAATCAACTCGACAGCTTACATCAATACACTGACAAAACTCAAAAATCGGTTTCACAGAGTTCGGCCTAATAAGCCATCTGCAGATGTGTTGCTTCAACATGACAATGCACGCCCTCACACAAGTCTGGTAACACGGGAAGCAATCAACAAATTTGGTTGGACTGTACTGCCCCATCCTCCTTACAACCCTGATCTGGCTCCCTCAGATTTCCATCTGTTTGGACCACTCAAAAAATTCCTGCGTGGGAAACACTTTGACAATGATGAGGATGTGATCCGTGCAGTTAAAAAATGGCTACGCGAGCAGGACAAAACTTGGTACAAACGAGGCATTCATGACCTAGTTTCGCGTTGGCGTAAGGCAATACGCTTGGACTGAGATTATGTTGACAAATAGGTAGTGTCAAGGGGATGTTCAGCTACAATCTGTGAAAATTTCACACATTTTGCCCGAATAGTTTCCGAGAAAAAAAGTGGTGTGCATTACTTTTTGACCTCCCTTTAGTATGTATGTATGTATGTATGTATGTGTGTGTGTGTGCGTGCGTGTGTGTGTGTGCGCGTGTGTGTGTGTGATGTGCGTGTATGTGTGTATGTATGTATGTAAGCCTGCCTGCCTCTCTGTCTCTCTGGACTTCGCCAGATGTAAAAGCTGGCGACTGAAAAAAAAAAAAAAACTTTTTGTCACCTTTTTTCACCTTTTCGGAGACAAAGTCACCCCACAACAGCAGAGCTGGAAGCTGTCAGCGATTCACATGTAATGGCTTACGCCAGGATCAGTGAACCAGAACCCTCCAGACATTACTCCACCTCTCCATGGTGCCTCCAGACTAATCTGTCTAGTCTGACCAAGCGAGTAGGGATAGAAGAGAGAAGACAACTCGGTACTCAAAATTAACATGCTGAAGTCGGATGTGTTGGGCCGAAAGGCGCTACTACAAACTACAACACAACGTTTCTACACCCACTTAATTAACGTCCTTCAAAGGTCGAGTGATGAAGGGAGCAATCAACTCCTTTAGTAGTCATCAAGTGATGAAGGGAGCAATCAACTCCTTTAGTAGTCATCGAGTGATGAAGGGAGCAATCAACTCCTTTAGTAGTCATCGAGTGATGAAGGGAGCAATCAACTCCTTTAGTAGTCATCGAGTGATGAAGGGAGCAATCAACTCCTTTAGTAGTCATCGAGTGATGAAGGGAGCAATCAACTCCTTTAGTAGTCATCGAGTGATGAAGGGAGCAATCAACTCCTTTAGTAGTCATCGAGTGATGAAGGGAGCAATCAACTCCTTTAGTAGTCATCGAGTGATGAAGGGAGCAATCAACTCCTTTAGTAGTCATCGAGTGATGAAGGGAGCAATCAACTCCTTTAGTAGTCATCGAGTGATGAAGGGAGCAATCAACTCCTTTAGTAGTCATCGGGTGAGTGACATCAATTCCTTTAGTAGTCATCGAGTGACATCAATTCCTTTAGTAGTCATCGAGTGGCATCTATTCATTTAGTAGTCATCGAGTGACGTCTATTCATTTAGTAGTCATCGAGTGACATCTATTCATTTAGTAGTCATCGAGTGGCATCTATTCATTTAGTAGTCATCGAGTGACATCTATTCATTTAGTAGTCATCGAGTGACATCTATTCATTTAGTAGTCATCGAGTGACATCTATTCATTTAGTAGTCATCGAGTGACATCTATTTATTTAGTAGTCATCGAGTGACATCTATTCATTTAGTAGTCATCGAGTGACATCTATTCATTTAGTAGTCATCGAGTGACATCTATTCATTTAGTAGTCATCGAGTGACATCTATTCATTTAGTAGTCATCGAGTGACATCTATTCATTTAGTAGTCATCGAGTGACATCTATTTATTTAGTAGTCATCGAGTGACATCTATTCATTTAGTAGTCATCGAGTGACATCTATTCATTTAGTAGTCATCGAGTGACATCTATTCATTTAGTAGTCATCGAGTGACATCCATTCATTTAGTAGTCATCGAGTGACATCTATTCATTTAGTAGTCATCGAGTGACATCCATTCATTTAGTAGTCATCGAGTGACATCTATTCATTTAGTAGTCATCGAGTGACATCCATTCATTTAGTAGTCATCGAGTGACATCTATTCATTTAGTAGTCATCGAGTGACATCTATTAATTTAGTAGTCATCGAGTGACATCTATTGATTTAGTAGTCATCGAGTGACATCTATTCATTTAGTAGTCATCGAGTGGCATCTATTAATTTAGTAGTCATCGAGTGGCATCTATTAATTTAGTAGTCATCGAGTGACATCCATTCATTTAGTAGTCATCGAGTGGCATCTATTAATTTAGTAGTCATCGAGTGACATCTATTCATTTAGTAGTCATCGAGTGACATCTATTGATTTAGTAGTCATCGAGTGACATCTATTAATTTAGTAGTCATCGAGTGACATCTATTAATTTAGTAGTCATCGAGTGACATCTATTCATTTAGTAGTCATCGAGTGACATCTATTAATTTAGTAGTCATCGAGTGACATCTATTCATTTAGTAGTCATCGAGTGGCATCTATTAATTTAGTAGTCATCGAGTGACATCTATTCATTTAGTAGTCATCGAGTGACATCTATTAATTTAGTAGTCATCGAGTGACATCTATTCATTTAGTAGTCATCGAGTGGCATCTATTAATTTAGTAGTCATCGAGTGACATCTATTAATTTAGTAGTCATCGAGTGACATCTATTCATTTAGTAGTCATCGAGTGACATCTATTAATTTAGTAGTCATCGAGTGACATCCATTCATTTAGTAGTCATCGAGTGGCATCTATTAATTTAGTAGTCATCGAGTGACATCTATTCATTTAGTAGTCATCGAGTGACATCTATTGATTTAGTAGTCATCGAGTGACATCTATTCATTTAGTAGTCATCGAGTGACATCTATTAATTTAGTAGTCATCGAGTGACATCTATTGATTTAGTAGTCATCGAGTGACATCTATTCATTTAGTAGTCATCGAGTGGCATCTATTAATTTAGTAGTCATCGAGTGGCATCTATTAATTTAGTAGTCATCGAGTGACATCCATTCATTTAGTAGTCATCGAGTGGCATCTATTAATTTAGTAGTCATCGAGTGGCATCTATTAATTTAGTAGTCATCGAGTGGCGTCCATTCATTTAGTAGTCATCGAGTGACATCTATTGACTTAGTAGTCATCGAGTGACATCTATTTATTTAGTAGTCATCGAGCGACATCTATTTATTTAGTAGTCATCGAGTGACATCTATTAATTTAGTAGTCATCGAGTGACATCTATTTATTTAGTAGTCATCGAGTGACATCTATTTATTTAGTAGTCATCGAGTGGCGTCCATTCATTTAGTAGTCATCGAGTGACATCTATTCATTTAGTAGTCATCGAGTGACATCTATTCATTTAGTAGTCATCCAGTGGCGTCCATTCATTTAGTAGTCATCGAGTGACATCTATTCATTTAGTAGTCATCGAGTGACATCTATTCATTTAGTAGTCATCGAGTGGCATCTATTCATTTAGTAGTCATCGAGTGGCATCCATTCATTTAGTAGTTATCGAGTGACATCTATTCATTTAGTAGTCATCGAGTGACATCTATTCGTTTAGTAGTCATCGGGTGACATCTATTGACTTAGTAGTCATCGAGTGACATCTATTCATTTAGTAGTCATCGAGTGGCATCTATTGACTTAGTAGTCATCGAGTGACATCTATTGACTTAGTAGTCATCGAGTGACATCTATTCATTTAGTAGTCATCGAGTGGCATCTATTGACTTAGTAGTCATCGAGTGACATCTATTGACTTAGTAGTCATCGAGTGACATCTATTCATTTAGTAGTCATCGAGTGACATCTATTAATTTAGTAGTCATCGAGTGACATCTATTGACTTAGTAGTCATCGAGTGGCATCTATTCATTTAGTAGTCATCGAGTGACATCTATTGACTTAGTAGTCATCGAGTGGCATCTATTGACTTAGTAGTCATCGAGTGGCATCTATTCATTTAGTAGTCATCGGGTGACATCTATTGACTTAGTAGTCATCGAGTGACATCTATTGACTTAGTAGTCATCGAGTGACATCTATTGACTTAGTAGTCATCGAGTGGCATCTATTGACTTAGTAGTCATCGAGTGGCATCTATTCATTTAGTAGTCATCGGGTGACATCTATTGACTTAGTAGTCATCGAGTGACATCTATTGACTTAGTAGTCATCGAGTGACATCTATTGACTTAGTAGTCATCGAGTGACATCTATTCATTTAGTAGTCATCGAGTGGCATCTATTGACTTAGTAGTCATCGAGTGACATCTATTGACTTAGTAGTCATCGAGTGACATCTATTCATTTAGTAGTCATCGAGTGACATCTATTCATTTAGTAGTCATCGAGTGACATCTATTGACTTAGTAGTCATCGAGTGACATCTATTGACTTAGTAGTCATCGAGTGACATCTATTCATTTAGTAGTCATCGAGTGACATCTATTGACTTAGTAGTCATCGAGTGACATCTATTCATTTAGTAGTCATCGAGTGACATCTATTCATTTAGTAGTCATCGAGTGACATCTATTGACTTAGTAGTCATCGAGTGACATCTATTGACTTAGTAGTCATCGAGTGACATCTATTGACTTAGTAGTCATCGAGTGACATCTATTCATTTAGTAGTCATCGAGTGGCATCTATTGACTTAGTAGTCATCGAGTGACATCTATTCATTTAGTAGTCATCGAGTGACATCTATTCATTTAGTAGTCATCGGTTGACATCTATTGACTTAGTAGTCATCGAGTGGCATCTATTGACTTAGTAGTCATCGAGTGACATCTATTCATTTAGTAGTCATCGGTTGACATCTATTGACTTAGTAGTCATCGAGTGACATCTATTCATTTAGTAGTCATCGAGTGACATCTATTCATTTAGTAGTCATCGAGTGGCATCTATTGACTTAGTAGTCATCGAGTGGCATCTATTGACTTAGTAGTCATCGAGTGACATCTATTCATTTAGTAGTCATCGGTTGACATCTATTGACTTAGTAGTCATCGAGTGACATCTATTCATTTAGTAGTCATCGAGTGGCATCTATTGACTTAGTAGTCATCGGTTGACATCTATTGACTTAGTAGTCATCGAGTGACATCTATTCATTTAGTAGTCATCGGTTGACATCTATTGACTTAGTAGTCATCGAGTGACATCTATTCCTCTAGAAGTCATCGAGTGACATCTATTCATTTAGTAGTCATCGAGTGACATCTATTGACTTAGTAGTCATCGAGTGACATCTATTCATTTAGTAGTCATCGGGTGACATCTATTGACTTAGTAGTCATCGAGTGACATCTATTCATTTAGTAGTCATCGGGTGACATCTATTGACTTAGTAGTCATCGGGTGACATCTATTGACTTAGTAGTCATCGAGTGACATCTATTGACTTAGTAGTCATCGGGTGACATCTATTGACTTAGTAGTCATCGAGTGACATCTATTCCTCTAGAAGTCATCGAGTGACATCTATTCATTTAGTAGTCATCGGGTGACATCTATTGACTTAGTAGTCATCGAGTGACATCTATTCATTTAGTAGTCATCGAGTGACATCTATTGACTTAGTAGTCATCGAGTGACATCTATTCATTTAGTAGTCATCGGGTGACATCTATTGACTTAGTAGTCATCGAGTGACATCTATTCATTTAGTAGTCATCGGGTGACATCTATTGACTTAGTAGTCATCGGGTGACATCTATTGACTTAGTAGTCATCGAGTGACATCTATTGACTTAGTAGTCATCGGGTGACATCTATTGACTTAGTAGTCATCGAGTGACATCTATTCCTCTAGAAGTCATCGAGTGACATCTATTCATTTAGTAGTCATCGGGTGACATCTATTGACTTAGTAGTCATCGGGTGACATCTATTGACTTAGTAGTCATCGAGTGACATCTATTGACTTAGTAGTCATCGGGTGACATCTATTGACTTAGTAGTCATCGAGTGACATCTATTCCTCTAGAAGTCATCGAGTGACATCTATTCATTTAGTAGTCATCGGGTGACATCTATTGACTTAGTAGTCATCGAGTGACATTTATTCCTTTAGTATTCATCGAGTGACATCTATTGACTTAGTAGTCATCGAGTGACATCTATTCATTTAGTAGTCATCGGGTGACATCTATTGACTTAGTAGTCATCGAGTGACATCTATTCCTCTAGAAGTCATCGGGTGACATCTATTGACTTAGTAGTCATCGAGTGACATCTATTGACTTAGTAGTCATCGAGTGACATCTATTCCTCTAGAAGTCATCGAGTGACATCTATTCATTTAGTAGTCATCGAGTGACATCTATTCCTCTAGAAGTCATCGAGTGACATCTATTCATTTAGTAGTCATCGAGTGACATCTATTGACTTAGTAGTCATCGAGTGACATCTATTCCTCTAGAAGTCATCGAGTGACATCTATTCCTCTAGAAGTCATCGAGTGACATCTATTCCTCTAGAAGTCATCGAGTGACATCTATTCCTCTAGAAGTCATCGGGTGACATCTATTGACTTAGTAGTCATCGAGTGACATCTATTGACTTAGTAGTCATCGAGTGACATCTATTCCTCTAGAAGTCATCGAGTGACATCTATTCCTCTAGAAGTCATCGAGTGACATCTATTGACTTAGTAGTCATCGAGTGACATCTATTCCTCTAGAAGTCATCGGTTGACATCTATTGACTTAGTAGTCATCGAGTGACATCTATTCCTCTAGAAGTCATCGAGTGACATCTATTCCTCTAGAAGTCATCGAGTGACATATATTCCTCTAGAAGTCATCGAGTGACATATATTCCTTTAGTAAAACATCGAGTGACATCTATTCCTTTAGTAAAACATCGAGTGACATATATTCCTTTAGTAAAACATCGAGTGACATCTATTCCTTTAGTAAAACATCGAGTGACATCTATTCCTTTAGTAGTCATCGGGTGACATCTATTGACTTAGTAGTCATCGAGTGACATTTATTCCTTTAGTATTCATCGAGTGACATCTATTCCTTTAGTAAAACATCGAGTGACATCTACTCCTTTAGTAAAACATCGAGTGACATATATTCCTCTAGTAGTTATCCAGTGAACGATGGGAAGAAAGGATTTCACCTTTTGTCTAGAATAGAGGCCACATCCACTGAGATGTAGAATCAACTGGAAGTTGAGATCTCTGGACAAACAAACTCATTGTGTGAGCATTATTGCGCAATGACAATTGGACGTGGAACAGCTCGTTGCAGCCCTGGGCGCCTCTCTCCGTGTTGCTTTAACAGTCGATGAATGCTAGAGTTCTCTCCCGCTTCCCGCCTCTTCATTCGGCAGCCCTAAATTCGCATTTGTTGTATTCTGCCTACAGTTGTGTACATTTACGTATTTCGGCATGGCACGTCCGACTTCCAAGTTTTGTATTTTTGGACAGAGTTTGCTCTCCTCTTCGACGCTCACTTGGACAAGTTGAGTAACAGTGCTGGTGATGCTAGGACATTCTTACCAATTCTTGGTAATTTCCTAGTTTAAACACACATTTGTATTTCAGATTAGCGAGTGATCTCCCGTTAGTTGGCGTCACAACAAAACTATAGTGGTTTTCAAATAATAAAAATTATGTTGGGGTTTAGGGTTAGCATTTTACCATCGGGTCGTCTCTCTTTTCTGTACAATAATGAAAGTTTTAGAGAATCACAGAATAAAGTTTAATGTTACTCAAGGGGATGTAACTCTCCAAACTGAAATAATTTATGTGGTTAAACTAGGACTTTACCGTGATCTTATCTTACTGACAAAGCCCGGCCTCTGGTGCTTCTTCTTTACTCGACCAAAAATGATGTTTGATATTTTGTGTCTCCATTCGCAATCAAAATGCGAAATCTTTCAGCCCTACACATACTCTATCATTGCATACCTTTGGGGCCGGGTTTTCCTTCCCCCTTTGAACACCACTAACTTGACCGACCAGGTTGAACATGTTATTCCGAGGTAAACTCGATTTTTGAAGAAAAAAAAAGATCTTAATTTTATAAGGAAAACATTTACTCTTTCTACCAAGGAGAAGGATAAGAACTGATAAGTACTTTTTAAAATGTTACCAGCGAAAGTTTTATATTTAGATCGTAAAAGATCGCATGTGAGACCTTAGCGATCAAACACGTGGAGGGAAACATCAGCCGGGCTAAACCCCCCCCCCCCCCCAACGTGTGCTTTTCTTAAGTTAAGCCCTTAACTTACGACTGACTTAGCAGGTCGGTAAGGGATAAATGTTTTATGCTCAGAGAAATTCTCAGAATATGGAGATCAAAGTAGCAACGATAAACATATGCGGGATAAAATATAAAGAAGTCGAACTTATAGAAGAAATGACAAAAAGGAAAATTAAAATACTAGGATTAGCGGACACCAGAGTAAAAGGTCAACAGATAAAGAAAACACACATGGACTACGCGAAAATATTCTCAGGAGTCAACAACACAGAAAGAGCAACACACGGAGTAGGTTTTATCATCGACCCAGAGCGCGCAAAGAACATTCTAGAAATAAAATATCATTCAGAAAGAATTATCACAATTAAATTACTAGTAGACGATCGAAAAACAAATTACATTCAAATCTATGCACCGTGCAACAACAATGAAAGTGACAGTGAAGAATTCTACGACACATTAAATTAAATCATTAACAAGATTGACGAAAGCGACGACATGTTAGTGATGGGAGATTTTAATGGAAGGCTTGGGAAACGCAACAGTGAGAACAGAGATATCTTAGGACCCTTTGGCGATAAAACAGCTGAAATAAACGAAAATGGAAGCAGACTGCTGGAACTATGCAATCAAAATGATTTATTTATCACCAACACATTCTTCAAACACATAGAGTCGCAAGTATACAACTGGTACAAATGGAATGACACAACATACAGAAGCCAGATATATTTTATACTAATAAGACAACAGAATAAGAAAAGAGAAACCGACAGTAGAGCAATCCCAAATATTACAGATGACACGGATCATAAGATGGTTAAAATCACACTAAGACAGCCAAAAATAAAGAGAATATACGAAAACAAACAAAAGAAACGAAAAGAACAGACAATAAAAATAAAACAATTAAAAGATCAAGAAAGAAGAAAAACCCTAGAAGAAAAACTAACAGAGGAATTCAAGAACCTCCCTAACAAAGTATGCACAGTAGAAGAAGAGTGGAAACAATTTAAGGAAACAGTAACCAACATCTCTAAAACAGTTTGTGGAACGAAGCTAAGAACAAGAGAAAGGAAAAAGAGCACCCCGTGGTGGAACGAAACAATCAGAGAAGCAATTAAAGAAAAGAAGAAACTGTTTAAAAATTGGAGGGAGAACAAGAACCAAGAAAAATATGAAAAATATGCCTTAGTTCGAAAAAGAGTTAAAAGTTTTATCAAAGAAGCTAAGCAAAAGAATTGTACAGAATTCGGACAAAACATGAGCAGGGACTTCAAGACAGCCACAAGAGATTTCTATAAAGCAGTAAAAGCCACAAAAGTGAGAAAAGAAAACCATGATCCTACTGAGCTGATAAATGACAAAGACGGACAGCCAATATCAAATAACCAATGTATACAACAGAGATGGAAAGAATATTTTGAAGACCTGTTAAACATACCAACTACCAATAAGACAACAAAAACCACGCTAGAACTACATGGACAAGTAACATCAAAAGATGGACTGGTCAGCGTATAACAACCTACACTATCAAAGCAAGAGACTGAGCGGAATGGTGCTCCATTGTAGCCAACCTTCGATGCGGAGACAGCACTCAATGATGATGATGATGATGATGATGATGATGATGATGATGATGATGATGATGATGATGATGAGTGTATTTCTGATGTTCGTGAATTGTTTGTCCCTAAACTTCCTAGATATTTAAATTCCTCTACTTTGTTTTAGTTGTATACCGTCTATAGTTATGTTGGTGTTCTGTTTCTCTTTTGCGATATTAATGACTTCTGTCTTGTTGATGTTTATTTTCATGTTTGTTTTGTTGGTTCCTGTGCTGTTAAGTCTACCTAAGTGTTCTACTAGGTCTGCGTATCTGCATTTAGTACATACAGCTATATTTTCGAAGCAACACCATCGCCATTGCCAGTCACTCCAACCCTGCAAAATTTCAATGGCCTGAGAAAGAAGAAGAAGCAAGGAGAGGTAAACCGGTACAATACCAGCACATTCTCTTATAATTGGAAGTCGACATTTAAAGCGAGTGCGACGTTAAGAGACTTTGAGCCGGCCCGATGTCACAAGACGCCATTATCGGGCAATTGCTGAGAAGATGAGGTGGGCAAATCCCCGGCCAAATGAAGTCTAAATCTCAGATAAGATTGAGAGAGAGAAAATGAGAGCTGATGACACGGGTAATTGTATCTGAGGAATGGAAGTAGTAAACAAGAAATGAACATAAGAAATGGGACGGATAACAGTGAACGCGAATAAAGGATGTGAACAAATGTTCATTGTCTTGTTAACTTGTTGGTAGCGAGAGGTATGGTCGTGATAAGAAAACAGCAAAATGGCGGAGTTATTAATTCGTGAACAAACAAAGAATAGTCAGGTTGTTATCATTATACGACTCAGAACAGGGCGTAATCGACTCCATAGTCAAATGTATATACAATTCAAGATTGGCACATCATCCCCCATGTACTTGTGGACCAACACCCAGACTGCTGAACACATACTTGAAGACTGTACCGAGTAAAGTAAGTAAAAAAGTAAAGAGCCTTGTCACGCCAAGTGGCGTATAGGGAATATGGCGTTCATCATCATCATCATCATCGAGTGCCTTCTCCGCAACGAAGGTTGGACACCATGGATCGCCATTCTACTCTGTTTCTTGCTTTGATGGTGCAGGCTGTCATAGATTGACTTGTCCATCTTTTGATGTTACTCGTCCATGTTAGTCTTGGTCTGCCTCTGCCTCTTTTACCTTGTATTTTTCCTTCCAATATTACTTTTAGTAGGCTGTTGTGTCTTTTAACATGCCCCAAAAATTTCATTTGTCTTGTCTTAATTGTATTTAGTAGTTCTCTTTTTATTTTCAGTTGTTTTAAAACTTCATCGTTTGTTATCTTTTGTTTCCATCCAATTCTACCTATACTTCTATAAATCCACATTTCAAAGGCTTCAATTTTCTGTTCTGTTTTCTTGTCTAATGTCCATGTTTCTGCACCATGCAGGAATATTGAGAAGATGTAACATTTTGCCATTGGCCAGTGGTGAGGAGTGTAGAACACTCCAAGGTATGAAGACAGCTTCACAAGGGAGGAACACAACACAATACTGACGTTTCGGCCAGGGGCCTTTTTCAGAGTTCAAGGACAACGAAAACAAACGATGAAACACAATTATCTATAAATACATGATCAGAAGAAGAGGATAGAAAAGAAAAAAGTAGGATGATGTAAAGTAAGGCTGGGGTCTGAAGTCGCATGTATTTAACAGCCAAAAGACTTAAGGCATCTCATATCAAAGATATAAACGTACAAAAACTCAGTGTCCTGCCACCAGTCTCGCGACACAAGAGACAAGTGGAACCTTCAGGGTGCCAACGGAGTGTACAATTAAAAATAGTCCCCTCTTACTTTATGGATTGTCTTCTTCTTCTACCTATCAGCTCCTTGTGGAGCATAGGTCTTCAACAAACACTTTCAGTTCACTGTGGAGCATAGGTCTTCAACAAACACTTTCAGCTCCTTGTGGAGCATAGGTCTTCAACAAACACTTTCAGTTCACTGTGGAGCATAGGTCTTCAACAAACACTTTCAGTTCACTGTGGAGCATAGGTCTTCAACAAACACTTTCAGCTCCTTGTGGAGCATAGATCTTCAACAAACACTTTCAGTTCACTGTGGAGCATAGGTCTTCAACAAACACTTTCAGCTCCTTGTGGAACATAGGTCTTCAACAAACACGTTCAGCTCACTGTGGGGCATAGGTCTTCAACAAACACTTTCAGCTCCCTGTGGAGCATAGGTCGTCAACAAACACTTTCAGCTCCCTGTGAAGCATGGGTCTTCAACAAACACTTTCAGCTCCCTGTGGAGTATAGGTCGTCAACAAACACTTTCATCTCCCTGCAGAGCATATGCCTTCAACCAACACTTTCAGCTCCCTGTGGAGCATAGGTCTTCAACAAACACTTTCAGCTCCCTGTGAAGCATAGGTCTTCAACAAACACTTTCAGCTCCCTGTGGAGCATAGGTCTTCAACAAACACTTTCAGCTCCCTGGGGAGCATATACCTTCAACAAACACTTTCAGCTCCCTGGGGAGCATATACCTTCAACAAACACTTTCAGCTCCCTGTGAAGCATAGTTCATCAGCAAACACTGTCAGCTCCCTGTGAAGCATAGTTCATCAACAAACACTTTCAGCTCCCTGTGGAGCATATGCCTTCAACAAACACTTTCAGCTCCCCGTGGAGCATATGCCTTCAACAAACACTTTCCAAGCCGTTATTTTTCTTGCCATTCTTTTAAGATCATTCCATGTCTTCCCCCATCATCTTCATCTCTGCTTCCATCTGTCTTCTGAAAGAATATTTTGGTCTTCCTCTTTGTCTTGTTTCATTGTGGATTCAAAAAAGGGCCTATTGTTTACTACTCTCCCTTACCTTCCGCAGTACGTGTCCAATCCAGCACCATAATCTTCGCTGTATCCCTTTATCCACTGGTATTTGTCTGGTACATTTCCATAATTCTATGTTAGTGATCTTGGTCTGCTCTTTCCATCCTATCATTATGGATTGTAGCTGGGGACTAATATAACCTGGAAGACATAGTCTGGTGTTGAACGGGTCGTGTCTCGCCGAGAAGTTGACAAAACCCCCAAACAATCATGCTGAACCCAAAGGGAATGAACGCTGCAGTTTGCTGTGGATTACGATATATCGCAAATTGCGTCAAATTGCGGTCTTTGAAAAGGAAGGATGAGGAAGAAGAGTAACCATCTGGGGAAGGCAGAAAATAAAGAACCAAGAAATTAAAAAAAAGACCAATACACCAACAAACAACTGACTAAAAACGAACAAACCAAAATGGAGCCAAAAAACTACGGTCCAGCAAACAATAAACTAACAAAGAGCAAACCAAAATAAACAAATCAACAAACAACGAACCAATAATCAACCAACAACGAACAAAAAAGCAACAAACAGCGAACCATCAACCAGCCTTCATCTAACCAATGTCAACAAACAAACAAACAACACATCAAATACCAACCAAAGACGAACCAAAAACCAACAACACAGCAACCATTAAACAGTAAACCAAAAAACAAACATACAACCAACCAACAACCAATAAACCAACAAACAACAAACAAAAAATTAACAAACAGCTAAGCAACAACCAACAAACCAACAACCAACGTATCAACAACCAACCACAACCAACCAACAACGAAGCAACAATGTACCAACAACTAACCAACAACGTACCAACAACCAACCAACAACGTAGCAACAACGTACCAACAACCAACCAACAACGTACCAACAATCAACCAACAGCGTAGCAACAATGTACCAACAACCAACCAACAACGTACCAAAAAACCAACCAACAACGTACCAACAACAAACCAACAACGTACCAACAAACAACGTACCAACAACCAACCAACAACGCAGCAACAATGTACCAACAACCAACCAGCAACGTACCAACAACGTATCAACAACCAACCAACAACGTACCAACAATGTACCAACAACCAACCAACAACGTACCAACAATGTACCAACAACCAACCAACAACGTAGCAACAATGTACCAACAACCAACCAACAACGTAGCAACAATGTACCAACAACCAACCAACAACGTACCAACAATGTACCAACAACCAACCAACAACGTACCAACAATGTACCAACAACCAACCAACAACGTAGCAACAACGTACCAACAAACAACCAACAACGTACCAACAATGTACCAACAACCAACCAACAATGTACCAAACACCAACCAACAACGTAGCAACAACGTACCAGCCAACAACCAACAAACAACGTAGCAACAACGTTCCAACAACCAACAAACAACGTAGCAACAGCCAATGAAACAATCAACCAACAAACAACGCATCAACAACCAATAAACCAACAAACAACGCAACAACAACCAATCAACCAACAAACAACGCATCAACAACCAATAAACCAACAAACAGCGCATCAACAACCAATAAACCAACAAACAACGCATCAACAACCAATAAACCAACAAACAGCGCATCAACAACCAATCAACCAACAAACAACGCATCAACAACCAATCAACCAACAAAGAACGAACCAACAAACATCGAAACAACAAACAACGTAGCAACAACCAAAAACGTAGCAACAACCAACCAACAACGTTCAAACAACCAACCAACAATGTACTAACAACTAACCAACAACCAACCAACAACAACGAACCAACATCGTACCAATAACTTAGCAACAACAAACCAACAACCAAAAAACAACGTACTAACAATCAAGCAACAAACAACCAACAACCAGCAAACAACGTACTAATAATAACCAACAATCAACCAACAACCAACCAACAACCAACCAACAACCAACAAACAACGTACTAACAACCAACGAATAACCAACAAACAACTTACTAACAATCAACCAAAAACGTACTAACAATCAACAAACAACGTACCAACAATCAACTAACAACGTACCAACAACCAACCAACCTAGACAGAACCAACACCGAGTGCTATAGAATGTCTAGACAGAACCACCAGAGAGTTCTAAACAAGGTCTAGACAGAACCACCAGCGAGTGCTAAAGAAGGTCTAGACAGAACCACCAGCGAGTGTTAAAGAATTTCTAGACAGAACCACCAGAGAGTTCTAAAGAAGGTCGAGACAGAACCACCAGAGAGTGTTAAAGAATTTCTAGACAGAACCACCAGAGAGTTCTAAAGAAGGTCGAGACAGAACCACCAGAGAGTGTTAAAGAATTTCTAGACAGAACCACCAGAGAGTTCTAAAGAAGGTCGAGACAGAACCACCAGAGAGTGTTAAAGAATTTCTAGACAGAACCACCAGAGAGTTCTAAAGAAGGTCGAGACAGAACCACCAGAGAGTGTTAAAGAATTTCTAGACAGAACCACCAGAGAGTTCTAAAGAAGGTCGAGACAGAACCACCAGAGAGTTCTAAAGAAGGTCTAGACAGAACCACCAGAGAGTTCTAAAGAAGGTCTAGACAGAACCACCAGAGAGTTCTAAAGAAGGTCTAGACAGAACCACCAGAGAGTTCTAAAGAAGGTCTAGACAGAACCACCAGAGTGTTAAAGAATTTCTAGACAGAACCACCAGAGTGTTAAAGAATTTCTAGACAGAACCACCAGAGAGTTCTAAAGAAGGTCGAGACAGAACCACCAGAGTGTTAAAGAATTTCTAGACAGAACCACCAGTGTGTTAAAGAATTTCTAGACAGAACCACCAGAGAGTTCTAAAGAAGGTCGAGACAGAACCACCAGCGAGTGCTAAAGAAGGTCTAGACAGAACCACCAGAGTGTTAAAGAATTTCTAGACAGAACCACCAGAGTGTTAAAGAATTTCTAGACAGAACCACCAGAGTGTTAAAGAATTTCTAGACAGAACCACCAGAGTGTTAAAGAATTTCTAGACAGAACCACCAGAGAGTGCTAAAGAAGGTCTAGACAGAACCACCAGAGAGTTCTAAAGAAGGTCTAGACAGAACCACCAGCGAGTGTTAAAGAAAGTCTAGACAGAACCACCAGCGAGTGTTAAAGAATTTCTAGACAGAACCACCAGAGAGTTCTAAAGAAGGTCGAGACAGAACCACCAGAGAGTGTTAAGGAATTTCTAGACAGAACCACCAGAGAGTTCTAAAGAAGGTCGAGACAGAACCACCAGAGAGTGTTAAAGAATTTCTAGACAGAACCACCAGAGAGTTCTAAAGAAGGTCGAGACAGAACCACCAGAGAGTTCTAAAGAAGGTCTAGACAGAACCACCAGAGTGTTAAAGAATTTCTAGACAGAACCACCAGAGTGTTAAAGAATTTCTAGACAGAACCACCAGAGTGTTAAAGAATTTCTAGACAGAACCACCAGAGTGTTAAAGAATTTCTAGACAGAACCACCAGAGTGTTAAAGAATTTCTAGACAGAACCACCAGAGAGTTCTAAAGAAGGTCGAGACAGAACCAGCGGAGAGTTCTAAAGAAGGTCTAGACAGAACCACCAGAGTGTTAAAGAATTTCTAGACAGAACCACCAGTGTGTTAAAGAATTTCTAGACAGAACCACCAGAGTGTTAAAGAAGGTCTAGACAGAACCACCAGCGAGTGTTAAAGAATTTCTAGACAGAACCACCAGAGAGTGCTAAAGAAGGTCTAGACAGAACCACCAGAGAGTTCTAAAGAAGGTCTAGACAGAACCACCAGCGAGTGCTAAAGAAAGTCTTGACAGAACCACCAGCGAGTGTTAAAGAATTTCTAGACAGAACCACCAGAGAGTTCTAAAGAAGGTCGAGACAGAACCACCAGAGAGTGTTAAGGAAATTCTAGACAGAACCACCAGAGAGTTCTAAAGAAGGTCGAGACAGAACCACCAGAGAGTGTTAAAGAATTTCTAGACAGAACCACCAGAGAGTTCTAAAGAAGGTCGAGACAGAACCACCAGAGAGTGTTAAAGAATTTCTAGACAGAACCACCAGAGAGTTCTAAAGAAGGTCGAGACAGAACCACCAGAGAGTGTTAAAGAATTTCTAGACAGAACCACCAGAGAGTTCTAAAGAAGGTCGAGACAGAACCACCAGAGAGTTCTAAAGAAGGTCTAGACAGAACCACCAGAGTGTTAAAGAATTTCTAGACAGAACCACCAGAGTGTTAAAGAATTTCTAGACAGAACCACCAGAGTGTTAAAGAATTTCTAGACAGAACCACCAGAGTGTTAAAGAATTTCTAGACAGAACCACCAGAGTGTTAAAGAATTTCTAGACAGAACCACCAGAGAGTTCTAAAGAAGGTCGAGACAGAACCACCGGAGAGTTCTAAAGAAGGTCTAGACAGAACCACCAGAGAGTGTTAAAGAATTTCTAGACAGAACCACCAGAGAGTTCTAAAGAAGGTCTAGACAGAACCACCAGAGAGTTCTAAAGAAGGTCTAGACAGAACCACCAGAGTGTTAAAGAATTTCTAGACAGAACCACCAGAGTGTTAAAGAATTTCTAGACAGAACCACCAGAGAGTTCTAAAGAAGGTCTAGACAGAACCACCAGAGAGTTCTAAAGAAGGTCGAGACAGAACCACCAGAGAGTTAAAGAATTTCTAGACAGAACCACCAGAGAGTTCTAAAGAAGGTCGAGACAGAACCACCAGAGAGTGTTAAAGAATTTCTAGACAGAACCACCAGAGAGTTCTAAAGAAGGTCTAGACAGAACCACCAGAGAGTTCTAAAGAAGGTCTAGACAGAACCACCAGAGAGTTCTAAAGAAGGTCGAGACAGAACCACCAGAGAGTTCTAAAGGAGGTCTAGACAGAACCACCAGAGTGTTAAAGAATTTATAGACAGAACCACCAGAGTGTTAAAGAATTTCTAGACAGAACCACCAGAGAGTTCTAAAGAAGGTCGAGACAGAACCACCAGAGAGTTAAATAATTTCTAGACAGAACCACCAGAGAGTTCTAAAGAAGGTCGAGACAGAACCACCAGAGAGTTCTAAAGAAGGTCTAGACAGAACCACCAGAGAGTTCTAAAGAAGGTCTAGACAGAACCACCAGAGAGTTCTAAAGAAGGTCGAGACAGAACCACCAGAGAGTTCTAAAGAAGGTCGAGACAGAACCACCAGAGTGTTAAAGAATTTCTAGACAGAACCACCAGAGAGTTCTAAAGAAGGTCGAGACAGAACCACCAGAGAGTGTTAAAGAATTTCTAGACAGAACCACCAGAGAGTTCTAAAGAAGGTCGAGACAGAACCACCAGAGAGTGTTAAAGAATTTCTAGACAGAACCACCAGAGAGTTCTAAAGAAGGTCGAGACAGAACCACCAGAGAGTGTTAAAGAATTTCTAGACAGAACCACCAGAGAGTTCTAAAGAAGGTCGAGACAGAACCACCAGAGAGTTCTAAAGAAGGTCTAGACAGAACCACCAGAGTGTTAAAGAATTTCTAGACAGAACCACCAGAGTGTTAAAGAATTTCTAGACAGAACCACCAGAGTGTTAAAGAATTTCTAGACAGAACCACCAGAGTGTTAAAGAATTTCTAGACAGAACCACCAGAGTGTTAAAGAATTTCTAGACAGAACCACCAGAGTGTTAAAGAATTTCTAGACAGAACCACCAGAGAGTTCTAAAGAAGGTCGAGACAGAACCACCAGAGAGTTCTAAAGAAGGTCTAGACAAAACCAAAAGAGAGTGTTAAAGAATTTCTAGACAGAACCACCAGAGAGTTCTAAAGGTCTAGACAGAACCACCAGAGAGTTCTAAAGAAGGCCTAGACAAGACCACCAGCGAGTGTTAAAGAAAGTCTAGATAAGACCACCAGCGAGTGCTAAAGAAGGCTTAGACAATACCACTAGCGAGTGCTAAAGAATGCCTAGACAAGAATACCAGAGAGGGCTAAAGAAGGCCTAGACAAGACCATCAGCGAGTGTTAAAGAAGACCTAGACAAGACCACCAGAGAGTGCTTAAGAAGTTCTAGACAGAACTACCTGCGAGTCCTAAAGAAGGTATAGACAAAACCACTAGCGACTGCAAAAGACAGTCTAGACAGAACCACCAGCGAGTGCTAAAGAAGGTCCAGACAGAACCACCAGAGTGTTCTAAAGAAAGCCTAATCAAACCACCAGTGGATGCTAAAGAAGACCTAGACAAGACCACCAGCGAGTGCTAACGAAGGCCTAGACAAGACCACCAGAGAGTGCTAAAGAAGGCCTAGACTAGACCACCAGCAAGTGTTAAAGAAGGCCTAGTCAATACCAGCAGCGAGTGTTGAAGAATGCCTAGACAAGAATACCAGAGAGTGCTAAAGAAGGTCTAGACAAGACCACCAGAGAGTGCTAAAGAAGAGATAGACAAGACCACCAGCGAGTGTTACGGAAAGCCTAGACAAGACCACCAGAGAGTGCTTTAGAAGTTATAGACAGAACTACCAGCGAGTCCTAGAGAAGGTCTAGACAGAACAACCAGTGAGTTCTAAAGATGGTCTAGACAGAACCACCAGCGACTTCTAAAGAATTTCTAGACAGAACCACCAGAGAGTTCTAAAGAAGGTCGAGACAGAACCACCAGAGTGTTAAAGAATTTTTAGACAGAACCACCAGAGTGTTAAAGAATTTCTAGACAGAACAACCAGAGAGTTCTAAAGAAGGTCGAGACAGAACCACCAGAGAGTTCTAAAGAAGGTCTAGACAGAACCACCAGAGTGTTAAAGAATTTCTAGACAGAACCACCAGAGTGTTAAAGAATTTCTAGACAGAACCACCAGAGTGTTAAAGAATTTCTAGACAGAACCACCAGAGTGTTAAAGAATTTCTAGACAGAACCACCAGAGTGTTAAAGAATTTCTAGACAGAACCACCAGAGAGTTCTAAAGAAGGTCGAGACAGAACCACCGGAGAGTTCTAAAGAAGGTCTAGACAGAACCACCAGAGAGTGTTAAAGAATTTCTAGACAGAACCACCAGAGAGTTCTAAAGAAGGTCTAGACAGAACCACCAGAGAGTTCTAAAGAAGGTCTAGACAGAACCACCAGAGTGTTAAAGAATTTCTAGACAGAACCACCAGAGTGTTAAAGAATTTCTAGACAGAACCACCAGAGAGTTCTAAAGAAGGTCTAGACAGAACCACCAGAGAGTTCTAAAGAAGGTCGAGACAGAACCACCAGAGAGTTAAAGAATTTCTAGACAGAACCACCAGAGAGTTCTAAAGAAGGTCGAGACAGAACCACCAGAGAGTGTTAAAGAATTTCTAGACAGAACCACCAGAGAGTTCTAAAGAAGGTCTAGACAGAACCACCAGAGAGTTCTAAAGAAGGTCTAGACAGAACCACCAGAGAGTTCTAAAGAAGGTCGAGACAGAACCACCAGAGAGTTCTAAAGAAGGTCTAGACAGAACCACCAGAGTGTTAAAGAATTTATAGACAGAACCACCAGAGTGTTAAAGAATTTCTAGACAGAACCACCAGAGTGTTAAAGAATTTCTAGACAGAACCACCAGAGAGTTCTAAAGAAGGTCGAGACAGAACCACCAGAGAGTTAAATAATTTCTAGACAGAACCACCAGAGAGTTCTAAAGAAGGTCGAGACAGAACCACCAGAGAGTTCTAAAGAAGGTCTAGACAGAACCACCAGAGAGTTCTAAAGAAGGTCTAGACAGAACCACCAGAGAGTTCTAAAGAAGGTCGAGACAGAACCACCAGAGAGTTCTAAAGAAGGTCGAGACAGAACCACCAGAGTGTTAAAGAATTTCTAGACAGAACCACCAGAGAGTTCTAAAGAAGGTCGAGACAGAACCACCAGAGAGTGTTAAAGAATTTCTAGACAGAACCACCAGAGAGTTCTAAAGAAGGTCGAGACAGAACCACCAGAGAGTGTTAAAGAATTTCTAGACAGAACCACCAGAGAGTTCTAAAGAAGGTCGAGACAGAACCACCAGAGAGTGTTAAAGAATTTCTAGACAGAACCACCAGAGAGTTCTAAAGAAGGTCGAGACAGAACCACCAGAGAGTTCTAAAGAAGGTCTAGACAGAACCACCAGAGTGTTAAAGAATTTCTAGACAGAACCACCAGAGTGTTAAAGAATTTCTAGACAGAACCACCAGAGTGTTAAAGAATTTCTAGACAGAACCACCAGAGTGTTAAAGAATTTCTAGACAGAACCACCAGAGTGTTAAAGAATTTCTAGACAGAACCACTAGAGTGTTAAAGAATTTCTAGACAGAACCACCAGAGAGTTCTAAAGAAGGTCGAGACAGAACCACCAGAGAGTTCTAAAGAAGGTCTAGACAAAACCAAAAGAGAGTGTTAAAGAATTTCTAGACAGAACCACCAGAGAGTTCTAAAGGTCTAGACAGAACCACCAGAGAGTTCTAAAGAAGGCCTAGACAAGACCACCAGCGAGTGTTAAAGAAAGTCTAGATAAGACCACCAGCGAGTGCTAAAGAAGGCTTAGACAATACCACTAGCGAGTGCTAAAGAATGCCTAGACAAGAATACCAGAGAGGGCTAAAGAAGGCCTAGACAAGACCATCAGCGAGTGTTAAAGAAGACCTAGACAAGACCACCAGAGAGTGCTTAAGAAGTTCTAGACAGAACTACCTGCGAGTCCTAAAGAAGGTATAGACAAACCACTAGCGACTGCAAAAGACAGTCTAGACAGAACCACCAGCGAGTGCTAAAGAAGGTCCAGACAGAACCACCAGAGTGTTCTAAAGAAAGCCTAATCAAAACCACCAGTGGATGCTAAAGAAGACCTAGACAAGACCACCAGCGAGTGCTAACGAAGGCCTAGACAAGACCACCAGAGAGTGCTAAAGAAGGCCTAGACTAGACCACCAGCAAGTGTTAAAGAAGGCCTAGTCAATACCAGCAGCGAGTGTTGAAGAATGCCTAGACAAGAATACCAGAGAGTGCTAAAGAAGGTCTAGACAAGACCACCAGAGAGTGCTAAAGAAGAGATAGACAAGACCACCAGCGAGTGTTACGGAAAGCCTAGACAAGACCACCAGAGAGTGCTTTAGAAGTTATAGACAGAACTACCAGCGAGTCCTAGAGAAGGTCTAGACAGAACAACCAGTGAGTTCTAAAGATGGTCTAGACAGAACCACCAGCGACTTCTAAAGAATTTCTAGACAGAACCACCAGAGAGTTCTAAAGAAGGTCGAGACAGAACCACCAGAGTGTTAAAGAATTTCTAGACAGAACCACCAGAGTGTTAAAGAATTTCTAGACAGAACCACCAGAGAGTTCTAAAGAAGGTAGAGACAGAACCACCAGAGAGTTCTAAAGAAGGTCTAGACAGAACCACCAGAGAGTTCTAAAGAAGGTCTAGACAGAACCACCAGAGAGTTCTAAAGAAGGTCGAGACAGAACCACCAGAGAGTTCTAAAGAAGGTCGAGACAGAACCACCAGAGTGTTAAAGAATTTCTAGACAGAACCACCAGAGAGTTCTAAAGAAGGTCGAGACAGAACCACCAGAGAGTGTTACAGAATTTCTAGACAGAACCACCAGAGAGTTCTAAAGAAGGTCGAGACAGAACCACCAGAGAGTGTTAAAGAATTTCTAGACAGAACCACCAGAGTGTTATAAAGAAGGTCCAGACAGAACCACCACCAAGTGCTAAAGAAGGTCTAGGCAGAACCACCGCCGAGTGCTAAAGAAGGTGTAGACAGAACCACCAGAGAGTTCTAAAGAAGGCCTAGACAAGACCACCAGCGAGTGTTAAAGAAAGTCTAGATAAGACCACCAGCGAGTGCTAAAGAAGGCTTAGACAATACCACTAGCGAGTGCTAAAGAATGCCTAGACAAGAATACCAGAGAGGGCTAAAGAAGGCCTAGACAAGACCATCAGCGAGTGTTAAAGAAGACCTAGACAAGACCACCAGAGAGTGCTAAAGAAGACATAGACAAGACCACCAGCGAGTGTTACAGAAAGCCTAGACAAGACCACCAGAGAGTGCTTAAGAAGTTCTAGACAGAACTACCAGCGAGTCCTAAAGAAGGTATAGACAACACCACTAGCGACCGCAAAAGACAGTCTAGACAGAACCACCAGCGAGTGCTAAAGAAGGTCCAGACAGAACCACCAGAGTGTTCTAAAGAAAGCCTAATCAAACCACCAGTGGATGCTAAAGAAGACCTAGACAAGACCACCAGCGAGTGCTAACGAAGGCCTAGACAAGACCACCAGCGAGTGCTAAAGAAGACCTAGACAAGACCACCAGAGAGTGCTAAAGAAGGCCTAGACTAGACCACCAGCAAGTGTTAAAGAAGGCCTAGTCAATACCAGCAGCGAGTACCAGAGAGTGCTAAAGAAGGTCTAGACAAGACCACCAGAGAGTGCTAAAGAAGAGATAGACAAAACCACCAGTGAGTGTTACGGAAAGCCTAGACAAGACCACCAGAGAGTGCTTAAGAAGTTATAGACAGAACTACAAGCGAGTCCTAGAGAAGGTCTAGACAGAACAACCAGTGAGTTCTAAAGATGGTCTAGACAGAACCACCAGCGACTTCTAAAGAAGGTCTAGACAGAACAACCAGCGACTTCTAAAGACGGTCTAGACAGAACCAGCAGAGAGTTCTAAAGAAGGTCAAGACAGAACCACCAGAGATATCTAAAGAAAGCCTTAACAAGACCACCAGCGAGTGCCAAAGAAGGACTAGACAGAACCACCAGCGAGCGTTAAAGAAGGCTTAGACAAACCACCAGAGTGTTCTAAAGAAAGCCTAGTTAAAACCACCAGTGAGTGTTAAAGAAGGCCTCGTCAAGACCACCAGTGAGTGTTAAAGAAGGCCTAGACAAAAGCATAAGTCAGTTTTAATAAAGGCCTAGACAAGACCACCAGAGAGTGTTGAAGAAGGAATAGTCAAAACTATCAGCGAGTGTTAAAGAAGGCCTAGTCAAGACCATCAGCGATTGTAAAGTAGGCTTAGAATAGACCACCAGAGAGAGTTAAATAAGGCCTAGTCAAGACCATTAGCGAGTGTTAAAGAAGGCCTAGTCAAGACCATCAGCGAGTGTTAAGGAAGGCCCAGTCAAGACCATCAGCGAGTGTTGAAGAAGGCCTAATCAAGACCACCAGTGAGTGTTAAAGAAGGCCTAGTCAAGACCATCAGCGAGTGTTAAAGAAGGCCTAGTCAAGACCATCAGCGAGTGTTAAAGAAGGCCTAGTCAAGACCACCAGTGAGTGTTAAAGAAGGCCTAGACAAGACCACCAGTGAGTGTTAAAGAAGGCCTAGTCAAGACCACCAGTGAGTGTTAAAGAAGGCCTAGTCAGGACCATCAGCGAGTGTTAAAGAAGGCCTAGACAAGACCACCAGTGAGTGTTAAAGAAGGCCTAGATAAGACCATCAGCCTGTGTTAAAGAAGGCCTAGATAAGACCAACAGCGAGTGCCAAAGAAGGACTAGACAGAACCACCAGCGAGCGTTAAAGAAGGCTTAGACAAAACCACCAAAGTGTTCTAAAGAAAGCCTAGTTAAAACCACCAGTGAGTGTTAAAGAAGGCCTCGTCAAGACCACCAGTGAGTGTTAAAGAAGGCCTAGACAAAAGCATAAGTCAGTTTTAATGAAGGCCTAGACAAGACCACCAGAGAGTGTTGAAGAAGGAATAGTCAAAACTATCAGCGAGTGTTAAAGAAGGCCTAGTCAAGACCATCAGCGATTGTAAAGTAGGCTTAGAATAGACCACCAGAGAGAGTTAAATAAGGCCTAGTCAAGACCATTAGCGAGTGTTAAAGAAGGCCTAGTCAAGACCATCAGCGAGTGTTAAAGAAGGCCTAGTCAAGACCACCAGTGAGTGTTAAAGAAGGCCTAGACAAGACCATCAGTGAGTGTTAAAGAAGGCCTAGTCAAGACCACCAGTGAGTGTTAAAGAAGGCCTAGTCAGGACCATCAGCGAGTGTTAAAGAAGGCCTAGACAAGACCACCAGCGAGTGTTAAAGAAGGCCTAAGCAAGACCACCAGAGAGTGTTAAAGAAGGCCTAAGCAAGACCACCAGAGTGTTAAAGAAGGCCTAGACAAGACCACCAGAGAGTGTTAAAGAAGGCCTAAGCAAGACCAGCAGCGAGTGTTAAAGAAGGCCTAGACAAGACCACCAGAGAGTGTTAAAGAAGGCCTAGACAAGACCACCAGAGAGTGTTAAAGAAGGCCTAAGCAAGACCACCAGAGAGTGTTAAAGAAGGCCTAGACAAGACCACCAGAGAGTGTTAAAGAAGGCCTAGACAAGACCACCAGAGAGTGTTAAAGAAGGCCTAAGCAAGACCACCAGAGAGTGTTAAAGAAGGCCTAAGCAAGACCACCAGAGAGTGTTAAAGAAGGCCTAAGCAAGACCACCAGAGAGTGTTAAAGAAGGCCTAAGCAAGACCACCAGAGAGTGTTAAAGAAGGCCTAAGCAAGACCACCAGAGAGTGTTAAAGAAGGCCTAAGCAAGACCACCAGAGAGTGTTAAAGAAGGCCTAAGCAAGACCACCAGAGAGTGTTAAAGAAGGCCTAAGCAAGACCACCAGAGAGTTTAAAAAACAAAAAAAAGTAAAGGACCCCCGTCACGCCAAGTGGCTTATAGGGAATATGGTGTTAGTAACCATAATTTTTCCAGACCTTCAGCACATGATTTTTGGGGTAATGTGGTCGGTATTACGCCCGTGCTGCTTATCTTTCCCAGAAAAAAATCCGGTACGAATTAAAGGCTGGGTTAACCGGAAGTCGTTGGTTGGGATCGAACCCTACCCCTTGTCCTTTGTAGTCCAGTTCACTAACCACTGAGCTATCGCGGCTCACCACATAGTGCTCAAGACAAACCCACTTTTAATAAACGTTAAACATTCTTTGTTCTGTCTATCTATCTATCTATTGACCTTTCGAGCCGTAACCGGCCCATAGGGCGTAGACCAAGATACACCTTCTCCTATATGAATTTTTGTTCTAGCAGTTTTCTTTTAAAGATATTTTATCAAATCTCGCCATCTGTCTCTGTTCTGTGCAAGCAGTTCTATCTCATTGAGGGAGCCGATTCCTGCTGCTCTTGCCTCTCTCATCAATGTTCTTCTCAGTGTCTCCCTGGGTCTTCCTCTTTTTCTTTTACCTGTTGTTTCCCATATGAGGGCTTGCTTTGCTATTCGATTATTATCTCTTCTCATCACATGTCCAACGTATGACCATCGTCTTTTCTTTATTACTGAAGATATTAGTGGTTGATTGGCGATTTCTCTAATTTCCTCGTTTGTTTTGAATTCGTTCCATTCTATACCAAGTATTTTCCTTAGACATTTATTTTCGAATGCGTTCAACTTTGTTTCTATATCTCTTGTTGTTTTCCAGCTTTCACACGCATACGTAAGGGTTGATAGTACATTTGATTTGAATAGCCTAAGTTTTGTGTTTGTGCTAATGAGTTTTGATTTCCACAACTTTTCAAGGCTTCTGAAAGACATTGCTGCTTTAGCCAGTCTGATTCTAATTTCTTTGCTCGTATCCCCTTCTCGATCAATGTGACTTCCAAGATAGATGAAGTGATCGATCTCTTCTACTGGTTTGTTTTCCATGTATATTTTGTCACTTGTTGGAATTAAACTTTTCATGACTTTAGTCTTTTCATGATTGACCTCAAGCCCAATTTTGCTGGCTATTGATGATAGTTCATTTGTGTTTTCCTGCATCGTTTTTATCTGATTGCTGATGAGAACTATGTCATCAGCAAAGTCCAGGTCCTCCAAATGGTCTCCTTGTATCCATTCGATGCCTTTATTACCAGTGCAGCATTTCTTCATTATGAAGTCCATAACAATTCCAAATAACAAGGGCGATAAAATACATCCTTGTTTAACCCCAGTTTCTATTGGGAAACATTCGCTCAGTCCTTCCTCTGTTCGAACTGCACATGTGTAACCATCATACATGTCTTTGATAATATTTATGATTTTTGATGGTAAGCCATATTGCTTCAGAATTTTCCACAAAGAATCTCTATGAATACTATCAAATGCTTTTTTGAAGTCGATGAAGTTAAGTACAAAAGGTTTTTGCTTTTCAATGTGTTCCTCCAATATAAGTCGTAGAGTGAAAATGTGGTCAAGACAGCTTCTCCCTTTTCTAAACCCAGCCTGTTCTTCACGCATTACTGTATCTATTGAATCCTTTATTCTATTTAGGATGATTTTACAGAATAATTTTGAGGCAACTGACAAAAGTGTCACGCCTCTCCAATTGTTACAATCTCTAAGATTGCCCTTTTTTGGGATCTTAACAATGATTCCTTTTTTCCATTTATGAGGCGTCTTCTCTGTTTTCCAAATGATGTTGAACATTTTTTGGAGATGTATTAAATTATGGCTATCAATTGCCTTGAGGATCTCAGCTGTTAACTTATCCTCTCCAGCAGCCTTGTTATTGGTCATTAGCTTTAAGGTGGTTTCTATTTCACTCAAGGTGAAGTCATCTAAATTTACATCTAATTCTGCTGCTGGTGTTTCAGCTTCAAAATCTATTAAACTGTGAGGTAGTGGACGGTTAAGAATTTCTTTGAAGTGTTCCGCCCAACGGGCTTTTATGTCTGCGCTTGTTGTTAGCATTAATCCAGATTTGTCTAGAATTGGTGTTCCACTGGATGTATAGGTGTTTGTCAGCATCTTTTGTACAGTATAAAGAGTTCTGCTGTCTCCTGTAATTGCAGCTGTCTCTGCTTTCTCTGCCAAGTTGTCTATATAAGCTCTTGTATCTCTTCTTGCCGAACTTTTCACTTTGTTGTCTAATTCTTTGTATGTTGCTTTTGCCAGAACCTTTCCAAGATCTGTCTTTACATTAGTCATGGCTCTCTTCGCTTCTCTTCTTTCTTTGATGTATTTCCATGTGGTGTCTGAGATCCAAGCTCGTTTTTCCATTTTCTTCAGTCCAGCACTTGCTTCTGCTGCTGTCATTAGTATTTTGCTCTGTGAGTCCCACATTTCATTGATATCTAAGTCTATTTCACCAAGTGCTGAATAACAATTACTTAGCTCTATGTTAAACTTTTCCTTTATTGCTTCATCTTTCAGTTTATGACTATCAATTTTATGTGTAATTGACCTCTTCTGTTGGTTTCTAAATTTTAATCTTATTTTCCCAATGCACAGGTTGTGGTCACTATTAACATCAGCACCTCTGTATGCTCTTACATCTATTAATGATGATCTGAATTGTTGTTTAATACATAGGTGGTCAATTTGATTTGATGTTCTATCATCAGGAGATATCCATGTTGTTTTGTGGATATTTTTATGTGGAAATAATGTCCCACCTATAACTAAATTTTCTATTAAACATAATTCTATTAATCTTTCTCCATTCTGACTTGTTGTATTACAGCCTTCTCTCCCCATCACATGTTCCACTCCTGCGTTATCTTGTCCTACTTTGGCGTTGAAGTCTCCCATTACAATTAAAAGATCGTGTTTTGGTATTTTGTTTATAAGTTGTTGCAGTTGGTTATAAAAATCATCCTTAACTTCATCATCAGCTTCGTTAGTAGGCGCATAACATTGAATAATTGAAAGTCTTCCATGTTTTGTTTTGTATCGTGTTCGTATCAGACGGCTATTTACCGGTTCCCATTCTAATAAACTTCTTGCAGCTTTGTCTGTCATCATTATGCCTACTCCTTCACGGTGTTTTCCATCTTCCCTTCCAGAAAAAAACTACTATTTTATTATCAATAGATCTCCTACCTGTTCCAGGCCAGCGCATTTCGCTTAATCCTAAAATATCTAGATCGTATCTGTCCATCTCGCTCGCGACCTGTGCATGTTTCGTCGGAGCGGCCATTGTTCGCACATTCCAGAATCCTATTTTTGTTGTTGTTTTAGGGCCGAAAAAACTATCACTACTATCTACTGCTAATTTACACATTCTGTATCAGGTCTACGTTTCATTAACAACATCGTTTTTACGATAGCGGCTTGTTAAACCTCTGATCAACGGTTCTATACCAAGCCGGAGAAAAATAATTCCTCCATTTTGGAAACAACCGGAAACGATTTGTTCTGTCTGTGGGATCTAAATGAGAATGTTAACAAAAACCCACGCTCGAATGTTCTTAGTCCTCGTTTTTGTACTGAGTTTATTATCAAACCGTGTTCAGATGGGCACAATTCATTATTTCTTTATCCCTCTTCTGCTGTCGTGTGTCCTTGCATAACATCGCAAAGATATTCATAATATCAGAGAAATGACACTTTCTGAGCGATTTATATTTTTACAGTTTACATCGTGCAATCTCGACCTTTCGCAATATTGCTTTTTAATTATATTCTCCATCTTACATCTTCAGCTATCGAAAGATTGTATTATCTTTCCTCATGCACTTGAATTGTGTCCTTCAATCTTAAAAGCATATTTAATTAGTATTTTCAATTTTGCGATTACCATGTTGCTCTAGGGTTTAAAAAAAATTGATATTTACTCCACTACCTTCCATTGTTCTGTTCATGTTGCGTGTAGCTATGTTCAATAGATTTCGTTTACTTTGTGTTTTCAGCACGCACAGACGAGGCTAATCGACGAATCACAAAGGAGAGAAAAGCCAACTAGCGACGAACAACAATTAACTGTCAGCGTTTGTAAAAGCCGGTCCTTCAATCTGGCAGATACAGCTCTCCCTGTGTCACAGTCCTCCTGCGGAACAAAACAACCCGCAGGAAGGGGAGTGCATGAGAATGCAGACAGCCGCTTAAGTTCAGTGTTCAAAAATTAAAGCCAAATGACGCTAATTATGTGTGCTCGCAAATCACAACTACTGCGCTGATGTGGTCGTTATGGGAAATGCTGATATTCGTTCATGGGAAGGCAGCCATTATCTACTCGGCGAACCTCTCTCAACGACCCAAATATTGGAAATCAATATGGCTATAGTACAATACGTCGGTTCTCAAGCTATACAGAACGACCACAAAACTCGAGACAGTTCTACAGTAGCCTCCGTCAGTCATAGTTGATTATAGTAGCCTCCGTCAGTCATAGTTGATTATAGTAGCCTCCGTCAGTCATAGTTGATTATAGTAGCCTCCGTCAGTCATAGTTGATTATAGTAGCCTCCGTCAGTCATAGTTTATTATAGTAGCCTCCGTCAGTCATAGTTGATTATAGTAGCCTCCGTCAGTCATAGTTGAAGATAGTAGCCTCCGTTAGTCATAGTTGATTATAGTAGCCTCTGTCAGTCATAGTTTATATAATAGCCTCCGTCAATCTATAGTAGCCTCCGTCAGTTTATAGTAGCCTCCGTCAGTCGATAGTAACCTCCGTCAGTTATAGTTTATTATAGTAGCCTCCGTCCGTCATAGTTGATTATAGTAGCATCCGTCAGTCTATAGTAGCATCCGTCAGTCTATAGTAGCCTCCGTCCGTCATAGTTTATTATAGTAGCCTCCATCAGTCATAGTCGACTATAGTAACCTCCGTCAGTTATAGTTTATTATAGTAGCCTCCGTCAGTCTATAGTTTATTATAGTAGCCTCCGTCCGTCATAGTTTATTATAGTAGCCTCCATCAGTCATAGTCGACTATAGTAACCTCCGTCAGTTATAGTTTATTATAATAGCATCCGTCAGTCTATAGTTTATTATAGTAGCCTCCGTCAGTCTATAGTTTATTATAGTAGCCTCCATCAGTCATAGTCGACTATAGTAACCTCCGTCAGTTATAGTTTATTATAGTAGCCTCCGTCAGTTATAGTTTATTATAGTAGCCTCCGTCCGTCATAGTTTATTATAGTAGCCTCCATCAGTCATAGTTGACTATAGTAACCTCCGTCAGTTATAGTTTATTATAGTAGCCTCCGTCCGTCATAGTTGACTATAGTAACCTCCGTCAGTTATAGTTTATTATAGTAGCCTCCATCAGTCATAGTTGACTATAGTAACCTCCGTCAGTTATAGTTTATTATAGTAGCCTCCGTCCGTCATAGTTGACTATAGTAACCTCCGTCAGTTATAGTTTATTATAGTAGCCTCCATCAGTCATAGTTGACTATAGTAACCTCCGTCAGTTATAGTTTATTATAGTAGCCTCCATCAGTCATAGTTGACTATAGTAACCTCCGTCAGTTATAGTTTATTATAGTAGCCTCCGTCCGTCATAGTTTATTATAATAGCATCCGTCAGTCTATAGTAGCCTCCGTCAGTCTATAGTAGCCTCCATCAGTCTATAGTACCCTCCATCAGTCATAGTTGACTATAGTAACCTCCGTCAGTTATAGTTTATTATAGTAGCCTCCGTCAGTCTATAGTAGCCTCCATCAGTCTATAGTACCCTCCATCAGTCATAGTTGACTATAGTAACCTCCGTCAGTTATAGTTTATTATAGTAGCCTCCGTCAGTCTATAGTAGCATCCGTCAGTCTATAGTAGCCTCCGTCAGTCTATAGTAGCCTCCATCAGTCTATAGTACCCTCCATCAGTCATAGTTGACTATAGTAACCTCCGTCAGTTATAGTTTATTATAGTAGCCTCCGTCAGTTATAGTTTATTATTGTAACCTCCGTCAGTTATAGTTTATTATAGTAGCATCCGTCAGTCTATAGTAGCCTCCGTCAGTCTATAGTAGCCTCCGTCAGTCTATAGTACCCTCCATCAGTCACAGTTGACTATAGTAACCTCCGTCAGTTATAGTTTATTATAGTAGCCTCCGTCAGTCTATAGTAGCCTCCGTCAGTCTTAGTTGACTGTGGGTTTTGCAACGCCCCTAGGGAATGCTATTTTCTTTTCCTTTCTTTCGCCGTGTAATCTTTTCTATGCAAGTGTCTGCTTCTTGTTTGAGTTGGAGCTTTCGAGTGTTTCCAAAGATTGCGGCCTACAGCTATTTCTTCCCAGACTGCAGGATTTATGTTCATAGCCTTCATGTCACTTTTACACACGTTTAGAAACAGAAGATTTGGGCGCCCCCTAGTTCTTTTGCTATCTGCTAGTTGTCCATACAGTATATCTTCATTCTGCGGCCATCTTTCACACGGTGTAAGCGGCCAAGCCAGCGTAACCCACGTTGTTTGAGCAGCGTGTAGATGTTCCCAGTTACTAGAGAAGGCTCAACCATGGAACTAAGAAACAACCAAGAACAAGCAGCAAATAGTTAATCGTGGAGAACTATGGTTTCCGCCCTATGTGCCGTCTTCAGTCCGAGCGTAAAATGAAAGAAAAAATTAACTAAACCTTTTAAACTATCAACCACGCCCTCCAGACAGATACAGTTCCCTTCTCTAATGGCCCTTTTGAGATCAAATAGGGATTCACATGTAGGTCGCGGGACATTATATATGCCATCATATGTAAGCGATGTAAGTTAACCTACATAGGTGAATCCTAACGCTGTCTATAAGGCAGATGCCGGAACATCTGAGTGATATCACTCGAGATGCAAGCACCCAAATAGCATCCTACTTAAACTCTCAGGGTCATCAGGGTAAGGCGGATGTCCTAGTTACTGGCCTGTTGTCATGTTCTCCTGACATCCGCAGCCGTTCACTTTAGAGAATCGTCATATTGCCCAAATGGGTTGCCTCACTTCACGGGGCATCAATGTACCCCTGTCTCAGGGGAAACCCCTCTCTCTTCCCCCATTCCTCCCTCCTCTCCTTCTTTCGCCATCATTTCTCCTCCGTTCCCCCTCTCTCCTTTCCCTTTCCCTGCTCTTGTTTGCCCCCCCCCCCCCAACCACCACCTGACATGATTGCCTTAGACTATTTTTCTGGGTCAATACCACATATCTTGATAATCCCCAATTACGCCTCACTTATCACTAGGAGGTCTGAGGAATGTCTGGTTGGTTCGCTTGCTTTCACACTCCACGTGTATCTCTAGTCATTATCTGTGTCACGCTTGACTACTTTACACCTAATTCCTCCATCTCGTCTGACCTCTCGTCCAATCACGTGATTTTCCAACAAACCCTTTCACTTACATTTGACAGTCATGTTCTCTGGGAACTGTTGGATCTTGCCAAAAGTTAAGTCTCGCTTTCATTTTAGACATATATTTTAGTTGACATATTTTCACATATTATCTATTTTTACCCTTCGGTATGTAGCACATCTCTCTATCTCTATCTCTCTTTCCTTCTCTCTTTCTCGTTTCACTATTTCATCTCTTATCACTCATTTCATCATCTGTTCATTTCTCCTTCACTTACCTGTCCCGATCATCCTAGATGTAACTGAATTTATCTGTATTTCATTGTTTGATGGTGCTGTTCTCACTTCTGAAGAAGGCTACATGTGGGCCGAAATGTCAGTATTTTGTTGTGTTTTTTTTGTAAAGCTGCCACCACACCTTGTAGGAGTGTACGTTACACCCCACCACTGGTTCCTTGCTACCAGCTTTACCGCAGCCCTGTAATTATTTGCATGTTCCCTATCAACTAAGAAAAATTGTTCTGTGTTTGAGCCATTGTTATTAGCACAACGATCTTCAAACTGCAGTGGTACTTATTATCCATATCGCGGGAGGGGTGGGGGGTATTGGAGCACCAATGAGTTCGTCAGGTGTGCAGTAATGAAGATCATAACAACAAACAAACAAACTTACCCATATGGAAACGAAGAAATTTTAAAGAGGTTTTGCTTCAGCATACTTCTCAATGTCAACACTTAAGTGTTGTTTTTTTTTTTTTATGGGGACTGGTTAGTCTAAAGGCAAAACACCGGCCTCGAGAGGTTGTGGGTTCAAATCCCGGCTTGTTGGGATTTTTATTTATGATTTCTCTTTGCGGCAACCGCCCTTGGTCTCAGCCTGGCTTGAAACGTCAATTACTCATGGACGGGAAAAATATGAGTACCTCAGAAGACGGAGTTATCTACCTGTGCGACAGACCAAAACTAATGTGGACGAGTAACATAAAAAGATAGACAAGTCACCCTGTGCACACGGATGCCAGGGTAAACGAATTAAAAACCACACGGATGCCAGGGTAAACTAATTAAAAACCACACGGATTTGCCAGGGTAAACGGATTAAAAACCACACGGATTTGCCAGGGTAAACGGATTAAAAACCACACGGATTTGCCAGGGTAAACGGATTAAAAACCACACGGATGCCAGGGTAAACGAATTAAAAACCACACGGATGCCAGGGTAAACGAATTAAAAACCACACGGATGCCAGGGTAAACGAATTAAAAACCACACGGATTTGCCAGGGTAAACGGATTAAAAACCACACGGATTTGCCAGGGTAAACGGATTAAAAACCACACGGATTTGCCAGGCTAAACGGATTAAAAACCACACGGATTTGCCAGGCTAAACGGATTAAAAACCATAGGGATTTGCCAGGGTAAACGGATTAAAAACCACACGGATTTGCCAGGGTAAACGGATTAAAAACCACACGGATTTGCCAGGCTAAACGGATTAAAAACCACACGGATTTGCCAGGCTAAACGGATTAAAACCACACGGATTTGCCAGGCTAAACGGATTAAAAACCACACGGATTTGCCAGGCTAAACGGATTAAAAACCACACGGATTTGCCAGGGTAAACGGATTAAAAACCACACGGATTTGCCAGGCTAAACGGATTAAAAACCACACGGATTTGCCAGGGTAAACGGATTAAAAACCACACGGATTTGCCAGGCTAAGCGGATTAAAAACCACACGGATTTGCCAGGCTAAACGGATTAAAAACCACACGGATTTGCCAGGCTAAACGGATTAAAAACCACACGGATTTGCCAGACTAAACGGATTAAAAACCACACGGATTTGCCAGGCTAAACGGATTAAAAACCACACGGATTTGCCAGGCTAAACGGATTAAAAACCACGGCAAAATTCAGTTCCTTGTCTTTAGGGAGTTCGTCAGAGGTAAAAGCTGGCGAACGCAAAAACAATTTTTTAAAAATGGTTTATTTAGACCTAAATTAAATATTTAGCTTTTATATCGATTATAGAGTTTATGCAGGGGTGAGGTGTTGCACTGTCAATATAAATTATATATCAAGGTACGTATACACAAGTTTGAAAACCGCTGAAGTGTTATCTAAATGTAAGCAAAACTGTCACTAACGTGTCACACACGCGTGCTGCATTATCGAGGACAGATCTGGCAACAGAATTAACATGAAAGTACCATCTAAAATGTTAACATGCTACGGATATATGTAAACATTTCTTGTGAAGATCACATCTCTCACGAGGCTGTGTCGCGAGACTGTTGGTCAAAACACTGGTCAACATCTTGGTCTACTAACTGTGGTGGGAAAAGAGAAAAACAGATGGTTCGGTCAAGTACGATGATGAACAGATCTACAACGATAATTCTATAAGTCACATTGATAAACTGAGTTACGGGGATAATTCTTCAGATAACATCCCTGTAAACAATCAACAGATATAGCAAAGATATCTCTCCAGATAACATCCCTGTAAACAATCAACAGATATAGCAAAGATATCTCTCCAGATAACATCCCTGTAAACAATCAACAGATATAGCAAAGATATCTCTCCAGATAACATCCTTGTAAACAATCAACAGATATAGCAAAGATATCTCTTCAGATAACATCCCTGTAAACAATCAACAGATATAGCAAAGATATCTCTCCAGATAACATCCTTGTAAACAATCAACAGATATAGCAAAGATATCTCTCCAGATAACATCCTTGTAAACAATCAACAGATATAGCAAAGATATCTCTCCAGATAACATCCCTGTAAACAATCAACAGATATAGCAAAGATATCTCTCCAGATAACATCCTTGTACAATGATCAACAGATATTGTAAAGATAGCACTCCAGACAATATCCCTGCACAACGAATGATCAAAAATACGTTCGGTGTGCACTGATGATGACCCGCAAATAACTCAATAACTCTAAGAAATATATATCTCCTGAGAATGATCAACAAATCAAGCAAAGATAACTCTCTAGACCACATTCTCCTGACAATGATCAACAAATCAAGCAAAGATAACTCTCTAGACCACATTCTCCTGACAATGATCAACAAATCAAGCATAGATAACTCTCTAGACCACATCCTGACAATGATCAACAAATCAAGCAAAGATAACTCTCTAGACGACATCATGACAATGATCAACAAATCAAGCAAAGATAACTCTCTAGACCACATTCTCCTGACAATGATCAACAAATCAAGCAAAGATATATCTCTAGACCACATCCTGATAATGATCAACAAATCAAGAAAAGATAACTCTCTAGACCACATCCTGACAAAGATCAACAAATCAAGCAAAGATAAATCTCTAGATCACATTCTCCTGACAATGATCAACAAACCAAGCAAAGATAACTCTCTAGATCACATTCTCCTGACAAAGATCAACAAATCAAGCAAAGATAACTCTCTAGATCACATTCTCCTGACAATGATCAACAAATCAAGCAAAGATAACTCTCTAGACCACACCCTGTTAGGTGTGTTACAAACAGAACATCACAATTAGAGTCTGCCAGATCCACTCTGATTGAACACCCGTTAAAAACGTTGCACTGTCTTCTGCGCCAGTGGCCCAGTGCATCCGATTTCAGCCAGCATTTTATTCAGGTTTGCTTTCCCTAGCCTTTGATTGTCCCCAATCTTCCTGCAAGGCAGCAGGTGATCTTTTCTGTAGGGGGATTCTGCCCTTAGATGGTCGGCCCTCCCAGGTTTACGAGCACCATCTGCCCGAGTCACTAGAGGTGACTAACACAGACATGCACACACAAAGATATGAGATCTGACAAACACAGACATGCACATAGCGGTACGAGGCATGACTAACACTGACATGCATCAAGATATATGACACATGACTAACATAAACATGCACATAAAGATATGAGATATGACTGACATAGACATGCACCCACAAAGAAATTACACATGTCTAACATGGACATGCACACAAAGATATGAGATATGACCAACATAGATAGGCACACACAATGATATGAGATGTGACTAGCATAGCCATGCAAACACAAGGATATGAGATGTGACATACACAGACATGCACACACAAAAATATGAGATATGACTAACATAAACATACACACAGAGATATGAGATATCACTAGCCCAAACATGCACACACAAAGATATGACACATGACTAACACAGATACACACTAAGATATGAGATATGACTAAACACATACACACTTAAATATATGAGACATGATTAACACGGACACTCCAAAATATGAGATATGACTAACATGACACACACCAAGATATGAGCCATGGCCAGCACACACACACACACACACACACACACACAAGCCAAGATATGAGCCTTGGCTAGCAATGAAACACACCAAGAAATGAACCATGTCCAGCACAGACAGAAAATATCCAGTACACATTAAGGTATCCATATGCTTGGGTTTGTTGTAGTCGGCACACTCTTCTTAACGTGGGAATCATCGACATACGAGACGCCGGCCCCCATGAACTGTTAACAGATATCGTCCAAACAGTTGTACGGAGATTTGAGAGTGCAGTCTGACCCGTAGAACGTTCCCTTGCATGAACAGATCCCGGTTGACTGTTCACAGGTGTCGTTGAAACAGTGGTCAGGACATTTGAGAGTGCAGTCTGGCCCGTAGTACGCTTTCTTGCGCGTACAGTCTGCTCTTTCTGTGTCACATATGATGTCACAGCCATCAGAACACGTCTGTTCGCACTGTAGCCAAAATTACCATCAGGACAAGTGTCATCACAGGTATAGCCAGGATGTTTGCAATGTTGGCATTTTTCGGATTTTCCTCACATAAAGAACTGACACTAAGACAAGACCCGGAGCAGTCGTGTCCATAGATCCCATGTGAACAGTTGCCGTGACACGTACCGATGGTGACAGTGCAGCCTTTGCTACTCCCACCACACACTGTACAAAACGACCAAGAATGCCCGTCCAGACAATAGGTGTCTGTAAATGTTTGCACCTCACACATCGTCAGTGCACTCTCGTCCTGCGAAAAGGTCGGTGAGAACTCAAACTTACTGTGTGCCATTGTCGCTTGCATGGTGACCACAATAGTGTTCACTTGAATATTTGGGTATGATATATCATTATACTGGAACACTACACCGCCACTGTCAGAGAAAGCCTTTGTAATGTCATTCTTTACCCGAATCATAGTGCTAGCTCAAAGATAAATTCGAATGATGTGAGTCTTCTGGGACGTGTCAAAGTTCAGATACCAGTAAACAGAATTGTTCCACTTCTCAATTGTGTGTGTGTGCAGTCATTGTCATAAAGATTGGTCTTTGTTTTGCCATTAACTGCGGCCTCTGGTCAACATCCGTCCACTGTATATCAAGCATTAAATGTGTCGGTCTGGTTTGCGTTCTGTTTGAGAGCCACATTCCGACCCCCGCCAATGTAGATGGAGCAGATATTTGCAACTATCGATCCTTCAACCCGTAACATGTTGATTAGACCATGAAACTGTCCGGATCTGTAGGTCCAGATCCCTAGGCGTATTTGCAAACTAGATCAAAGTACTGACACTGGGGTCCGAAACGCTCTCGCCGACAACTGTCACCGTTTGTGCATGTCCCTGTAGCCCTGTTACAAACTGAGCGATTTTAGCAGTGACACTGCAACGCACAATTTGCCCCGAACCAACCGTCTACACAAGTTAGGCAGTTAGGTCATTAGCTTCCAATGTCGCAAACAAAGGCAGCAGAATAAAGACTTGATCTACAGCGGTGGTTAACGAAATGTGCACAAACAATTATTTCAAACCCTTTGTTACAATTCTAACAATCCGCCAACTCGCTGTGACAACAGACAGCGCGATGTTCAAGATCAGCATTGTATACACCACGGCTAGAACGCGGACGAACTTCCATCTTGGTGCGTCCCATAACGTCATCTTACATATATCTCAGATAACTCTCTAGATCACATTCTCCTGACAATGATCAACAAATCAAGCAAAGATAACTCTCTAGATCACATCCTTACAATGATCAACAAATCAAGCAAAGATAACTCTCTAGACCACATTCTCCTGACAATGATCAACAAATCAAGCAAAGATAACTCTCTAGATCACATCCTGACAATGATCAACAAATCAAGCAAAGATAACTCTCTAGATCACATTTTGACAATGATCAACAAATCAAGCAAAGATAACTCTCTAGACCCCATTCTTCAGACAATGATCAACAAATCAAGTAAAGATATCTCTCTAGACCACATTCTTCTGACAATGATCAACAAATCAATCAAAGATATCTCTCTAGACCACATTCTTCAGACAATGATCAACAAATCAAGCAAAGATATCTCTCTAGACCACATTCTCCTGACAATGATCAACAGATCAAGCAAAGATAACTCTCTAGATCACATTCTCCTGACAATGATCAACAAATCAAGCAAAGATAACTCTCTAGATCACATCCTTACAATGATCAACAAATCAAGCAAAGATAACTCTCTAGACCACATTCTCCTGACAATGATCAACAAATCAAGCAAAGATAACTCTCTAGATCACACCCTGACAATGATCAACAAATCAAGCAAAGATAACTCTCTAGACCACATTCTCCTGACAATGATCAACAAATCAAGCAAAGATAACTCTCTAGATCACATTCTCCTGACAATGATCAACAAATCAAGCAAAGATAACTCTCTAGATCACATCCTGACAATGATCAACAAATCAAGCAAAGATAACTCTCTAGACCACATTTTCCTGACAATGATCAACAAATCAAGCAAAGATAACTCTCTAGACCACATTCTCCTGACAATGATCAGCAAATCAAGCAAAGATAACTCTCTAGACCACATTCTCCTGACAATGATCAACAAATCAAGCAAAGATAACTCTCTAGACCACATTCTCCTGACAATGATCAACAAATCAAGCAAAGATAACTCTCTGGATCACATCCTGACAATGATAAAAAAAATCAAGCAAAGATATCTCTCTAGACCACATTCTTCTGACAATGATCAACAAATCAATCAAAGATAACTCTCTAGACCACATTTTTCTGACAATGATCAACAAATCAAGCAAAGATATCTCTCTAGACCACATTCTTCTGGCAATGATCAACAAATCAATCAAAGATATCTCTCTAGACCACATTTTTCTGACAATGATCAACAAATCAAGCAAAGATATCTCCCTAGACCACATTCTCCTGACAATGATCAACAGATCAAGCAAAGATAACTCTCTAGATCACATTCTCCTGACAATGATCAACAAATCAAGCAAAGATAACTCTCTAGATCACATCCTTACAATGATCAACAAATCAAGCAAAGATAACTCTCTAGACCACATTCTCCTGACAATGATCAACAAATCAAGCAAAGATAACTCTCTAGATCACACCCTGACAATGATCAACAAATCAAGCAAAGATAACTCTCTAGACCACATTCTCCTGACAATGATCAACAAATCAAGCAAAGATAACTCTCTAGATCACATTCTCCTGACAATGATCAACAAATCAAGCAAAGATAACTCTCTAGATCACATCCTGACAATGATCAACAAATCAAGCAAAGATAACTCTCTAGACCACATTTTCCTGACAATGATCAACAAATCAAGCAAAGATAACTCTCTAGACCACATTCTCCTGACAATGATCAACAAATCAAGCAAAGATAACTCTCTAGACCACATTCTCCTGACAATGATCAACAAATCAAGCAAAGATAACTCTCTGGATCACATCCTGACAATGATAAAAAAAATCAAGCAAAGATATCTCTCTAGACCACATTCTTCTGACAATGATCAACAAATCAATCAAAGATAACTCTCTAGACCACATTTTTCTGACAATGATCAACAAATCAAGCAAAGATATCTCTCTAGACCACATTCTTCTGGCAATGATCAACAAATCAATCAAAGATATCTCTCTAGACCACATTTTTCTGACAATGATCAACAAATCAAGCAAAGATATCTCCCTAGACCACATTCTTCTGACAATGATCAACAGATCAAGCAAAGATAACTCTCTAGACCACATTCTCCTGACAATGATCAACAAATAAAGCAAAGATAACTCTCTAGATCACATTCTCCTGACAATGATCAACAAATCAAGCAAAGATAACTCTCTAGATCACATCCTTACAATGATCAACAAATCAAGCAAAGATAACTCTCTAGACCACATTCTCCTGACAATGATCAACAAATCAAGCAAAGATAACTCTCTAGATCACACCCTGACAATGATCAACAAATCAAGCAAAGATAACTCTCTAGACCACATTCTCCTGACAATGATCAATAAATCAAGCAAAGATAACACTCTAGACCACATTCTCCTGACAATGATCAACAAATCAAGCAAAGATAACTCTCTAGACAACATCCTGACAATGATCAACAAATCAAGCAAAGATAACTCTCTAGACCACATTCTCCTGACAATGATCAACAAATCAAGCAAAAATAACTCTCTAGATCACATTCTCCTGACAATGATCAACAAATCAAGGAAAGATAACTCTCTAGACCACATTCTCCTGACAATGATCAACAAATCAAGCAAAGATAACTCTCTAGACCACATTCTCCTGACAATGATCAACAAATCAAGCAAAGATAACTCTCTAGACCACATTTTCCTAACTATGATCAAAAAATCAAGCAAAGATAACTCTCTAGACCACATCCTGACAATGATCAACAAATCAAGCAAAGATAACTCTCTAGATCACATTTTCCTAACAATGATCAACAAATCAAGCAAAGATAACTCTCTAGACCACATTTTCCTAACAATGATCAACAAATCAAGCAAAGATAACTCTCTAGACCACATCCTGACAATGATCAACAAATCAAGCAAAGATAACTCTCTAGACCACATCCTGATAATGATCAACAAATCAAGCAAAGATAACTCTCTAGACCACATCCTGACAATGATCAACAAATCAAACAAAGGTAACTCTCTAGACCACATCCTGATAATGATCAACAAATCAAGCAAAGATAACTCACTAGACCACATCCTGATAATGTTCAACAAATAAATCAAAGATAACTCTCTAGACCACATCCTGATAATGATCAACAAATCAAGCAAAGATAACTCTCTAGACCACATCCTGATAATGATCAACAAATCAAGCAAAGATAACTCTCTAGACCACATCCTGACAATGATCAACAAATCAAGCAAAGATAACTCTCTAGACCACATCCTGATAATGATCAACAAATCAAGCAAAGATAACTCTCTAGACCACATCCTGATAATGATCAACAAATCAAGCAAAGATAACTCTCTAGACCACATCTGATAATGATCAACAAATCAAGCAAAGATAACTCTCTAGACCACATCCTGACAATGATCAACAAATCAAGTAAAGATAACTCTCTAGACCACATCCTGATAATGATCAACAAATCAAGCAAAGATAACTCTCTAGACGACATCTCGTACATTGAACAGACCTACAAAGATCGCTCTCCAGAAATGGATTTCTCTGTCATGTTCTTGTACTTCTGTCCCTTGTGCATTATGACATGGGATTTCACGAAAAAATAAATCTATATTCTGTACTGTCCAAACAGGAAAAAAAAAAACACAAGAAGCATAAAAACGAGCACTTGACAGTGACAACACTCTCTTCGTATTGCTAACGATGTTCCACCACTGCCAATCGTAACGCTAGACTCAAGAATAGTCAGCTAAACAACTACTGCCGAAATGAAATCTTTGATGAATCAGGGTTGCCTAAAGTCTGTAACGGTTTATTAGATGAGTGACAGTTTGGTTGTTATTTTAGACTTAATTCACATGAATGTTTCAGTTCCGGTAATTATTTTTAATTAATGCACAGCTTTTATTTACACACATTTGTGTGGAAGTTATCACCACACTAGTAACAAAATATAACAATCTTCATAATAACGCTTAACAATATTCATAGTAACGCACAATAGTAATCATAATAAAATATAATATTGATATTAAAATATAATAATCATAATAAAATATAATAATCATAATAAAATAGAATGTTAAAAATAAAATATAATATTCATCATAAAATATAACAACACTCATAATAAAATAATCTTAGATGGATGTTTGGAAGCAGCCAGAGAGATGAGATTATTATTCAGAATTAATGGGAGAAAAAAGCCAGGAATAATACCTGCCGGGCCGCTATTGAGTACATTGTCTACATAGTGTTCTCACGCCATTTTAAAAATGATTCAACTTGAGAACAACTTAGCACCTGATGTCTTATCGCTCTGACAGATAATTGTGTCTTTTTTCGTAATGGGGTCATTAACAAACTATGTGAGAGAGCTAGAGTACAAATATGTGTCTTTTTTCGTAATGGGTCATTAACAAACTATGTGAGAGAGCTAGAGTACAAATATGTGTCTTTTTTCGTAATGGGTCATTAACAAACTATGTGAGAGAGCTAGAGTACAAATATGTGTCTTTTTTCGTAATGGGTCATTAACAAACTATGTGAGAGAGCTAGAGTACAAATATGTGTCTTTTTTCGTAATGGGTCATTAACAAACTATGTGAGAGAGCTAGAGTACAAATATGTGTCTTTTTTCGTAATGGGTCATTAACAAACTATGTGAGAGAGCTAGAGTACAAATATGTGTCTTTTTTCGTAATGGGTCATTAACAAACTATGTGAGAGAGCTAGAGTACAAATATGTGTCTTTTTTCGTAATGGGTCATTAACAAACTATGTGAGAGAGCTAGAGTACAAATATGTGTCTTTTTTCGTAATGGGTCATTAACAAACTATGTGAGAGAGCTAGAGTACAAATATGTGTCTTTTTTCGTAATGGGTCATTAACAAACTATGTGAGAGAGCTAGAGTACAAATATGTGTCTTTTTTCGTAATGGGTCATTAACAAACTATGTGAGAGAGCTAGAGTACAAATATGTGTCTTTTTTCGTAATGGGTCATTAACAAACTATGTGAGAGAGCTAGAGTACAAATATGTGTCTTTTTTCGTAATGGGTCATTAACAAACTATGTGAGAGAGCTAGAGTACAAATATCAGCGGAAAAGCAGAATTACTGAGATATTACAGACAATAGGAGGTAGCAGCAAGAGATGCTATCGGATGAGCAGGAGATGTCATCAGAAGAGCAGGAGATGTCATCAGAAGAGCAGGAGATGTCATCAGAAGAGCAGGAGATGTCATCAGAAGAACAGGAGATGTCATCAGAAGAGCAGGAGATGTCATCAGAAGAGCAGGAGATGTCATCAGAAGAACAGGAGATGTCATCAGAAGAACAGGAGATGTCATCAGAAGAGCAGGAGATGTCATCAGAAGAGTAGGAGATGTCATCAGAAGAGCAGGTGATGTCATCGGAAGAACAGGAGATGTCATCAGAAGAACAGGAGATGTCATCAGAAGAACAGGAGATGTCATCAGAAGAGTAGGAGATGTCATCAGAAGAACAGGAGATGTCATCAGAAGAACAGGAGATGTCATCAGAAGAGTAGGAGATGTCATCAGAAGAGCAGGAGATGTCATCAGAAGAACAGGAGATGTCATCAGAAGAACAGGAGATGTCATCAGAAGAACAGGAGATGTCATCAGAAGAACAGGAGATGTCATCAGAAGAGCAGGTGATGTCATCAGAAGAACAGGAGATGTCATCAGAAGAACAGGAGATGTCATCAGAAGAACAGGTGATGTCATCAGAAGAACAGGAGATGTCATCAGAAGAGCAGGTGATGTCATCAGAAGAGTAGGAGATGTCATCAGAAGAGTAGGAGATGTCATCAGAAGAACAGGTGATGTCATCAGAAGAACAGGAGATGTCATCAGAAGAGTAGGAGATGTCATCAGAAGAACAGGTGATGTCATCAGAAGAACAGGAGATGTCATCAGAAGAGCAGGTGATGTCATCAGAAGAGTAGGAGATGTCATCAGAAGAGTAGGAGATGTCATCAGAAGAGCAGGTGATGTCATCGGAAGAGCAGGTGATGTCATCAGAAGAGCAGGTGATGTCATCAGAAGAGTAGGAGATGTCATCAGAAGAGTAGGAGATGTCATCAGAAGAGTAGGAGATGTCATCGGAAGAGCAGGTGATGTCATCAGAAGAGCAGGAGATGTCATCAGAAGAACAGGAGATGTCATCAGAAGAACAGGAGATGTCATCAGAAGAACAGGAGATGTCATCAGAAGAACAGGAGATGTCATCAGAAGAGTAGGAGATGTCATCAGAAGAGCAGGAGATGTCATCAGAAGAACAGGAGATGTCATCAGAAGAACAGGAGATGTCATCAGAAGAACAGGAGATGTCATCAGAAGAGCAGGAGATGTCATCAGAAGAGCAGGAGATGTCATCAGAAGAACAGGTGATGTCATCAGAAGAACAGGAGATGTCATCAGAAGAGTAACACTAAGCTATCCAGTATTTTCTCTCTTTGTCGTCCACGATCTCTCTTTCCTTCCATTTTGCCAGTTGTAACCAAGTATTCCAACTTTCCTCTTCTCATGATGTGCCCGAAAAATGTTGATTGTTTCTTTCTGATGTTTTTTTTAGGAATTCGCTTTTTGTGTTGGCCTCTTTGAGAATTTCCTCATTGGTCTTTTTAGCTGTCCAGGGAACTTCAGCATTCAGTGCACGAATAGTGACACTTAACTAGAAACATGAAGACACTGTTCTCTTAGTTCAATCCGTTGAATATATAAAACTGGATCAGGTCTTAAGTACGTAGTGAGAGTAAAATAAAGACGTGCTAACACCAAAAAAGGTGTGGTAACACCAAAATAAAGACGTGGTGAGAATTTTTAAAAATACGTGGTGACACACAATAAAGACGTGATGAGAGTAAAATAAAGACGTGGTGAGAATAGAATTTAAAGACGTGGTGACACACAATAAAGACGTTGTGAGAATACAATTTAAAGACGTGGTGACACACAATAAAGACGTTGTGAGAATGGCATAAGACGTGGTGAGAATAAAATAAAGACGTGGTGAGAATAAAATAAAAACGTGGTGACACAAAATAAAGACGTGGTGACACAAAATAAAGACGTGGTGACACAAAATAAAAACGTGGTGACACAAAATAAAAACGTGGTGACACAAAATAAAGACGTGGTGAGAATAAAATTTAAAGACGTGGTGACACACAATAAAGACGTTGTGAGAATAAAATAAAGACGTGGTGAGAATACAATTTAAAGACGTGGTGACACACAATAAAGACGTTGTGAGAATACAATTTAAAGACGTGGTGACACACAATAAAGACGTTGTGAGAATACAATTTAAAGACGTGGTGACACACAATAAAGACGTTGTGAGAATAACATAAAGACGTGGTGAGAATAAAATAAAGACGTGATGAGAATAAAATAAAAACGTGGTGACACAAAATAAAGACGTGGTGACACAAAATAAAGACGTGGTGACACAAAATAAAAACGTGGTGACACAAAAAAAAACGTGGTGACACAAAATAAAGACGTGGTGACACAAAATGAAGATGTGGTGAGAATAAAATAAAGACGTTGTGAGACTAAAATGAAGACGTGGTGACACTACAATAAAAACGTAATGAAACTAAAATAAAGATGTGATAAGACTAAAATGAAGATGTGGTAAGACTAAAATGAAGATGTGGTAAGACTAAAATGAAGATGTGGTAAGACTAAAATGAAGATGTGGTAAAACTAAAATGAAGATGTGATAAGACTAAAATGAAGATGTGGTAAGACTAAAATGAAGATGTACTAAGACTAAAATGAAGATGTACTAAGACTAAAATGAAGATGTACTAAGACTAAAATGAAGATGTGGTAAGACTAAAATGAAGATGTACTAAGACTAAAATGAAGATGTACTAAGACTAAAATGAAGATGTGGTAAGACTAAAATGAAGATGTGGTAAGACTAAAATGAAGATGTACTAAGACTAAATTGAAGATGTACTAAGACTAAAATGAAGATGTACTAAGACTAAAATGAAGATGTGGTAAGACTAAAATGAAGATGTGGTAAGACTAAAATGAAGATGTGGTAAGACTAAAATGAAGATGTACTAAGACTAAAATGAAGATGTAGTAAGACTAAAATGAAGATGTACTAAGACTAAAATGAAGATGTAGTAAGACTAAAATGAAGATGTACTAAGACCAAAATGAAGATGTGGTAGACTAAAATGAAGATGTACTAAGACTAAAATGAAGATGTACTAAGACTAAAATGAAGATGTACTAAGACTAAAAGGAAGATGTGGTAAGACTAAAATGAAGATGTGGTAAGACTAAAATGAAGATGTGGTAAGACTAAAATGAAGATGTGGTAAGACTAAAATGAAGTTGTGGTAAGACTAAAATGAAGATGTACTAAGACTAAAATGAAGATGTACTACGACTAAAATGAAGATGTACTAAGACTAAAATGAAGATGTACTAAGACTAAAATGAAGATGTGGTAAGAATAAAATGAAGATGTGGTAAGACTAAAATGAAGATGTGGTAAGACTAAAATGAAGATGTACTAAGACTAAAATGAAGATGTACTAAGACTAAAATGAAGATGTGGTAAGACTAAAATGAAGATGTGGTAAGACTAAAATGAAGATGTACTAAGACTAAAATGAAGATGTACTAAGACTAAAAGGAAGATGTGGTAAGACTAAAATGAAGATGTGGTAAGACTAAAATGAAGATGTGGTAAGACTAAAATGAAGATGTGGTAAGACTAAAATGAAGTTGTGGTAAGACTAAAATGAAGATGTAGTAAGACTAAAATGAAGATGTACTAAGACTAAAATGAAGATGTACTAAGACTAAAATGAAGATGTAGTAAGACTAAAATGAAGATGTACTATGACTAAAATGAAGATGTACTAAGACTAAAATGAAGATGTGGTAAGACAAAAATGAAGATGTGGTAAGACTAAAATGAAGATGTGGTAAGACTAAAATGAAAACTTAATTAGATCAAATTAAAGACGTGCTTACAGCAAAATAAAGCAATGGAACCCGGGGCGTGCCGTCAAGTGGCAGTCTGTAGCTGGTTATAGCTTACTTCTGGATCCAGGATCAGTGAAAGATAACTGACCAAGTCTCTAATCCACCTCCAAGTGGTAGCCCTTAGAAAGAGACTGATCTGATTAGCGAGTAGGGATCCCAGTCTGAAACAGACTGATCTGATTAGTGGGTAGGGATCCCAGCCTGATATAGACTGATCTGATTAGCGGGTAGGGATCCCAGCCTGAAACAGACTGATCTGATTAGCGGGTAGGGATCCCAGCCTGAAACAGACTGATCTGATTAGTGGGTAGGGATCCCAACCTGAAACAGACTGATATGATTAGTGGGTAGGGATCATAGCCTGAAACAGACTGATCTGATTAGTGGGTAGGGATCCCAACCTGAAACAGACTGATCTGATTAGTGGGTAGGGATCACAGCCTGAAACAGACTGATCTGATTAGTGGGTAGGGATCCCAGCCTGAAACAGACAGACTGGTCTGATTAGCCGGTAGGGATCCCAGCCTGAAACAGACGGATATGATTAGTGGGTAAGGATCCCAGCCTGAAACAGACAGACTGATCTGATTAGTGTGTAGGGATCCCAGCCTAAAACAGACAAATCTCATTATTTGGTAGGGATCACAGCCTGAAACAGACTGATCTGACCAGGTACACAAAACTGTTGAACTAAACTGGCATGCATTTGGACACAATACCATAACAACTGCTGCTATTATTCAAACAAGCTGCCATCAAAACGGCAACAAAATAATTATCGACAAGCAATATATTGGTTCAACTCCTGTGTCATACACAAACCTGAGAAAAACAATGTGGTCCACACCCACCTCCCTGGAAGAGAAACTATATGGGGCAATCGAATCACTTAAACAGACTGCTGACTTCATGAGAGAGTCTGGAATCCTACTCTGATTGAGTCTTGATCGCAGAGAGAGAGAGAGATACCAGTGCTGATATATGGATGTGATACCAGTGCTAACATATTGATGTGATACCAGTACTAACATATGGATGTGATACCAGTACTAACATATGGATGTGGTACCAGTGCTAACATATGGATGTGATAACAGTGCTAACATATGGATGTGATACCAGTGCTAACATATGGATGTGATAACAGTGCTAACATATGGATGTGATACCAGTGCTAACATATGGATGTGATACCAGTGCTAACATATGGATGTGATACCAGTGCTAACATATGGATGTGATACCAGTGCTAACATATGGATGTGATACCAGTGCTAACATATGGATGTGATAACAGTGCTAACATATGGATGTGATACCAGTGCTAACATATGGATGTGATACCAGTACTAACATATGGATGTGATACCAGTACTAACATATGGATGTGATACCAGTACTAACATATGGATGTGATATCAGTGCTAACATATGGATGTGATACCAGTACTAACATATGGATGTGATACCAGTACTAACATATGGATGTGATACCAGTACTAACATATGGATGTGATACCAGTGCTAACATATGGATGTGATACCAGTACTAACATATGGATGTGATACCAGTACTAACATATGGATGTGATACCAGTGCTAACATATGGATGTGATACCAGTACTAACATATGGATGTGATACCAGTGCTAACATATGGATGTGATACCAGTGCTAACATATGGATGTGATACCAGTGCTAACATATGGATGTGATACCAGTGCTAACATATGGATGTGATAACAGTGCTAACATATGGATGTGATACCAGTGCTAACATATGGATGTGATAACAGTGCTAACATATGGATGTGATACCAGTGCTAACATATGGATGTGATAACAGTGCTAACATATGGATGTGATAACAGTGCTAACATATGGATGTGATACCAGTGCTAACATATGGATGTGATACCAGTGCTAACATATGGATGTGATACCAGTGCTAACATATGGATGTGATACCAGTGCTAACATATGGATGTGATACCTGTGCTAACATATGGATGTGATACCAGTGCTAACATATGGATGTGATACCTGTGCTAACATATGGATGTGATACCAGTGCTAACATATGGATGTGAAAGTTGGAAATCTACAAAGACTTTGGATAGCAAATTAAATGTCTTTGAAAACAAATGTTGTCGTAGGATCTCAAACACAAGCTGGAAAGAAAACATTTCAAATGGAAAGAAAGAGAGGAATTAATTGAAACAAGAACACGCTCAGAACTTTATAAGAAGAAGGCGTTGGAAATGCATTGGTTATGTGCTGAGAATGAATGAAGAATGACTTCCCAGGCATTCATGTCTATCTATCTATCTATCTATCTATCTATCTATCTATCTATCTATCTATCTATCTATCTATCTATCTATCTATCTATCTATCTATCTATCTATCTATCTATCTATCTATCTATCTATCTATCTATCTATCTATCTATCTATCTTTCGTTCGCCCGAAGTATTGTCTATATCTGCAATGTCGTTTCCAGTATAAATGTTACTGTCTTTTGTAATTCTTGCAGTGGCCCATATAGTTTTGTCTGTAGTGTTGTATCTATGAGGCATTCATGTGGAAACCATCTGGTAAAAGAAAACAAGGCAGACCAAGAGAATCCTACGCAGAACGGTTACTAACGACAAGAGCTAGCAGCAGAGCGTCAATCGTGGAGAACTATGACTTCCGTCCTATGTGCCGTCTTCGGCCCGAGAGAACAATGAATGAATGAATGAATGAATGAATTGTGTCATCTTTCCGTTATCAGTGCTTAAGGTACAAGAGAGGGAGGTCACAAAATAACTTAGGAGGATTAAATCATTTCAAGCTGTTCTTGTAATAAGAAATAAAGAGAAGTAACGATATTGCAAGAAGGCTTTTCAATAGAGAAAGACAGCCCAACAGATATCCAAGGGCAATATCTGAGACTAAACGATGCTTCATTTGTGAGACAAACAAACAAGCACTAGTAGGAACACTCCTTCTTCCCAAGACTATGAATGACAAATAAAATAGAGAAGAAGATTCCTAGCAATTTATTTGATCAACACACTAAGCCTGACAGCTGACTTCATATGAGAATCTGGAATCCTTACTCTGATTGAGTCCTGAGACGAGAGAGAGAGAGAGAGAGAGAGAGAGAGAGAGAGAGAGAGAGAGAGATTTAATTTTAAAATGTAGTTTGACTAAATCATCTCCCTTTTAAACATTCTACACGTATTCTGTTACGAGCGTGTTCGAAATGTAACTGTTATGTTTTAATAGTGAATGATAAACATCGAGCCGAGGCTGCGCAAAACGTAACAACATGAAAAGGGAAATAACAACGAACAAATAACATCAAAGCCAAACTGCTTTTACACAGAGTGATCTTTCTTGCTCAGTTATCATTTGATATATGTTTACAGCACGATAAAAAAATAACCAATAATCAACAGAAAAGAAGAAAGAATAGTAGACAGCCCCAAGCAAAATCGAACCCGTACTCAACCTAACGAGCCCGTACTCCTGCCTCGGGCTGTCTATTGTTCTTTGTTTGTTTGTTTGTTTGTTTTTCTTCTGTTGATTATTTGTAGATTTTTATTTCAAGTGCTGTAAAATGTTATGTAGAACCAGTCTAAACATATGGATATGAATCATGGACAATAGGGCAACAGACAAGAAAATCACTGGAGACTGTACAGGTTTTACCGAAGAATGTTGAGAATACAATGGACAGCTAAGTGGAGTAATGAAAACGTTCTGAAAGAGGCCAAAGCAAATAGAGAGCTAATTTCCAATATTAGGAAGAAAGAATTATCATTTTGTGGCCATGTAATGAGAAGGGAACAGCTGGGATATTTTGTGACAACTGGGAAAATTAAGCGACGGGGAGATAGAGGAAAGCAAAGAGAAAAGATACCAGACAGCTTAAGTGAATGACTTGGCAGAAGGTCAACAACAGAAATGATTAATAACTGTCGAGATCGAGAGTTGTGAAGAATCATGATCACCTACGCCAGCAGGCATGGTGATTGATGAGGATGATGATAATGATGATGATGATGATGATGATGATGATGATGATGATGATGATGATGATGATGATGATGATGATGATGATGATGATGATACATAACTCTTCCCTGAACTGATTCTCTGATGTTATGGTTATGGTTAGTCGAAGGCTCCGGTATCACTGCAAACGAATTAAAATCTATAATTGCTCAACCACCCGTGCCAGTGGAATCATCCGAATTAAAGCTCAACTCATTTAAGGATCCAAACAAAGAAATGCAGCTGCGGTCCCCATCATAGCAGCTACAGCACACGCCAAAAGACATTAAACCATGCGGCACCGAAAGTGAACTGTCCTTCGCCATACGATATCATCATTCATCGTAAGCAATCGAAATATCGAAACACGATCCGGATGAAAAATACAGCTCAGAGCATTAAACTCAGTAGCTCCGGCAGCAAGCCGGACTTGAAATATAAGGAAACTGCAACAAGGAACACTTTTCAGACTGAGCCTCAACGGTTCCTGCGGTCTATCCGCCATATTGACCGGAAGTGTCTGTTGTGTCACCTCGGAAGTTTCACTACGTAATAATAATCATTTATTTTGATTTGTCTCGCATCATTTGATGTGGCGGTCTTTTGGTGAAAATCAAGTTAGATCAATCAATAGGAATATGAAATTATGAGATGAGAACTTCAAGATAGTATTGTTTCAACTCAGGATTAGATTGCAAGACTTCGATTTTTATAATGTCTGATTAGAGGCGTAGCTAGGGGTTTCAGTGCCCGGGGACAAAGTCTGTTATCGCGCCCCCGGCCGTCCGTCGCGACGTGTGAGCGATGTCCGTCATGCTTTCCTGGAAACGTGTGAGTTTGAGGTGAAAACCTGCATTTTATTGTCTATCTATCTATCTATCTATCTATCTATCTATCTATCTATCTATCTATCTATCTATCTATCTTTCGTTCGCTCGAAGTATTGTCTACAGCAATGTTAGTTTCCTGTATGAATTTTACTGTCTTTTATTGTTTATTATTATAGCACGAATAGGACGAGAAAAGTAAAATAATGAAAGCAATAATGGCCAATTTGGTGCCCCCAGATACTGCGCCCGGGGACATATGTCTCCCCTTGTCCATTCCTAGCTACGCCACTGTATTTGACGTCATTAAATGGTTTGTGAAGATGTTACTATCAGAATAGTTGTCATACAGAGCCGTTGTGTGTACTGAACTCCGAGATGGCCAATCTGACAGAGCACATTGGAAACAGAGATGAACAGTGTATGCCAGACATGGGGCACACTGAGGAAGGACGGTCACGGACCGCACTAGTTGAATTTTGAAGTCTAAAGGCGAGCAGCTGACCAACGGACTAGGCTACTTTGTTGGACGGTGCACAGCCAAATATAGAATAAGTCTGCGCGCTAAGGGAACTCCCGGAAAACCTTCAACAAGCATGACGTTTACAGCTTTACAAACAGGTGTCGTTGGGGCTAGAGTAACGTCAGCCGTCTATATCTCTTATAGTTTAAACAGTCACACTAGTTGGAAGGTTTTCTGGTTTTATTTGTTGCCCGCGGGCATTATTGAAGCTAAAGTTGGATGTGGTCTGTGGTTAAGAAAAGAAAAAGATGTCAGATCGCACGTTATCTATCACGTGACTTGGGTAGTCGACGCACTTTTAACAGATACAACTGATTTCCTCCACTTATCTTTTGTTGTTTTTTTTTTTGTTCGCAAGCTTTTACCTCTGACGAAGTCCCTTGAGACTAGGAACTGAATTTTGCGTGCTAATCCATTTTTCGCTGGTAGCCGTGTGCACAGGGGTCCCTCGCCGCACAGGCAGATAACTCCGACTTCGGAGGTACTCATATTTTTTCCGTCGTTTCATGCCGAGCCTCGCTGCTGAGACCAGGGGTGGTTGCCGCGGAGAGAAATAATAGATAAAAATCCAAACCAACCGGGATTTGAACCCACAACCTCTCTGTCTTGAGGACAGCGTCTTGCCTCTATACCAACCAGTCCCCCCTCCACTTATCTCTGTCTGTAGCTGCGATCTTTTATTTGTATAAACCGAGACCCACATACTGCTTCAATGCTGTCACTCCACCTCTTCCTGTGTTTGCCGTTGTGGCTTACCCTTCATAACACCATGGTGGTCTATTCCTGGCATAATGTCACATATGAAATGTCCCTATTTATTTCAAATATCAACACGCACGTCATTAATTATTATGATAATGAGTAATGCTGTTATTTAGTTTGTTATAACGTTCAACACGTTTGGCGGTGAGATGACCATGAACGTCACTTACTATTAACTTTCATGACAAGATAACTGCGTAAAGTTACATGATATTTAACATCCCCCCAACCCCTTCCTCATGTATATTATTCCCTCATTCTTCACGAAAGTATAAACTATTATAAAGCAATATAACAGTAGAATCTGCAATATAACAGTAGAATCTGCAATATAACAGTAGAGTCTACAATATAATAGTAGAATGTACAATATAACAGTAGAATCTGCAATATAACACTAGAGTCTACAATATAACAGTAGAATCTGCAATATAACACTAGAGTCTACAATATAACAGTAGTTTACAATATAACACTAGAGTCTACAATATAACAGTAGAATCTACAATATAACAGTAGAATAACAGTAGAATCTACAATATAACAGTAGAATAACAGTAGAGTCTACAATATAACAGTAGAATAACAGTAGAGTCTACAATATAACAGTAGAGTCTACAATATAACAGTAAAAAGTAAGTAAAGTACCCCCCGTCACGCCAAGTGGCGTATAGGGAAATATGGTGTTAGTGACCCTATATTTTACAGACCTTCAGCACATGATTTTTGGGGTAATGTGGTCGGTATTACGCCCGTGCTGCTTTACTTTCCCAGAAAAAAATCCGGTACCCATTTAAGGCTGGGTGAACCCGGAGCCGTCGGTTGGGATCGAACCCAAACCCTTGTCCGTAGTAGTCCAGTTCACTAACCACTGAGCTATCGCGGCTCCCACTAATTTTTAGGGAATTAGTAAAACCCAGGTGTCCTCGCCAGGGTACGAACCCCGGCTGTTGCCGTGGTAAGCCAACCGCCTATCGATTGCGCTAACCGGACACCCACAATATAACAGTAGCGTCTACAATATAACAGTAGAGTCTACAATATAACAGTAGAATAACTGTAGAGTCTACAATATAACATTAGAGTCTACAATATAACAGTAGAATAAATGTAGAGTCTACAATATAACATTAGAGTCTACAATATAACATTAGAGTCTACAATATAACAGTGGAATAACAGTAGAGTCTACAATATAACAGTAGAATCTACAATATAACAGTACACATCCTACAATGTAACAGCACAGAGCCTACATTATACCAGTAGAATAACAGTAGAGTCTACAATATAACAATAGAATATACAATATAACAGTAGAATTTACAATATAACAGTAGAATTTATAATATAACAGTAGAATTTACAATATAACAGTAGAATTTATAATATAACAGTAGAATCTACAATATAACAGTACACAGCCTACAATGTAACAGTACAGAGCCTACATTATACCAGTAGAATAACAGTAGAGTCTACAATATAACAATAGAATATACAATATAACAGTAGAATTTACAATATAGCAGTACACAGCCTAAAATGTAACAGTACACAGCCTACAATGTAACAGTACACAGCCTAAAATGTAACAGTACACAGCCTACAATGTAACAGTACACAGCCTAAAATGTAACAGTACACTCACAGCCTACAATGTAACAGTACACAGCCTAAAATGTAACAGTACACAGCCTACAATGTAACAGTACACTCATAGCCGACAATGTAACAGTACACAGCCTAAAATGTAACAGTACACAGCCTAAAATGTAACAGTACACTCACAGCCTACAATGTAACAGTACACTCACAGCCTAAAATGTAACAGTACACAGCCTACAATGTAACAGTACACAGCCTAAAATGTAACAGTACACTCACAGCCTACAATGTAACAGTACACAGCCTAAAATGTAACAGTACACAGCCTAAAATGTAACAGTACACTCATAGCCTACAATGTAACAGTACACAGCCTAAAATGTAACAGTACACTCACAGCCTACAATGTAGGCACAGTAGAATCTGCAATATAACAGTAGAATCTGCAATATAACAGTAGAGTCTACAATATAACAATAGAATATACAATATAACAGTAGAATTTACAATATAACAGTACACAGCCTAAAATGTAACAGTACACAGCCTAAAATGTAACAGTACACAGCCTACAATGTAACAGTAAAAAAAAAAAAGTAAAGTACCCCCCGTCACGCCAAGTGGCGTATAGGGAAATATGGTGTTAGTGACCCTATATTTTTACAGACCTTCAGCACATGATTTTTGGGGTAATGTGGTCGGTATTACGCCCGTGCTGCTTTTACTTTCCCAGAAAAAATCCGGTACCCATTTAAGGCTGGGTGAACCGGAGCCGTCGGTTGGGATCGAACCCTACCCCTTGTCCGTAGTAGTCCAGTTCACTAACCACTGAGCTATCGCGGCTCCTACTAATTTTTAGGGAATTAGTAAAACCCAGGTGTCCTCGCCAGGATTACGAACCCCGGCTGTTGCCGTGGTAAGCCAACCGACAATGTAACAGTACACAGCCTAAAATGTAACAGTACACTCACAGCCTACAATGTAACAGTACACTCACAGCCTAAAATGTAACAGTACACAGCCTACAATGTAACAGTACACAGCCTAAAATGTAACAGTACACAGCCTACAATGTAACAGTACACAGCCTAAAATGTAACAGTACACAGCCTAAAATGTAACAGTACACAGCCTACAATGTAACAGTACACAGCCTAAAATGCAACAGTACACAGCCTACAATGTAACAGTACACAGCCTACAATGTAACAGTACACAGCCTAAAATGTAACAGTACACAGCCTAAAATGTAACAGTACACAGCCTACAATGCTGTTGCAGACCTCTTGTTTTCTTACAAATTCTTTAAATCTTATAATGTCTTTTAGTTGGTTTATAAATGTCTTTCTTTATATATTTCTTTTAGTTTTCCCGCGTAATAAGACATAAAGACCAAGTCCCTACACGCGCACAACAAGCATCTAATGAATATTTCGAGAACACCAGACTCAAGGGCCGACCATAAAGAAGATGGATTGATGAAATATTAACACTAGGAAACATAACAGCAGCATAGGCCATTAGAAGGGCAAAAGACCGCAAATTATATCTCTTCTCGACGCTGAAAGCAAATGAGGAAAGAAGAAGAAGATATATTTTTATTTTCAATACTTCTAGTTGGTTCTTAAGCAAATTATTATTTTATATTTTGTATATTCTTATATATAAAACAGCAATGTCTTTCAGAAGCCTTGAAAAGTTGTGGAAATCAAAACTCATTAGCACAAACACAAAACTTAGGCTATTCAAATCAAATGTACTATCAACCCTTACGTATGCGTGTGAAAGCTGGAAAACAACAAGAGATATAGAAACAAAGTTGAACGCATTCGAAAATAAATGTCTAAGGAAAATACTTGGTATAGAATGGAACGAATTCAAAACAAACGAGGAAATTAGAGAAATCGCCAATCAACCACTAATATCTTCAGTAATAAAGAAAAGACGATGGTCATACGTTGGACATGTGATGAGAAGAGATAATAATCGAATAGCAAAGCAAGCCCTCATATGGGAAACAACAGGTAAAAGAAAAAGAGGAAGACCCAGAGAGACACTGAGAAGAACATTGATGAGAGAGGCAAGAGCAGCAGGAATCGGCTCCATCAATGAGATAGAACTGCTTGCACAGAACAGAGACAGATGGCGAGATTTGATAAAATATCTTTAAAAGAAAACTGCTAGAACAAAAATTCATATAGGAGAAGGTGTATCTTGGTCTACGCCCTATGGGCCGGTTACGGCTCGAAAGGTCAATAGATAGAGATAGATAGATATTCTTATCTTAATTTTAGATCTTTCGAATGTTTCAACGATTCTAAAATTATTGTTTTTTAATTCGTTAATTTGCTGTATTTCTAATCGGCTCTCCAGTTTCTACACTTCTTATCGGTCCTTGAATTATATATATCGTTGAGGTTTTTAAACTTCTGGGAAATCTGATTGGTCCACGTTTATTCTTGCCCACAAAAGTTGATGTGATTCCTATTTTAGACATTTGCTGTGATAATTAGTTCCATTATTGCTTTGATTTTCGCTGGATAATTTGCTTGCCATCATGATACCTGTAAAAATGGTCTAGTTTGAAGATTCCCGTTTCTCGTTTTTTTTTTTTTAAAGTTATCTTAATTGGGGTGGACCCTTTCTAAATCCCATTTAAGAAAGATCAATATATGTGAGATGCGATGCTTGAGAAAAGTAACAAACAACACAAGAAGAGATAGAATACCAAATGAAACCATAAGAAAAATTGTAGGAACAAAACCCTGCCAAGAATATATAGAACAACAACAACTTAAATGGTTTGGCCACCTGGTCAGAATGAATCCTTACCAATCACCATCAAGGGGTTTCTTCTCGAGAATGCATGGAAAAAGACCAAGAGGAAGACCCAGAAGAAGATGGATAGATGCAGTGATAGAGACATGTAACAACAAAGGAAAATCACTAATTCAGACAATTCGAGCAGCTCAAGAACGACAAATGATATAAACCACGACACCATTTAGGTATCAGTGAGAAGAGAAAAGAAGAAAGATCTTAATTGGGGAAATGGGTGAGTGCGGGGGGACGCCTCTCTTATAGTGCATTTAGAGTTTCGATGGGAGAATAGAAATATATGTGGGGAGGAAAAGATGACTCACAGCAGCAGAACTGGAAGCTGTCAGCAACCCAATGATGATGGTTTTAGGCAGGATCGGTGAACCAGAACCATCCAAATACTACTCCACCTCTCCGCGGTGCCTCTAGAAACAGACTAACTTGTCTAGTCTGGCCAAGCGAGTAGGGATCGAAGAGGGAAGACAATCCCGTACTCAAAAATAACATGCTGAAGTCGGATGTATTGGGCGGAAAGACGCAAATATGACAGTTTTACTGCAAACCACAACATAACACGAATATGCCCCTAAAGGCTTTTTTACGAGCAGATGACGAAGAGGCGTATTCCTTAGTCATCGGGCGATCGCAATAAAACAGTATCATGAATCTTATTGTCACTTTTAATGCTGAAGTTACCGTGATTCTTGATGGCTCTTTTAATGCTGAAATATGTATGAACCTTGTTGGCATTTTTTAATGCTGCAGTATTCGTGATTCTTGTTGGCCTTTTTAATGCTGAAATATGTGTGAATCTTCTTGGCACTTTCAATGCTGAAATATCTGTGAATCTTGTTGCCATTTTTATTGCTAAAGTATATGTGAATCTTGTTGGCACTTTCAATGCTGAAATATCCGTGAATCTTGTTGGCACTATCAATGCTGAAATATCCGTGAATCTTGTTGGCACTTTTAATGCTGAATTATATGCGAATCTTGTTGGCAGTTTTAATGCTGAAATATCCGTGAATCTTGTTGGCACTTTTAATGCTGAATTATATGCGAATCTTGTTGGCAGTTTTAATGCTGAAATATCCGTGAATCTTTTTCGCACTTTTATTGCTGAAATATCCGTGAATCTTGGTGACACTTTTATTGTTAAAGTATCCGTGAATCTTGTTGATATTCTTAATGTTGACATATATGTGAATCTTGTTGGCACTTTTAATGCTGAAATATATGTGAATTTTGTTTGGTGCTTTAAATGCTGAAATATGTGTGAATCTTGTTTGGTGCTTTTAATGCTGAAATATGTGTGAATCTTGTTTGGTGCTTTTAATGCTGAAATATGTGTGAATCTTGTTTGGCGCTTTTAATGCTGAAATATGTGTGAATCTTGTTTGGTGCTTTTAATGCTGAAATATGTGTGAATCTTGTTTGGTGCTTTTAATGCTGAAATATGTGTAAATCTTGTTTGGCACTTTTAATGCTAAAATATCCGTGAATCTTGGCACTTTTATTGCTGAAATATCTGTGAATATTGTTGATATTTTTAATGTTGAAATATATATGAATCTTGTTCGCATTTTTAATGCTGAAGTATCCGTGAATCTTGTTGGCACTTTTGATGCTGAAGTATCTGTGAATCTTGTTGGCACATTTATTGCTGAAGTATCTGTGAGTCGTGCAAAATGCAAAAATATGATTACAAAATCTGCGAATAAAAAAATAAACGACTGTCACATTAAGGTGAAACATAAATTAATGACTGCTCTGTGCTCCGGTATACTGTACCCAACAATGGGCTCACTGCACTCATTCTCTGTCACCGTGTGCCTTCAAGTTTTACCGAACTTATCTAGAGCATTAGATATATAACCAGAAGTGTAAGGCAAAATAAGCCGTGTTTCAGTGAAGATGCTCAGTCTAGGAAAAATTACGTTACGTTATATTAATGTTACGTTACGTTATATTAATGTTGTGTTGTGTTAAAGGTAAAGTTAAAGTACGAGACTTGAACCGGCGTCTTAGCACGCGAGTTTCCACCCATATGTGCTCGGCCGCCTATCCAGAAATGTTCGGAGATTTCTGTATAGTGTCGCCTCAAGCATCGAAACTCAGATGCGAGACGACATTCCTCACCTTCCCAGGGTAATTACCCTGGTACCCATTTCTGCCAACGGCTGGGTCGACCGTGTGGGTATTATTTTTTTTCCAACCACAAGTACAACTCACACTGCTCCCAGCGAGAATCGAACACGGGTTGTCCGAACGTCGGTAGTCCAGTCGGGTGGTTTTCCAAACTAGGCTACCGAGGCCACCGCCTCAGGGCATTATGTTATGTTATGATAAGATCATCATCACTGCACTCTGGACTAACCCATAGGTGCTTAGATTTTCTACTCGAAATATCGAGAATCTCCAAGAGAACCCTGCCCTTCGTGCACGAACTCCGTAGCACGGCCTGGGATCTACGGTGTGGATAGATTGTTGTTCTTGTTGTTGTTGTTGTTGTTGTTGTTGTTGTTGTTATTGTTGTTGTTGTTGTTGTTGTTGTTGTTGTTGTTGTTGTTGTTGCTGCTGACAATTTTGCCCGTGCAGCGGCAATTTTTTTTTTTTTTTTTTTTTTTTTTTTGCCTATTCTTTTCGATGTTTAACAGCGAAGAGCTCTTTAGCGTGCACACGGCACATCCTTTCTTTGTGTGTGTATGTTATTTTGCCGTTATCCGAAAGGGCTGGACATCGAATCTCACTACCCAGAGAGGGCTGGACATCGAATCTCACTGCCCAGAGAGGGCTGGACATCGAATCTCACTACCCAGAGAGGGCTAGACATTGAATCTCACTACCCAGAGAGGGCTAGACATCGAATCTCACTACCCAGAGAGGGCTAGACATCGAATCTCACTACACAGAGAGGGCTGGTCATCGGATCTCACTACCCAAAGAGGGCTGGTCATCGAATCTCACTACACAGAGAGGGCTGGTCATCGGATCTCACTACCCAGAGAGGGCTAGACATCGAATCTCACTACCCAGAGAGGGCTGGACATCGAATCTCACTACCCAGAGAGGGCTAGACATCGAATCTCACTACCCAGAGAGGGCTAGACATCGAATCTCACTACACAGAGAGGGCTGGTCATCGGATCTCACTACCCAAAGAGGGCTGGTCATCGAATCTCACTACACAGAGAGGGCTGGTCATCGGATCTCACTACCCAAAGAGGGCTGGTCATCGAATCTCACTACCCAGAGAGGGCTGGACATCGAATCTCACTACACAGAGAGGGCTGGACGTCGAATCTCACTACCCAGAGAGGGCTAGACATTGAATCTCACTACCCATAGAGGGCTAGACATCGGATCTCACTACCCAGAGAGGGATAGACATCGAATCTCACTACACAGAGAGGGCTAGACATCGAATCTCACTACACAGAGAGGGCTAGACATCGAATGACACTACACAGAGAGGGCTAGACATCGAATCTCACTACCCAGAGAGGGCTGGACATCGAATCTCACTACCCAGAGAGGGCTGGACATCGAATCTCACTACCCAGAGAGGGCTAGACATTGAATCTTACTACCCAGAGAGGGCTGGACGTCGAATCTCACTACCCAGAGAGGGCTGGACATCGAATCTCACTACCCAGAGAGGGCTAGACATTGAATCTTACTACCCAGAGAGGGCTAGACATCGAATCTCACTATACAGAGAGGGCTGGTCATCGGATCTCACTACCCAAAGAGGGCTGGTCATCGAATCTCACTACACAGAGAGGGCTGGTCATCGGATCTCACTACCCAAAGAGGGCTGGTCATCGATTCTCACTACACAGAGAGGGCTGGACATCGAATCTCACTACCCAGAGAGGGCTCGACATCGAATCTCACTACCCAGAAAGGGCTGGTCATCGAATCTCACTACCCAGAGAGGGCTGGACATCGAATCTCACTACCCAGAGAGGGCTAGACATCGGATCTCACTACACAGAGAGGGATAGACATCGAATCCCACTACCTGGAGAGGGCAGGACATCGAATCTCACTACACAGAGAGGACTGGACATCGAATCTCACTACCCAGAGAGGGCTGGACATCGAATCTCACAACCCAGAGAGGGCTAGACATCGAATCTCACTAAACAGAGATAGCTAGACATCGAATCTCACTACTCAGAGAGGGCTAGACATCGAATCTCACTACACAGAGAGGGCAGGACATCGAATCTCACTACACAGAGAGGACTGGACATCGAATCACACTACCCAGATAGGGCTGGACATCGAATCTCACCACACAGAGAGGGCTAGACATCGAATCTCACTACCCCGAGAGGGCTAGACATCGGATCTCACTACAGAGAGAGGGCTGGACATCGAATCTCACTACCCAGAGAGGGCTGGACATTGAATCTCACTACACAGAGAGGACTAGACATCGAATCTCACTACCCAGAGAGGGCTGGACATCGAATCTCACTACCCAGAGAGGGCTAGACATCGAATCTCACTACACAGAGAGGGCAGGACATCGAATCTCACTACACAGAGAGGACTGGACATCGAATCTCACTACCCAGAGAGGGCTGGACATCGAATCTCACCACACAGAGAGGGCTAGACATCGAATCTCACTACCCAGAGAGGGCTAGACATCTGATCTCACTACAGAGAGAGGGCTGGACATCGAATCTCACTACACAGAGAGGGCTGGACATCGAATCTCACTACCCAGAGAGGGCTCGACATCGAATCTCACTACCCAGAGAGGGCTGGTCATCGATTCTCACTACCCAGAGAGGGCTGGACATCGAATCTCACTACCCAGAGAGGGCTAGACATCGAATCTCACTACACAGAGAGGGCTAGACATCGAATCCCACTACCTGGAGAGGGCAGGACATCGAATCTCACTACACAGAGAGGACTGGATATCGAATCTCACTACCCAGAGAGGGCTGGACATCGAATCTCACTACCCAGAGAGGGCTAGACATCGAATCTCACTACACAGAAATAGCTAGACATCGAATCTCACTACTCAGAGAGGGCTAGACATCGAATCTCACTACACAGTGAGGGCAGGACATCGAATCTCACTACACAGAGAGGACTGGACATCGAATCACACTACCCAGATAGGGCTGGACATCGAATCTCACCACACAGAGAGGGCTAGACATCGAATCTCACTACCCAGAGAGGGCTAGACATCGGATCTCACTACAGAGAGAGGGCTGGACATCGAATCTCACTACCCAGAGAGGGCTGGACATTGAATCTCACTACACAGAGAGGACTAGACATCGAATCTCACTACCCAGAGAGGGCTGGACATCGAATCTCACTACCCAGAGAGGGCTAGACATCGAATCGCACTACACAGAGAGGACTGGACATCGAATCTCACTACCCAGAGAGGGCTGGACATCGAATCTCACTACCCAGAGAGGGCAGGACATCGAATCTCACTACACAGAGATAGCTAGACATCGAATCTCACTACTCAGAGAGGGCTAGACATCGAATCTCACTACACAGAGAGGGTAGGACATCGAATCTCACTACACAGAGAGGACTGGACATCGAATCACACTACCCAGATAGGGCTGGACATCGAATCTCACCACACAGAGATGGCGAGACATCGAATCTCACTACCCCGAGAGGGCTAGACATCGGATCTCACTACAGAGAGAGGGCTGGACATCGAATCTCACTACCCAGAGAGGGCTGGACATTGAATCTCACTACACAGAGAGGACTAGACATCGAATCTCACTACCCAGAGAGGGCTGGACATCGAATCTCACTACCCAGAGAGGGCTAGACATCGAATCTCACTACACAGAGAGGGCTAGACATCCAATCTCACTACACAGTGAGGGCAGGACATCGAATCTCACTACACAGAGAGGACTGGACATCGAATCTCACTACCCAGAGAGGGCTGGACATCGAATCTCACCACACAGAGAGGGCTAGACATCGAATCTCACTACCCAGAGAGGGCTAGACATCTGATCTCACTACAGAGAGAGAGGGCTGGACATCGAATCTCACTACCCAAAGAGGGCTGGTCATCGAATCTCACTACACAGAGAGGGCTCGACATCGAATCTCACTACCCAGAGAGGGCTAGACATCGGATCTCACTACCCAGAGAGGGTTAGACATCGAATCTCACTACCCAGAGAGGGCTAGACATCGAATCTCACAACCCAGAGAGGGCTAGACATCGAATGACACTACCCAGAGAGGGCTAGACATCGAATCTCACTACCCAGAGAGGGCTGGACATCGAATCTCACTACCCAGAGAGGGCTGGACATCGAATCTCACTACCCAGAGAGGACTGGACATCGAATCTCACTACCCAGAGAGGGCTAGACATTGAATCTTACTACCCAGAGAGGGCTAGACGTCGAGTCTCACTACCCAGAGAGGGCTGGACATCGAATCTCACTACCCAGAGAGGGCTAGACATCGAATCTCACTACCCAGAGAGGGCTAGACATCTAATCTCACTACACAGAGAGGGCTGGTCATCGGATCTCACTACCCAAAGGGGGCTGGTCATCGAATCTCACTACACAGAGAGGGCTGGTCATCGGATCTCACTACCCAAAGAGGGCTGGTCATCGAATCTCACTACCCAGAGAGGGCTGGACATCGAATCTCACTACCCAGAGAGGGCTGGACATCGAATCTCACTACCCAGAGAGGGCTAGACATCGAATCTCACTACCCAGAGAGGGCTAGACATTGAATCTTACTACCCAGAGAGGGCTAGACATCGAATCTCACTACACAGAGAGGGTTGGTCATCGGATCTAACTACACAGAGAGGGCTGGTCATCGCATCTCACTACCCAAAGAGGGCTGGTCATCGAATCTCACTACACAGAGAGGGCTGGACATCGAATCTCACTACCCAGAGAGGGCTCGACATCGAATCTCACTACCCAGAAAGGGCTGGTCATCGAATCTCACTACCCAGAGAGGGCTGGACATCGAATCTCACTACCCAGAGAGGGCTAGACATCGGATCTCACTACACAGAGAGGGCTAGACATCGAATCCCACTACCTGGAGAGGGCAGGACATCGAATCTCACTACACAGATAGGGCTGGACATCGAATCTCACTACCCAAAGAGGGCTGGTCATCGAATCTCACTACACAGAGAGGGCTAGACATCGAATCTCACTACCCAGAGAGGGCTAGACATCGGATCTCACTAACCAGAGAGGGTTAGACATCGAATCTCACTACCCAGAGAGGGCTAGACATCGAATCTCACAACCCAGAGAGGGCTAGACATCGAATGACACTACACAAAGAGGGCTAGATATCGAATCTCACTACTCAGAGAGGGCTGGACATCGAATCTGACTACACAGAGAGGACTGGACATCGAATCTCACTACCCAGAGAGGGCTGGACATCGAATCTCACAACTCAGAGAGGGCTAGACATCGAATCTCACTACACAGAGATAGCTAGACATCGAATCTCACTACTCAGAGAGGGCTAGACATCGAATCTCACTACACAGAGAGGACTGGACATCGAATCACACTACCCAGATAGGGCTGGACATCGAATCTCACCACACAGAGAGGGCTAGACATCGAATCTCACTACCCAGAGAGGGCTAGACATCGTATCTCACTACAGAGAGAGGGCTGGACATCGAATCTCACTACCCAGAGATGGCTAGACATCGAATCTCACTACACAGAGAGGGCTGGTCATTGGATCTCACTATCCAAAGAGGGCTGGTCATCGAATCTCACTACACAGAGAGGGCTGGTCATCGGATCTCACTACCCAAAGAGGGCTGGTCATCGAATCTCACTACCCAGAGAAGGCTGGACATCGAATCTCACTACCCAGAGAGGGCTGGACATCGAATCTCACTACCCAGAGAGGGCTAGACATTGAATCTCACTACCCATAGAGGGTTAGACATCGGATCTCACTACCCAGAGAGGGATAGAAATCGAATCTCACTACCCAGAGAGGGCTAGACATCGAATCTCACTACCCAAAGAGGGCTGGTCATCGAATCTCACTACACAGAGAGGGCTAGACATCGAATCTCACTACACAGAGAGGGCTAGACATCGAATCTCACTACCCAGAGAGGGCTAGACATCGAATCTCACTACACAGAGAGGGCTAGACATCGAATCCCACTACCTGGAGCGGGCAGGACATCGAATCTCACTACACAGAGAGGACTGGACATCGAATATCACTACCCAGAGACGGCTGGACATCGAATCTCACAACCCAGAGAGGGCTAGACATCGAATCTCACTACACAGAGATAGCTAGACATCGAATCTCACTACTCAGAGAGGGCTAGACATCGAATCTCACTACACAAAGAGGACTGGACATCGAATCACACTACCCAGATAGGGCTGATCATCGAATCTCACTACACAGAGAGGGCTAGACATCGAATCTCACTACCCAGAGAGGGCTAGACATCAGATATCACTACAGAGAGAGGGCTGGACATCGAATCTCACTACCCAGATAGGGCTGGACATTGAATCTCACTACACAGAGAGGGCTAGACATGCAATCTCACTACACAGAGAGGACTGGACATAGAATCTCACTACCCTGAGAGGGCTAGACATCGAATCTCACTACCCAGAGAGGGCTAGACATCTGATCTCACTACAGAGAGAGGGCTGGACATCGAATCTCACTACCCAAAGAGGGCTGGTCATCGAATCTCACTACACAGAGAGGGCTAGACATCGAATCTCACTACCCAGAGAGGGCTAGACATCGGATCTCACTACCCAGATAGGGTTAGACATCGAATCTCACTACCCAGAGAGGGCTAGACATCGAATCTCACTACACAGAGAGGGCTAGACATCGAATCTCACTACACAGAGAGGGCTAGACATCGAATCTCACTACCCAGAGAGGGCTGGACATCGAATCTCACTACCCGGAGAGGGCTGGACATCGAATCTCACTACCCAGAGAGGGCTAGACATTGAATCTCACTACCAGAGAGGGCTAGACGTCGAATCTCACTACCCAGAGAGGACTGGACATCGAATCTCACTACCCAGAGAGGGTTAGACATCGAATTTCACTAACCAGAGAGGGCTAGACATCGAACTCACTACACAGAGAGGGCTGGTCATCGATCTCACTACCCAAAGAGGGCTGGTCATCGAATCTCACTACACAGAGAGGGCTGGACATCGAATCTCACTACCCAGAGAGGGCTCGACATCGAATCTCACTACCCAGAGAGGGCTAGACATTGAATCTCACTACCCAGAGAGGGCTGTTCATCGGATCTCACTACCCAAAGAGGGCTGGTCATTGAATCTCACTATACAGAGAGGGATAGACATCGAATCTCACTACCCAAAGAGGGCTGGTCATCGAATCTCACTACACAGAGAGGGCAGGACATCGAAACTCACTACCCAGAGAGGGCTGGACATCGAATCTCACTACCCAGAGAGGGCTTGACATCGAATCTCACTACACAGAGAGGGCTAGACATCTAATCCCACTACCTAGAGAGGGCAGGACATCGAATCTCACTACACAGAGAGGACTGGACATCGAATCTCACTACCCAGAGAGGGCTGGACATCGAATCTCACTACACAGAGAGGGCTAGACATCGAATCTCACTACAGAGAGGGCTGGACATCGAATCTCACTACACAGAGAGGGCTAGACATCGAATCCCACTACCTAGAGTGGGCAGGACATCGAATCTCACTACACAGAGAGGACTGGACACCGAATCTCACTACATAGAGAGGGCTGGACATCGAATCTCACAACCCAGAGATGGCTGGACATCGAATCTCACTACACAGAGAGGGCTAGACATCGAATCTCACTACACAGAGAGGGCTAGACATCGAATCTCACTACACAGAGAGGGCAGGACATCGAATCTCACTACACAGAGAGGACTGGACATCGAATCTCACTACCCAGAGAGGGCTGGACATCGAATCTCACCACACAGAGAGGGCTAGACATCGGGTCTCACTAACCAGAGTGGGCTAGTCATCGGATCTCACTACCCAGAGAGGGCTAGACATCGCATCACACTACAGAGAGAGGGCTGGACATCGAACCTCACTACCCAGAGAGGGCTGGACATAGAATCTCACTACACAGAGAGGGCTAGACATCGGATCTCACTACCCAGAGAGGGCTAGACATCGAATCTCACTACCCAAAGAGGGCTAGACATCGAATCTCACAACCCAGAGAGGGCTAGACATCAAATAACACTACACAGAGAGGGCTAGACATCGAATCTCACTACCCAGAGAGGGCTGGACATCGAATCTCACTACCCAGATAGGGCTGGACATCGAATCTCACTACCCAGAGAGGGCTAGACATTGAATCTCACTACCCAAAGAGGGCTAGACGTCGAATCTCACTACACTGAGAGGGCTGGTCATCTTTTCTCACTACCCAAAGAGGGCTGGACATCGAATCTCACTACCCAGAGAGGGCTGGACATCGAATCTCACTACCCAGAGAGGGCTGGACATCGAATCTCACTACCCAAAGACGGCTGGACATCGAATCTCACTACCCAGAGAGGGCTGGACATCGAATCTCACTACCCAGAGAGGGCTGGACATCGAATCTCACTACCCAGAGACCAGGGGAGTGTAAGACCACGAAGAAACACACAGATTCATTATTTAATATTATTTTTTAAAGTGTGAAATATATCCCCACTAGTGGAAACGAACCCAGGACATTCGTGTCAATAGACCGACGTCCTACCTCTAGACTACCCAGCCATCCCACTTCCCGCATATGCGTCCATATTAATTAATATAGCACAAGCGTGTGTGTATGTGCTACTTGTGAGATTTTCACACACACAACTTCACTTTTAAAGTAAAACCCACATATTGTATATGTGTCAATTATAGTACCTTCCGTCAGTCATAGTTGACTATGGATTTTCTAGCGCCCCTAGAAAATGTTAAATTTTCTTTTCTTTTGCCGTGTATTCTCTTTTCTATGAATCTGTCTGCTTTTTGTTTGAGTTGGAGTTTTAGAGATTGTTTCTAAAGATTGCGGTCTGCAGCAATTTCTTCCCAGGCTGCAGGGTTATGTTCAGAGTCTTCATGCCACGTTTACGCACGTCTACAAATCGAAGTTTTGGGCGCCCCCTAGTTCTTTTGCCATCTGCCAGTTGTCCGTAGAGTATGTCTTTTGGTATGCGCTATCTTCATACGATGTACGTGGCTAAGTCAGCGTAACCTGCGTTTGTTTTGTCAATGGTAAACAAATATATATAGGCATTAACATTATATTAATATGTATACGTTGTACTCGGGTGTAAATAGTTCTTTATTTTACTTTATTCTTTTAAATAGTCAAATAAAAGGCCACGTACTATATTCCAATAACATCTGGACTGAAACCAGGTAGCGTCTCACAGCTGACGCTTGCGCAAGGTTCAGTGAACAAGAACTGATCAGGATCTTACTCTGGCGTTGACAAGTCTGGAAATAGTCTATCCAGTATGGCCTAGTAAGTAGTGATCGAAGAAGGCAGGAAGCGGTACCTAAATAATTCATGCGAGAATCAGGTGTGTTGAGCCGGCGGGAGCAGATTTTGTAGCTTTCTGTTACCTACAACACAACGTATCTGCATAACATTCTTCTTGGAGTGAACGATGAAGAGTAGTCGTTGTATGAACATTAAAGAGGAAGAAGAAGAAAAGACGAAGAGACGAAGAAGACGAAGAAGACGAAGAAGAAGACGAAAGAAGACGAAGAAGACGAAGAAGAAGACGAAGAAGACGAAGAAGACGAAGAAGACGAAGAAGAAGACGAAGAAGACGAAGAAGACGAAGAAGAAGGACGAAGAAGACGAAGAAGAAGACGAAGAAGACGAAGAAGACGAAGAAGAGACGAAGAAGAAGACGAAGAAGACGAAGAAGAAGACGAAGAAGAAGACGAAGAAGACGAAGAAGACGAAGAAGAAGACGAAGAAGACGAAGAAGACGAAGAAGAAGACGAAGAAGACGAAGAAGACGAAGAAGAAGACGAAGAAGACGAAGAAGACGAAGAAGAAGACGAAGAAGACGAAGAAGACGAAGAAGACGAAGAAGAAGACGAAGAAGACGAAGAAGACGAAGAAGAAGACGAAGAAGACGAAGAAGACGAAGAAGAAGACGAAGAACACACCAAGATATGAACCATGACCACCCCAGACACACACCAAGATATGAGTCATGGCCAGCACATACACCCACCAAGATATCAGCCATGGCCAGCACATACAACCCCCAAGATATGAGCCACGACTAACATATACACTTGGTAACTTCCACGAAAGTTTGTCTGAGGTTCTTGGTTGCTGATTTTAGTTTCATCTAAAAACTGAAATAAATTCTATTCATTTCAAGGTGTATTTTGTTAATTAGAAAGACCTTTGCGGGCCGCCGGTAGATGTCGCTGCTATTGACATGCTGCTTCCGGTAGAGTCTTGCTCTCATTGCTGGTCGTTGTTCCAGAAAAGTCTAGTCTTGTCTCAGTTATGAGATTGTTTTCTCTCTCCTTCGAATGTTTAGTCAATAGCAGGCTATATCAAGTCTCTCACGAGGAATTTTTAATTTAGTGTACAGAAAACGAAATCAAAATAAGAATGGCGAAATGGGAGAGGGAGATCCCAGATGGATAGTGGAAGACCGACAGATGCTACTAATGTCAACAACTGGCATTGGTAAGCGTCCAAGTCTTGTTTTGTCTGTCCCGGTTGTGGTGTCCATGTTTTGTTTATTTCTAATGATATTTACAGTTCTTCAAATATGACATTGACTGTAATTGTTTTTGTTTTTAGCTTATATAAATTATAAAGTAAATTTCATGAGCAAATCATTTTACATTTTGTTCACTCAGACTCAACTGAGTCATCCAATGGTAACTTTGCTGCACTTTGTACTTACTCACTTACTGTTGTTAAAGTTTAGTTACAGTGTGAGTGTTACAGAAGATAGTAAAGAAATACTAGTAGTATTAAGAATGATGTAGCGGTAGTCCACAGCAATAGTCTCTGTAGTGAACTACCTTAATGTGAAGTCACAAGCAGTGAGTGGCATTCATATTTGATTGGTAGTGTAGTCAATTCTGCGGACTGAGACTGTGAGTGACACTACTGACTACTGTCCACAGTAGTTTTTTTTTCTTTTTAAAAGTTGTTACTGTAGTAAAGCAGTGTAAACTGTAAAGTAAAGGGATCAAAAACTGTTATCTTTTTTAAAAGAAAAATGAAGTAGATCTGTTGGTTCAGTAAGAGTCAAAGTAAAGTCAAGGATTGATAGCACTCATTCCATAGACTAGTGCTAGATTTTTTTTCTATAGTGCTATCAATATTAAGAACACCAGATATTTCTCACAGGTCAACCACAAGAAATATACTAGGAAACATAACAGCAGCAAGGCCTGTCTGACAGGTCAACAGAAAGACAAAAGACTGCACATTATATCTCCTGTACAGACTGAAAGGCAAATGAGGAAGGGAAGAAAAATGGGTAATTTCCTAGTTTGATCAGATATATTATTTCAGTTTGGAAGAGTGATGTCCCCTAAAATATGTCTGCCAAAATACAGTGGTTCTACGCATTCTTGGCGTTGGGGTCATTACGCTGGCATGAATCATTTCGGAGTATCTGTTGATTGGGCGTTGGGTCCAGGGGTTAGGTTTAGCTTTAGTGTAAATATTTATAAATATATTATAACGCGTGACAAAAACGACGCCACTCGGCCTAATATGATCTTCTGATCGAAGGGAATTGTGCGATTGATTACCAATCGCCGTAATTTACTGCCAAATGTTGGAAGATTGTCAAACTTTGGCTATTAATTAAAATGCACATACACACACATAAATACAAAAAATATCTAGAAATAGCTTTACGAAACACAATGCAACGTCTGTATTACCTCAAATTACCTGTCAGTAATTGACGCTGACCCGAACGCCACGCTGACCCAAACGCCAGTGTGAGTGACACATGCCAGCGTAATGACCCCAACGCAAGAATGCGTAGAACCACTGTATTTGGCAGACATATTTTAGGGGACATCACTCTTCCAAACTGAAATAATATATCTGATCAAACTAGGAAATTACCGAAAAATGATTGATATATTAATTCAATATCTGATTGAGAGGCAGCTTTGTCCAGATACATTTTATTTTAATCTTGACAAATGTGCACATTAAACTATATCACTTTGACCATTTTCAACAGATTTTGACAAGTCATCAATAAATAAATGAAAACCCTATTACATCTGATAAAAAAGAGCCGCCTTTTGTAAGAGATAAATGAATAAAAACTTGGTTTATTCATTTATTATTTTATTCTAAATACTAAGTGACCTCTTATGTTCCTCTTTTCAGGGTGGAGAAGAATGCTACAAATTGGTCTAAGGACAGAATCAGAGAGCTTCTTAAAGATCTTAAAGTGGAGCATGAAAATGGTGAGGTTGCTAAAAAAAATGAGTGATAGATAACTGCTGTATTTATAGTCAGTGTTTTGGGGTTAAGGTTTTGCTACAAGAGAGTATAGTCTTTGCTTATGTTAGTTACATCAGACAACCTATAATTGGTTGGATGCCTTCTTCAGTATATCCTTGATATATTCCTTACCTTGGAGTTTAACACACTGGCACAGCCATTTTTGTTTTAATTTGAAATGACAGCGAGAAGAAACAGTTTGTTTAATTCGCCTAGGAAATCGAAGAAGTTGTTAAATAAATCAATGACAACTTTGTTTTTTTATACACACACACATGTGGAGGTGAAGTGTTTTTTACACACACACATGTGGAGGTGAAGGCACGCCTCACAGCACCAAAGCCAGAAGTTGTCAGCGACCCACAGCTGATAGTTCGCACCAGGATCGGTGAACAGAACCATCCAGACCCTGCTCCACCTCTCCACGGTTGTAACAGACTAACCTGTCTAGTCTGGCCAAGCATGTAGGGATTGAAGAGGGAAGACAACCCAGTACTAAAAAATAACATGGTGAAGTCTAGTGTGTTGGGCCAAAAGGAGCAAATATCACTGTTATACTGCAGACCACAACACAATGCAGATGCATCCACTTAATGTCCTTTTAAGGGTGGATGATGAAGAGATATACTTCTATAGTCATCAGGCGAACGCAAGCAAATCAGACAATTATAATGGTGTTAGTGAAAATAACTCTGGAAACATAAATAAAGAGCTGCAAAAACCTGTTCCCAGGGTTCAACAGTTGGTAGGTAGAGAAAGATTTTTGTGGTAAGGATATAATATGTAGCGATTTACCCCAGTTTTGTCTTTGGTTTACCTGTCATGTTTAGCTTCCTGTGTTCCACTCTTGTATGACATTATCCCTTTTGACATAATATTCATGCAGTCCGTTCAAGGTTGTAGATTCACATTCAATGCCCACGTCAGTTGTCCTGCTTCTATGAGAGCATTTAGAATGTCATTCTGGTCCATTCTCCACAACAGCCAACATAGTTTGTCTTTCTGCTCATTCATCCACTCTTCTTACAGCCGAATGTCCTGGTACAAAAAGGAAGCAGATTTTAATCAGCCTTTACCTCTTCAAAGACTCCAATCTAGTTCAAGTATTTCCCATACCAATCTCATTGATCTAGTTCAAGTATTTCTCATACCAATCTCATTGATCTAGTTCAAGTATTTCTCATACCAATCTCATTGATCTAGTTCAAGTATTTCCCATACCAATCTCATTGATCTAGTTCAAGTATTTCTCATACCAATCTCATTGATCTAGTTTATGTATTTCTCATACCAATCTCATTGATCTAGTTTATGTATTTCTCATACCAATCTCATTGATCTAGTTTATGTATTTCTCATACCAATCTCATTGATCTAGTTTATGTATTTCTCATACCAATCTCATTGATCTAGTTTATGTATTTCTCATACCAATCTCATTGATCTAGTTCAAGTATTTCTCATACCAATCTCATTGATCTAGTTCAAGTATTTCCCATACCAATCTCATTGATCTAGTTCAAGTATTTCTCATACCAATCTCATTGATCTAGTTTATGTATTTCTCATACCAATCTCATTGATCTAGTTTATGTATTTCTCATACCAATCTCATTGATCTAGTTTATGTATTTCTCATACCAATCTCATTGATCTAGTTCAAGTATTTCTCATACCAATCTCATTGATCTAGTTATGTATTTCTCATACCAATCTCATTGATCTAGTTTATGTATTTCCCATACCAATCTCATTGATCTAGTTTATGTATTTCTCATACCAATCTCATTGATCTAGTTTATGTATTTCTCATACCAATCTCATTGATCTAGTTCAAGTATTTCTCATACCAATCTCATTGATCTAGTTTATGTATTTCTCATACCAATCTCATTGATCTAGTTCAAGTATTTCTCATACCAATCTCATTGATCTAGTTCAAGTATTTCTCATACCAATCTCATTGATCTAGTTTATGTATTTACCATACCAATCTCATTGATCTAGTTTATGTATTTCCCATACCAATCTCATTGATCTAGTTCAAGTATTTCCCATACCAATCTCATTGATCTAAGTTCAAGTATTTCTCATACCATTGGCATGACAAGTAAACATGCTTTTTTTAAAAAAATAATAATTCACTATAATAATTACAATTGATGTCCCAATCCATAAGTCATATTGTGTAGATATATAATTATTAAATTAATAACATTTGTTGTCTCTTGCCCTTAAATCATTTTGTGTAGATATATAATTATTAAATTAATAACATTTGTTGTCTCTTGCCCTTAAATCATTTTTTGTAGATATATAATTATTAAATTAATAACATTTGTTGTCTCTTGCCCTTAAATCATTTTGTGTAGATATGTAACTATTAAATTAATAACAATTGCTTCAAATATCCTAGATTGTGATGTCATTTGCGTTTTTAATTGAATGTTGTGCTTAACTTTTTTTTTTTTAATGATTATAAATGTTGTAGATGGTCAACATTTGTTGTATTCCTGTCAGTGTGAGGCTAAAGTTAGTCTGAATTGTATTTCCCTTATAGGCACGTGTGAAATTACAGACATTACCAGCATAGAAGGGGAAGCAAGTGCAAATAACAGAAAAGCAAAATTAATATTCTTTTATGAGTTTGAAATTAAAGGCGAGTGGTCAGGTGAGGTCCAGTTCTTTGTTTTTAGTTAGTGACACTGTTTTCTGTGAATAGGTTCCAGTGTACGATCTTGACATTCTTTTTACACTGACTTGAGATCTTCCTGCTGATGTTTCATCTCATATCTTGGAAGCTGCATAGATCAAGGAGGAGAAATAAACAAAAACAAAGAAATTAATTAGAGTTAGAATAGCTAGGGCAGCAGAGACTTTTAGAAACTTTGATAAAATGTGCAAATCAAAATTACTAGGCACAAAAACAAAGAAATTAATTAGAGTTAGAATAGCTAGGGCAGCAGAGACTTTTAGAAACTTTGATAAAATGTGCAAATCAAAATTACTAGGCACAAAAACAAAGCTCAGGATTTTCAAATCAAATGTATTACCCCCTCTTACTCATGCCTGCCAGAGCTGTAAAACAACTAAAGAAATCAAAAATAAACTGCATGCATTTGAAAATAAAAGGGAGCCACAATAGCTCAGTGGTTAGTGAACTGGACTGAAGGACAAGAGGTCAGGTTTGATCATGATCGACGGCTTCCAGGTTCACCCAGCCTTAAATGGGCACCTGAAATTTTTTTTCTGGGAAAGTAAAGCAGCACTGGTGTAATACCAACCATATTACCCCAATAATCATGTGCCGAATGTCTATAAAAATGATGGTCACTAACACCATATTCCCTATACGTCACTTGGCGTGACTGGCTCTTCACTCACTTTTACTATTTGAAAACAAATGCCCCAGGAAAATACTTGGTATACCATGGAGTGAATTTAAGACTAGTGCAGAAATAAGAGAAATGACAAAACATCCAACAAATTTCATCTATATCCAAGAGAAGGTGGTTATATGTTGGCCTTGTGATGAGACAAGACAACAAGAGCAAGCCATTTTGGACAATTTCAGAGTAAACCCTCAGGTGGGAACCAGAGAGTAAAAGAATAAAAGGCTGACCTAGAGAAACACTAAAAAGAACACTACGGCAAAAGGCAACAACAGCAAGCATCAGCTCCGTCACTGAGATTGAGCGACTCGCCCTGAACAGAGTCATTTGGCAAGATAAAGCACAGGTTTTGTGCACGGTCTGATACTTGATAACAAATATCGCCGGACACAAGAGTCTAGAATTTCTGCTATATGTGACGTCTTCAGCTTGAAAGGACAATAGATAAATGTTTAATCTTTCATCCAAAGTAACAATGTTCTTGCCTCAACTGTATTAATGTAAATAGAACCTAAAAAAACTGCAATGACAAATTCACTGTGATTTGTTAGAAAGTTGCATCTGTACTATAAGAGGTGATGTAACATGTGAATGCCTCGTTTATGGTGAAGTAACAGAAGGTGAATCTAAAATCAAAATTATCCAGTTCTGGGATCAAGACACCAGACAGTGTGCGGTTAAAGTTTACCCTCAGTTTTTTGAGTTATGCTAATGTACACCTGCCTTTTTAGGGCATGCTTTTTAGCTGAAATGACCTAAGTTAAAGTCAAGTTGACGCAAATTAGACCCTTAATATGACACGAATGAGGCCTTTCAACTGAAAAAAACTTTGGTGTTTCTAACCTACATTCAAAACTTTTCCCCGTCACCTTGCTGCTATAAAAACAATTATTGTTTGTATAATGCTGCTGACATTGCCGCATCTGTTGTTTCAATTAATCTCACAAATTTGCTAGAATAACAATGACTGCCTATATATCTCAGGGTTGATGTCTTTCATTTTTACAGACACAAAAATGTTTCAACTTTAAGTGCAAATGTAACCAAATTGAAACGATCAAAAAAATTATATGTCTTTTATTTTTACTCACTGAAATTATTAAATTGTATAGTTGTATAAGCAAGCATAGATTAAAAATGTTTATCTATCTATCTGTTGAGCCATGGCCGGCCATAAGGCATAGACCCAGATACTCTTTCTCTTTTTATAAATTTTCTTTCCAGCAGTCTCAATCCTTGCAAAGATCTTTTATCAAATCTCGCCATTTGTCTCTGTTCAGTGCAAGCATCTCAGTCTCATTGAGGGAGCTGATTCCTGCTGCCTTTGCCTCTCTGATCAATGTATGATGATTCAAAATGTTGATTAGAGAGATAAAGGTTATGAATTAAGTGGATCGTAAGATATTATCAATAAAACTTATGAACACCAGCGCAGTGAGCACAAAACATAAACCTACCCCAGATACAAGTTCAGCCAAATTGACAGATTCAAAAAAATTATTTCTTTCATTTTTACTCACTGAAATTATCATTACACTGTACTGCTGTATAAACAAATCTAGATTCAAAATGTTAATGAGAAGGCTTGAAAACATGAAAGACAGAGTGTATGATGGCAGACTTGAAAACATAAAAGACAGGCTGTATGATGGCAGACTTGAAAACATGAAAGATAGTCTGTATGGTGGTAGACAATAAAATATGATCGTTTTTTTCACATTGAATACGTCAAATAGCCCCTGCCATAGAATATATATTTTTTTAAAAAAACAGATAAAATGATTTGGCCACGTGACACGGCAGAGTGATCAAAAACACACACAATGAGCCCTCAATAAACGTTGTGAGAATACCAGACCCAAGGGTTGACCCCGAAAAAGATGAATCGATGGAACATTAGAAGCACTAGGAAACAGAAGAGCAAAAGACCGCAAATTATATCTCCCCTTGACGCTGAAAGGCAAATGAAGAAGGAAAGAAGAAGAACATGTCAAACAACACTAAAAACTTGATGATATATGAAAGATATACTGTATGCTGCTGCCTGGTTATAATTGATTCTTTTTTCCTACATAATCTTCCTCTGTTAAAACAATTACCTTGACTTCTGTGAAGTCTGATTGCAGCTCGACAGTAAATTGTTTTCCATCACAGACAGCGAAAAAACCCTGACTAACTTGACCAACAACAGAGTCAAACCCTTCATTTCATGCTCCTACCCTTGCACTAGATTATTATATCACTGGTTGGCGAAGTCAGCTGTCATTTGTATTTGGGGTCTGACATGCTAGTGGTACATGATTATCAGCTCTGATGTAGCCAAGATGACTTTATTTGTGCCAACTCCACAGGTCTGCTGAAGGATGATATTAAATCTTATAAGGGAAAGTTTGTGATACCAAACCTTAGTGAGAAAATGATCCAGATGAAATTGATGTAAGTAGCTTCATTCTGTCGTATATGTGTTGTGTCATGTGGTGCAGGTGTTAACGAAGATTAACTCATGGCTGCATTTTGTGGCCTTGCTTGCTCATTTGATGCAAGGAGAATTTTTACAATGGCATTAGTGTAATGAAAATGTTTAGAAAGAGGTCAAAGAAAAAAGAAAGGTAATTTCCAATATTAGGAAGAAACAATCATTTTTTGGCCATATAATAAGAAGGGAACAGCAGGAATATATTGTGACAAATGGGAAAATTGAGGGACTAAGAGATAGAGGGAAGCAAACAGAAAAGATACCACACAGCTTAAGAAAATGGCTTGGCAGGAGGTCAGCAGCAGAAATAATAAATAACTGTCATGATCGAAAGTTGTGGAGAGACATGATCACCTACGCTAGCAGGCACGGTATTTGATGATGATAAATTCCAGGGTAAAACATAAATATATAAGAGAATAAGTTCAGATATACAATCCCATGGACATTAAATAGTGAAAAGAGAAAAGAAGAGACATTAAATAAGATGGCATAAGGGAAAATTTAGACCCTGAAATTTTAGCACTATATTACGATGTCAATCTGTGACTGACATGTCTACGATATATTAGTAAAACTATTGTAACATTGGGAGCTCTAAAAATAGCTTTCTTTGAACATACGTCTATGTTTTTATACTATGACAGATATGGGGAACTCAAATTTCCAGTCTCATGTTGATTTATGACCTGAATTTGACTTCATGGGTTGGACGTGTTACAATGTCTATTGACATGGATGCTGTAAGTGTGTCAGTGTGTTTGGCCACCTCATAGCTTTGTTTGCTGTGTTTCCCGAGTTACAAAGGGTTGTTTGATATCAACCATTGACAGTGGAAATTTCCCTGGTCACAGCAAAGGAAAATCAACCAATTTCTTGACTTTTTTTTTTTTTTTTTTTTTTTTTTTTTTTTTTTTTCCCCATTATATGAGATTGTATCTCACAAAATCGGGGAAAAAATCCAAAAACATCGGGAACAAATCAAACACTCAGAGGTCACCGGAAGTGGTATTTAGGGAGGTACACGGAGTGAGGTAATGTTTGAATATGGGAAAATGTCAATTTTGAAGAATTTGTGTTTTGATGCAGTAATTTTTACTGCAGTATCATAATTGAGAGTTAATTTGTAAAAGAACTGAATGGAGTGGGTGAATCAATTAGAAGACAGACACAATTATAGTATCTACAGTTAAAATATCATGTAATATATCTTATTCAGTCATTTGTCATCATTGACACTGGCTAGTTATATATCTTTTCACTGTTGAGTGTTGTGATAAATTACAAACTTCTTGTATTGATACTTCATCTGTTTAAGATACTGTTTTGTGCTTCACTGTGTTTGCAAAAATCATTGTTTCTGAAATAAGTGTTTGGGTGGCTGGTGAGGTGCATGTAGTTGAATGCGTAAAAACATCTTCTTTATTATCTGACATTGCATGTCCAGGTAAATGTGACGGCAGACAAAAACTGCGACGAAGCCGACGAACTGAAGAACATATTTAGAGTTTCGGGTACCGAACTTATACGCATTCAGCTTGCTAAATACATTGCAGAATTAAAAACAGGTAACCCTTTATTTTGTGTTCCTTGTTTTTAGTAACCTTCATTTTTAGTTGTAGTTTTAGCCATTATTGTTAACTTTTAATAGTTTGAATACAAATGCTGTTTGAAAAATCGTAGCAAGCAGATTAAATACAGGAGTTATTTCCCTTGGAAAGTCCTTTCGGATTGAAATATTTGTCTATTTAAGTCTGAAGCTGAAGCATTTTTTTTTTCTAGTCTTTCTTCATACTTTTTTTTCTCTTTTTTTAGTTATTTTATTGTGTCTACAGTAACTGTGTATCTGCCCCGTGTGGTTTTTATTCCCACTATTTAGAGTCTGCTGTGTCTGAAAACACTTCTACTTACTTACTTCTACCTTTTTAGCTCCCAGTGGAGCATAGGTCTTCAATAGACACTTTCCAGGTCTTTCTGTTTTTTTGCCATTCTTTTAAGATTATTCCGTGTCTTCCCCATCATCTTCATCTCTGCTTCTATCTGTCTTCTCCAAGATTTTCCTTGGTCTTCCTCTTTATCTTTTCCCCTGGGGATTTCAAAAAAGGGCCTGTTGTGTAATACTCTCAGTTGGCTTCCATAGTGTGTGTCCTATCCAGCGCCATCATCTTATCTGTATCTCTTTATCCGCTGGTATTTCATTGGTACATTTCCATAATTCTATGGTCACATAGATTTTGTCCTGCCATTTCCATCCTTTTATTCTGCGTAAGCATCCATTAATGAAAGTCTGTATCTTCGTGATTGTTGTTGTCAATTTTGTTGTTCTCCATGTTTCAAAGCCATATAATAGGACCGACTTAACATTGGAGTTGAAAAATTTTATTTTTGTATTTAACCTAATTTCTTTGGATTTCCATATGTTTCCCAGTGCAATGAAAGCTCCTCTTGCTTTTGATATCCTTATTTTGGCATCATTTTCTGTTCCTCCCTCTTTATCTATATTACTGCCCAGAAATATGTAAGATTGTACGTCTAGTAGAGGTATTTCACCTAGTTTTATTTGGTTATTGCAAACTGCATTAATTCTCATAATGTTGGTCTTATCTCTATTAATCTTTAGTCCTAGCTGTTGTGATTTCTCATCAAGTATGCTCATTTTACCCTGCATCTGTTGATGGCTGTGTGATAGGAGAGCTTATGTCATCAGCAAAGTCTAAATCATCAAGTTGTTTGGTCAGTAACCACTGGATTCCATTTCTGTTGTTTTGAGTTATTTTCATAATCCAATCTATGGCCAGTAGAAAGAGAAATGGAGACAGAAGGCATCCCTGCCTTACTCCTGTTCTTATTTCAAATGCTTCTGTAATTTGTCCTTCATGCACCACACTACATTTCGTTCCTTCATACATTGTTTTTATCAGGTTAATAAACTTTATGGGGATTCCGTAATGACTCAGCAACTTCCAAAGCATTCTTCTGTCTAAACTATCAAATGCCTTTTCGTAATCTATGAATCCAATATAAAGTGGGGACTGTAGTTCTAAACTTTGTTCAACTATTATACGTAGAGTAGTTATTTGATCAACACATGATCTGTTCTTCCTAAAACCTGCTTGTTCAACTCTCAAATGTTTCTCTATGGCCTCTTTTAGTCTCTCCAGAATGATTCTGCTTAATATTTTTCCTGGCACTGATAGTAGCATAATTCCCCTATAATTTGTGCACTCATGTAAACTTCCTTTCTTTGGTAGTTTGATCATATAACCTTCTTTCCAGTCTTTAGGTATTTCTTCCCTCTCCCAAATTTTATCTAATAGATTATGTAGCATCTTGGTAGAGGTGTTAATATCTGCTTTGATGGCTTCCGAAGGAATTTCATCTGGTCCTGTGGCTTTACCATTTTTAATAGTTTGATGGCTTTCATTATTTCTTCTATGCTTGGTTTTCCACAGTTAACGTGTAACTCTTCTTCTGCTGGTAGTATATCTGGAGGATTATTTGACCGGGTCTGTTCAAAAGTTCTTCAAATGCTCTTTCCATCTCTCCATTTGTTCCCTTATATTACTAAGCAGATTTCCTTTCATATCTCTAATAAAGGCATTGATCTGTTGTATTTTCCACTTAATTTCTTTGTGCTGTTGTACAGTTCTTTCATATTCCCTTTATTTGCTGCTTCTTCTGCCTCTTTAGCTGGTTCATCTATATATTTCCTCTTATCCCTTTTAATGCATCTTCTCACTTCTTTGTTCACCTCTGTATAAGCTTCCTGTGTCTTGGCTTTATTACTTCTCGTTTTGCTTTTTTTTATGTCTGCTTTCTTGGTCTTTCTTTCTTTAATTTTATCCAGGGTCTCTGCTGTCATCCATGCCTTATCCTGGCGTTCTCTTTTCCCCAGTGTTTCTTCGCATGTCTCCTTCCATATATCTTTTACCTGTTTCCAATGATCTTCTATATTTATTGTATTTTCTAGTTGTTGGAGGACTTGGTATTTGTTTGATATTGTGACTGCGAATTTATCTTTAATTCCTTGTTCTTTAAGAAACCCTACATTGAAATACTTTCTACCCTTATTCGCTGTAGTATACCTTTTTAATTTAATCTTAAGTTTGGCTATCAGAAGATGATGATCAGAAGCTACATCTGCCCCTCTATATACTTTTACATCCTGTAAGAATGACTTAAACTTATTATTAATACATATGTGATCAATTTGATTTTCCATTCTATGATCTGGTGACACCCATGTAGCTTTGTGTATTCTTTTATGTTGGAATATTGTTCCTCCTAGGCTCACTTGATTAAGGGCGCAGAAATTCACAAATATCTCCATTCTCGTTTATATCTCCAAGCCCATGTTTTCCCATAATCTCTTCGAAGCCTCTGTTGTCTGACCCTACTTTAGCATTTAGGTCTCCCATCAAGATTATAATATCCTTGGCTCATCTTGCATCCATCTGACATTGCAGCTGTTTATAGAAATCTTTAACTAAATCATCCTTATCGTTGGTTGGTGCATAGTATTGGATAATGTGTAATTTTATTTTTGTTTTGGTTGTTTTAAATGTTGCTCTCATTAGTCTTGGTCCTACTGCTTCCAATTCTATTAGTGTCTTCTGTGCATTCCTTGATAGCATTATAGCTACCCCTTCACTATGTTGTGCTCCAGGTTCCTGGTGTCCTGATGATAAAATCATCTCTCCTGTATTTAGTTTTATTCTTTTCGTCCTAGCCATCTTGTTTCACACATTCCCAGAATATCTATCTTGTAGTTTGTCATTTCTGCTGCTATCTGAGCAGCTTTTCCCTGTTCGTTAAGGGTACGAACATTCCAGGTGCCAATTCTGGAGAATTTCTTGGTAGACAAAAGGTGAGTCGGCAACCCGAACTCCTTACGGGCCTCTTAGACAGAGAGCCCTTATCTTTCTTGGATGGCGGATTTACTTTTTCTCTCTTTGACTTGTCCATGTTTGTGAAGTTTTTTTGGCTTTTTTTTTTTTTTTCACAGTATGTGATAGCCAGTCCCATGCCCAACCCTCCTTTCTCGCCTCTTACGAACATGCCTGGTAGGTTACAGCGCCGCTATTCTTTACTCCCTTTTCAGGCCCCAGCAGCGCGCTAAACTTGATAATGAGACGGGAATATGATTCTTCAGTAATGTTAGTTTTATTCCCACTATGTAGAGTCTGCTATGTCTGCAGATGGGAATATAATTCTTCATTAATGTCAGTTTATATTCCCACTATGTAGAGTCTGCAGATGGGAATATGATTGTTCGTTAGTGTTATGAGAAGCAAAATGCTAGTTGTGGTGGTCTTTAATGAGACCACACTGAGCCTCTCTGTCACAATGTATGCATACATTTTTTTACTGGCTGCTGAAAAACCCAGCAGATTAATCTTGTTTTTTTTTTTTCTTGAATTTTGGCTTCCAAATGATGGCTCCTGGCATATTCTTTTAATTTTTATGTTGGTAATGCATCAGCAAGACTGAGTTAACAAGAACATTCTTCCTTCAGTGTTGAAAGTTTGAGTTAGTACTGGGGTAACCACCATTATTCATATATTAATCATCTGCTGAGAGAGATTCATAATCAGTTGTAGCCAGTTTCATGATAACTTTCACTTCTAGTTGCAAGAATAAGGTGGTTCTTTAGTAGTAGTTTACTGCTAGGTTTATAATCTATTGACTGTAAATATGTTGTTGGTGAGATTGTCTAAGATCAAGTGAGTGAGATTGTCAAAGATAAAGTTAGTGAGATTGTCAAAGATCAAGTTAGCGAGATTGTCTAAGATCAAGTTAGTGAGATTGTCAAAGATCAAGTGAGTGAGATTGTCTAAGATCAAGTTAGTGAGATTGTCTAAGATAAAGTTAGTGAGATTGTCTAAGATCAAGTTAGCGAGATTGTCTAAGATCAAGTTAGTGAGATTGTCAAAGATCAAGTTAGCAAGATTGTCAAAGATCAAGTTAGCGTGATTGTCTAAGATCAAGTTAGTGAGATTGTCAAAGATCAAGTTAGCGAGATTGTCTAAGATAAAGTTAGTGAGATTGTCAAAGATCAAGTTAGTGAGATTGTCTAAGATAAAGTTAGTGAGATTGTCTAAGATCAAGTTAGTGAGATTGTCTAAGATCAAGTTAGTGAGATTGTCTAAGATCAAGTTAGTGAGATTGTCTAAGATCAAGTTAGTGAGATTGTCTAAGATCAAGTTAGTGAGATTGTCTAAGATCAAGTTAGTGAGATTGTCTAAGATCAAGTTAGTGAGATTGTCAAAGATCAAGTTAGTGAGATTGTCTAAGATAAAGTTAGTGAGATTGTCTAAGATCAAGTTAGTGAGATTGTCTAAGATCAAGTGAGTGAGTGAGGTTGTCTAAGATCAAGTTAGTGAGATTGTCTAAGATCAAGTGAGTGAGATTGTCTAAGATCAAGTGAGTGAGTGAGGTTGTCTAAGATCAAGTTAGTGAGATTGTCTAAGATCAAGTTAGTGAGATTGTCTAAGATCAAGTGAGTGAGTGAGGTTGTCTAAGATCAAGTTAGTGAGATTGTCAAAGATCAAGTTAGTGAGATTGTCTAAGATAAAGTTAGTGAGATTGTCTAAGATCAAGTGAGTGAGATTGTCTAAGATCAAGTGAGTGAGATTGTCTAAGATCAAGTGAGTGAGATTGTCAAAGATCAAGTTAGCGAGATTGTCTAAGATCAAGTTAGTGAGATTGTCTAAGATCAAGTTAGTGAGATTGTCTAAGATCAAGTTAGTGAGATTGTCTAAGATCAAGTTAGTGAGGTTGTCTAAGATCAAGTTAGTGAGATTGTCTAAGATCAAGTTAGTGAGATTGTCTAAGATCAAGTGAGTGAGTGAGGTTGTCTAAGATCAAGTTAGTGAGATTGTCAAAGATCAAGTTAGTGAGATTGTCTAAGATAAAGTTAGTGAGATTGTCTAAGATCAAGTGAGTGAGATTGTCTAAGATCAAGTGAGTGAGATTGTCTAAGATCAAGTGAGTGAGATTGTCAAAGATCAAGTTAGCGAGATTGTCTAAGATCAAGTTAGTGAGATTGTCAAAGATCAAGTTAGCGAGATTGTCTAAGATCAAGTTAGCGAGATTGTCTAAGATCAAGTTAGCGAGATTGTCTACGATCAAGTTAGTGAGGTTGTCTAAGATCAAGTTAGTGAGATTGTCAAAGATCAAGTTAGTGAGATTGTCTAAGATAAAGTTAGTGAGATTGTCTAAGATCAAGTGAGTGAGATTGTCTAAGATCAAGTGAGTGAGATTGTCTAAGATCAAGTGAGTGAGATTGTCAAAGATCAAGTTAGCGAGATTGTCTAAGATCAAGTTAGTGAGATTGTCAAAGATCAAGTTAGCGAGATTGTCTAAGATCAAGTTAGCGAGATTGTCTAAGATCAAGTTAGCGAGATTGTCTACGATCAAGTTAGTGAGATTGTCTAAGATCAAGTTAGCGAGATTGTCTAAGATCAAGTTAATGAGATTGTCTAAGATCAAGTTAGTGAGATTGTCTAAGATCAAGTTAGTGAGAGCATTGTTGTTTCACATTAAAGAATTGTTTCTTTCTTGCTGTGACAGAGTATGGCCAGAACATGATCCTGCCTACTAAAAATAGTCAACCTGTGGCACAGAGCTCAAGCATGTCCAGCAAAGAGGTAGGTCTTATCCTGTTGTAGGTCCAACATTGTCAATCACATTCTGTTCAGTTTATTTTGAAGAAATGAGGTGGTTTATGATATTAGCAAAGATTGGTTGTTGGCGAGTGGGTGTCAGTATTAATTTTAAATATACTATAAAATTATTGATAATATTAGTATGTATATGTTTTGTGATGATTCTTTAGTCTGTGCATCCTCCATATTAAGTAGGAGTAGGAATCATTGCACATAAAATTAAAACCTCTAAATGAAATGCATTGCAACGCAAAATCTATCTATCTATCTATCTATTGACCTTTCGAGCCGTAACCGGCCCATAGGGCGTAGACCAAGATACACCTTCTCCTATATGAATTTTTGTTCTAGCAGTTTTCTTTTAAAGATATTTTATCAAATCTCGCCATCTGTCTCTGTTCTGTGCAAGCAGTTCTATCTCATTGAGGGAGCCGATTCCTGCTGCTCTTGCCTCTCTCATCAATGTTCTTCTCAGTGTCTCCCTGGGTCTTCCTCTTTTTCTTTTACCTGTTGTTTCCCATATGAGGGCTTGCTTTGCTATTCGATTATTATCTCTTCTCATCACATGTCCAACGTATGACCATCGTCTTTTCTTTATTACTGAAGATATTAGTGGTTGATTGGCGATTTCTGTCCATCTCGCTCGCGACCTGTGCATGTTTCGTCGGAGCGGCCATTGTTTGCACATTCCAGAATCCTATTTTTGTTGTTGTTTTAGGGCCGAAAAAACTATCACTACTATCTACTGCTAATTTACACATTCTGTATCAGGTCTACGTTTCATTAACAACATCGTTTTTACGATAGCGGCTTGTTAAACCTCTGATCAACGGTTCTATACCAAGCTGGAGAAAAATAATTCCACCATTTTGGAAACAACCGGAAACATAACGCAAAATACATACATTTATACTTAGTAAGTATTTGTTTCATTGAGTTATTTGCGGGTCATCATCATTGCACTCTGAAAGTGTCCATAGGTGCTCAGATCCCCTCCTCAGCAAGTCTCACAGTATCCAGTGACTGGTGACTCCAGTTCTGTGTTGGTTTATATGTCTTCTTCCATGCCCACTAAGTTTCTCATTTCTGGCTGTGCCCATCTTAGCTCCCATTTGTTTCATCCGAAGGAGTGATGTGTACTGATGGTTGTCGAATTTGCTTCATTTGTTAGTGCACACACTGTAAGCATCAAGCAGAGGAGGGTATATTTTGTTGTAGTGTGAAATAATATTTGTGGGCTCAAGGGGAGAGTACAGCCCTTTTTACCTTCATCTGAAAAACATTGTATATTTCTTCTTCTCCGATCATGGCTCAGACTAGGACTCCAGACTCTATTATTAACGCTGCTGTATGTTTCAGTGATTCGGTTACCCCGTAGAGTTTTTTTCCAGGGAGATGGGTGTGAGCCACATTGTTCTCCTCAGGCCTGTGTACTGGGGGCAATCCTGTAGAAAATGTTTAGTTGTTACATTATCTAGGGTACAGTGGCATTGGCTGGTAGTTCCTATTTTGAGTTTAGTGAACATCTGGTTTCTCATTCTGTTGTGGTCAGTGCGCAGACGAAGTATAATGACTGGATCTCTCCTTGATAGTTGTAGGTATCCATCCCTCTCATTATACTTTGGGTGTTCTTGTTTCCATTTTTCATGATACTGGCCTTGATATGGATTTGGCTTCATCATAGCTGACCAGATGGTTCTCTTGTGGTAAACTCTCTTCCTCCCTCCTTAAACATTGTAAACCAATATGTCTGCCTGCTTTTTTGGGGGGTAAAGTAAAAAAAAAAAAAAAGTAAAGTGCCCCCTCACGCCAAGTGGCGTATAGGGAATATGGTGTAAAAGCGACCAGCATTTTTATAGAACTTCAGCACATGATTTTTGGGGCAATGTGGTCGGTATTACGCCCGTGCCGCTTTATTTTCCCAGATAAAATTTGGTACCCATTTAAGGCTGGATGAACCCGGAAGCTGTTAGTTGGGATCGAACCCTACCTCTTGCCCCTTGTAGTCCAGTTCACTAACCACTGAGCTATCGTGATTCCCTTTTGGGGTGGTGGGGGTGTAAATACTTTCAGAAAGGAAAAAGTCAACTTCTTATATGGTTGTGTTTGGACAAATAAGAAGTTATATTAATAAAATAGCCCATATTGTAGACAATGTTGTAGGACATTTGAGGTGCATCACTTCCCTTTTGTCTGACATAAAGTTCAGTTTTCTTTGTCTTGAGTTTGCTTTATTTTCTTTGTCTTGAGTCTGCTGTTTTCTTTGTCTTGAGTTTGCTCTATTTTCTTTGTTTTGAGTTTGCTGTTTTCTTTGTCTTGAGTTTGCTCTATTTTCTTTGTCTTGAGTCTGCTCTGTTTTCTTTGTCTTGAGTCTGCTCTGTTTTCTTTGTCTTGAGTCTGCTCTGTTTTCTTTGTCTTGAGTCTGTTCTATTTTCTTTGTCTTGAGTTTGCTCTGTTTTCTTTGTCTTGAGTCTGTTCTATTTTCTTTGTCTTGAGTCTGTTCTATTTTCTTTGTCTTGAGTCTGCTCTGTTTCAAAATGTTGATGATGTTTTCTTTCTTTTTTTCCCATCTATTTCTGTTTATTTTACAAAATGCATGTATGTGGTTTAGCTTCATTTCCTGCACTCACTCAACTACTACTTTTCCTCATCACCTTTCCTTTGAAGGACGTTGAATGGGTGTAGATATGCTGTATTGTAGTATATCACAGATTGCAGTGAGCGTTCCTTTTATCCCATTACATTTTACTTCAGTGGCTACCAAGTTACCTTCTCTACTCACTTAGACAAGCTGGTTAGTGTGTTTTCATGCCAATTACCAGAAGTGGAATGTGTTTTTTTCTTTCATGTTTGGTGCACTGCTGACACAGTCAGTTGGTTATGAGATATCAAGATCAATGAACAAATGCACTAGATGACGATAGGTCAGCCAGAGAAACTGCAACTAATGTTTCTGTTCTTGGCATCTGACATATACTAGTCTTTTGAAAAGATAAAAGAATTGCCCCTGATAGCCCTTACTCTTGAGTATGTCTACAATTGGGTGAACTATGGAGTGCTGGTATGTCAACTAAGACAGGCTTTGGCTTGCAGCTCTTGTACTGGAATCATCAGTGCTGGTGTGAAGAAAGGTGGCATTATGTTTCAGTTACTGGACATCTCAGCCATATTTTATCTCTAATTAGGGATCTCTGTTATCACCTGTTTTAATGTATACATTGCCAGGACAGTGCATTTTTATTGTTCTGGAGTCTAGTGTCTAGGTCCAATGGTAGTGCAACATTGGAATGAAGATTGTTTTTGTAGAATGCCCAGTTTACCTTTAGTGTTATTTTCTTGTTGGACAACAATGGTGATAGTTGTCCTATGATTTACTAAGCCTTGTTGCATCTTGAGTCTATTTCTGTTACTTGTGAATTGTCATTTGTCACTTAAACTTCCTAGATATTTGAATTCCCTCACTTGTTTAGTTGTCTGCCGAATCATCTATATGAGCATCTAATGCCAAACAAGTAAAAGAAAGAAATGTACAATTCTTGTGTTGCAGTTTCTTCGTAATTTGCCTTGCCTGTGATGACATGCTCCTGAATGTGCCCACATCATGCCCACTGCTTGTGTTCATCAATTCTCTGTTCATGTATTTCAGAATAAACCAAAGCAAGAACTCAACAAATTTATCAGCTCTGACAGCTCCAAGTCCTCTGAAGCCGGAGTTCGAATTCCACAAAAACATTATCCATGACGGAAGATTTTAACTGTCATGCTTCAGACCTATACAGAGCTCTCACTTTTAGGCCGGTAAGTTCCACTCGTGGTTGTCATCTACTTCTCAGCCTTGTTTTTAGTTGATTGCACATTATGGACCATCCCAAGATCTTGTACGTTAAACAAGGGCAATGGCGCCTCACAGCAGCAGAGCAACAGTTGTTGGCTTGTACCAGGATCAGTGAAACAAAACATCCTGACCTTACCCCCCACCTCTTCATGGTACCTCCATAAACAGACTAACCTATCTAGTCTGGCAAAGCAAGTAGGCATGGATGGGGGAAGACAACCGGGTACTAAAAATAACATGCTGATGTTGGATGTTCGGGACCGAAAGTCGCAAATATCACAATTCTATCACAAACTACAACACAGCATATTTATGTCCACTTAATGGATGAGCAAACTACAACACAGCATATTTATGTCTACTTAATGGATGAGCAAACTACAACACAGCATATTATGTCCACTTAATGGATGAGCAAACTACAACACAACATATTTATGTCTACTTAATGGATGAGCAAATTACAACACAACATATTTATGTCCACTTAATGGTGAGCAAACTACAACACAACATATTTATGTCCACTTAATGGATGAGCAAACTACAACACAGCATATTTATGTCCACTTAATGGATGAGCAAACTACAACACAACATATTTATGTCTACTTAATGGATGAGCAAACTACAACACAGCATATTTATGTCTACTTAATGGATGAGCAAACTACAACACAACATATTTATGTCCACTTAATGGATGAGCAAACTACAACACAACATATTTATGTCTACTTAATGGATGAAGAAGTGGACAATCAGTGGTTTTGGGGCTCTATGTTTAAAAAGGAAATTTTATTGTGCACTTTGTGGGTGTAAAATTGAACATTTTTCATCATTTTATTACAAATGTCTTTATAATTCTGAGGTGTACAAGTGTCTTTATAATTCTGAGTATACAAATGATGTATGTTGTTGCCGTCTTGGGGGAATTAAGGCACCTTTCAGCAACATAGCTGAGAGCTGTCAGTGAATCATAGCTTATGCTGAACCATCCAGATTCTACACCACCTCCTCGTGGTGCCCCTAGAAATAGTTATCCATCTAGTCTGGCCAAGTTAGTAGAGATCTAGAGGGAAGACAAGCCGGTACTCACAAATGTCAAGTTGAAGTCAGATATGTTGGGTTGAGAGCTGCAAATATTCTAGTTCTGTTGTAGTTCCACACAACGCATCCATGACCACGTAATCCTCTTTTCAGAGTGGATGATAAGCTGTAACTGTTCCATCAGTCATTGGTGAATGCAAGCAGTGCCACTTTAATTATTGATGTGTATCATCTTGATTAACGTGCCACTTTAATTATTGATATGTGTCATCTTGATTAACGTGCCACTTTAATTATTGATGTGTGTCATCTTGATTAACATGCCACTTTAATTATTAATACGTATCATCTTGATTAACAGTAATGATCCCTATTGTTTATTTTTTGTTATGTTTGTGGGTGTTCATATCAAGTTTGAAGCTTCCAAAACAAAACATGTATTGTTTCTGTCACAGATGGTTGAGGCATACATGGGTAGTGACATCATATTTGAACCTACCAAAGGAGAAAAGTTTTCTTTGGCTGGCGGAAATATCAGCGGTGAATTTTTAGAATTGGTAAGAGTTTGTTGTCTTTACGTGTCTTCTAAACTGAGTAATGGCAGCATTATGTGCCTGAATCATTATTTTGAGGGGCAGTACTCTTCTAGCCTCTGATAGGAATTACCTCTGGGATTTTGTGTTGGTCAGGGTGGCTGCAAGTTAATACATTCAGGATCAGAATTTTATGAGAAGCTCGTCAGTTGATGGATTTGTTGTACATTTATCTTTGATAAATGCTTTTATTCCTCCAGTCAAGATCAATGTTCTTGGGGGGTTTTCATGGTTTTTTTGTACACTTTATATATTTCATTGACCTTCCCTATTTCCCATTTCCTTTGTGGGTTCCATGACTTCTATGAGGTTTTCTTATTGAAAGCTTCCATAATTATTTTCAGCCCCTGTGGCTAAGTAATTGTGTTTTGTTGACTGATAGATTTATGAACACTTGTTTACAACTGGCAAAATACAGGGAAAGAAATATTGTGGATGCCAAAGAGAGAAGATACTAGATGCCTTGGTATCATGGCACAAAAACAGTCAACAACAGAATTGATACGATTAACTGTGGATAGAAAATTGTGGAAGGTCATGAGCACCAACCGGTATGACACATTATGATGATGTTTATTATCGATACTGTGTACCTTTCTGTGTTCCACAGAGGAGTAGGCTATGAGAGTCAGCTTAATCAGAGAAGTCTGTTCCTGCATAAAGAACATATAAATTGTGATTTGTTCGCAACATAAGCAAGTGTTCATTTTTTACTGTTTTATCTCACGTTGACTGGTATCAAAACAAGAATATGTGTCTTGCTTTATAAGAAGAAGACTGATGGATGGATATATATATATTTAAAGGTTACTTCTACGACATTTCTATTTCATATCATCTCTTCATAATTTTTCCAAGGATATCATAACCAAAATATAAAGGTTCTGACCACAGCACATTTTGGGTGATATGGTCAGTATCACGCCAGACCACCTTTACTTCCCAGAAATATCTTTGGTACCCATTTTTAGAGGCTGGGTGAATCCCGGAGCCTTGTCAGTCCGAAGAAAAAAATCGCCACTGTTGGGAGTCGAACCTAGACCCTTCTGGCCAGGAAGCGAGCACACTAACCACTCAGCTACCGAGGCTGTCAAATATTTAAAAAAAAAAAGTAAAGTAACCCCGTCACACCAAGTGGCGTATAGGGAATATGGTGTTAGTGACCATAAATTTTACAGACCTTCAGCACATGATTTTTGGGGTAATGTGGTCGGTATTACGCCCATGCCGCTTTACTTTCCCAGTAAAAATCCGTTACCCATTTAAGGCTGGGTGAACTCGGAAGCCGTCGGTTGGAATCGAACCCTACCTCTTGTCCTTTGTAGTCCAGTTCACTAACCACTGAGCTATCACAGCTCCCTGGCTGCAAATATGCTTGGTTATAAATTTGCTCATTATAAGAGCTCCTAGATTTTTCTTATCTTTATTTACCCAAACACACTTCTTAATTCTCTTAACTCCGGTCATAGTGTAGGGCACCCACAGGAAATCTTCGTTCTATCTGGTCTGGAGCAAGAATGGACAACTTTCACTAAGACTTGCCAGCTTCTGTAATTTCATCATGTATGGTTCATCACCATGTCCCCAGTGGTCTTACGCAGATTTGAAACATCCATTGGGATCAACGCACAAGTAAAGAAGTTGCCAGAAGATCGTGTATTAACATCATCAATCAAGAAGTGAAAATAATATGTTGAAAGTGGCTAGGCCAAGTTCTACGAATGGAACAAACCAAGCATCCACGCCTAGCATTAACATGGACACCACCTGGCAAATAAAGATGAGGCAGACCATAGAGGACCCATCCACACTGAAGCTGTATTATCTTTGATAGTCCACTCGAACTACTGACCATTCAGACTTTTTTGTTAGCTGGAAAGTCAAACATTTATTTAGTTCCAAAGTTTGTTGTAAAAATATACAATTTTCAACTCCAAAGTTACATCAGTCATATTATATGGCTGTGAAGCATGGAGAACAGCAAAAATGATAATCATGAAGAAGCAGACCTTCTTTAATGAATGCTTGCACAGAATAAAAGGTTGGGATGGCAGGACAAAATCACTAACATAGAATTGTGGAAAAGTACCAGTCAAATACCAGTGAACAAAGATATACAATGAAGATGGTGGTGCTGGATAGGACACACACTGCGCAAGCCAGCTGAGAGTATAACACAATAGGCCCTTTTTTGGAATCGCCAAGGAAAGAGACAGAGGAAGACCAAAATATTTTTGGAGAGAACAGATGGAAACATAGATGAAGATGATGTGGAATGATCCTGAAAGGATGGTAAACAGAACGGCTTGAAAGTGTTTGTTGTAGTGTGTTCTTGTTTAGGTTTGATTGTAGCTAATTTGGTTATAGTCAAATGTTTCCAGGTGACTTCTGTATCACATAACTTTTGTTTGTTTGCACAGATTCCTGACCAGAAACTTGTACAGCGATGGAGAGTCAAATCGTGGCCAGCTGAACACTACTCAGAAGTAACTATTGAATTGATTAACAAGGAGGGCACCACTACATTAAATCTGAAACAGACTGGCGTTCCTGCGCTAGAGCTGGACCATACCAGAGCTGGTTGGTCAGAAAACTACTGGCATCGCATGCGGCAAATATTTGGTTTTGGTGGTCGGATTTTTTGACAGAAATAACAGTTCATGCTTGTGCATCGATGCGATTATTTAAATTTTAAACTACTTTTTTTTTTTTAGCGGCACAGATAGTTTGCGATTGAATAGTCACAGGGTTTTTTTTTTCTGGAGGGCTTTAACAGAAAACTTGCATTAAAAATGTCTCATTTAGAAGGATAATTTAAAAAGAAAGATTATACGGTCACACTTACCTTCTTTCCATTCTTTTTCATTTGGTCATTACTCCATTGAGGTGCATCCTTAAAATGAACTTATGTCCACTAACTAGAGAGCTTAGCTATGATGTGTACAAATGGTGTTTTATTTCCTTCCTCATTTAATGCTGATATTTTATCATTTGTGTTTCCATGAGCCATGAAAATAAACTATGAATTTTAAACGCGTCTTTGTGTTGCCAGTTTGTATTACACTATATGGTTGCTGAAAGTATGAAAGAGGTGTTCATTTGTATGTGATTAAATTATGTTGTTCATAATTATGTACAACTTGTGAATATGATAAGATTTTTCTTTGGATACAGATTTGATTTTACACTGCAAAGAAGTGCTTATTATAAATGTATTGTTGTCTGGAGCTCTTCTTTAGCTCCCTATCAACTTTGGTTTGCAATGTTGCATTTTTCATAGCTGGTAAAATATTGCAATTTTGATCATTTTAATGAAACCGAAGATCTCAGGAGAGCTGGTTAATATCATTTTCTAGAAGTAAAGGTTCCCTCCCCTACATTGCTAGTCATTTTAGGAATATGGTATTAGTGACCAGATTTTTCTATGACCACTGCACATCTTTAGGAGCCGCGATAGCTCAGTGTTTAATGAACTGGATTGTTACAGTGTCGACTTGTAATGTTTTTGTTAATCTTTATCTTCTTTAATGGTCACAGCACATCACAACATTGAGGTAACAACAGGTAATATGTAAGATCATGACAGAGTCTTTCTTTAACAATAATGATAATCAGTTTATTGATTTCGCCGTGATACAATATAGTGGATGCACTTCTCTGAATCTAATGTTCTTAAGTTCTGGACATGGGTAGGTTACCACTGATGATTATGCAATGTCCATAAGTGCATATTGTCATATAACATTGTTCATCAGACATCATTCAACTTGTCTACTTACGACATGTAAGATTCTTGAAATGCTTCAAATTGGAACACAATCACTTCACAACTAAGGTCATATCGATCAACTATCTATCAAGAATAACTTCTAAACTGACTTGAGCTACACTTAGAGATTCTAACTTCTGAACTACTGACTTCACTTCTAATCTTAACTTCTAGCTGTTCTGACTCTGTTTCCAAACTGCTTCTACTTCTAACTTCTGACTGACTTAACTGCTGGTTCGCTCTGTCCTAACTTCTTTGTTCTATCCTAACTTCTTGACTAACCTTCTACATTCTACTTCTTTTCTGCTCCTCTGACTTAACTTAAACTGTTGTGCAGGACTTTAAGTATCCAACAACTCTCTTCTACCTGCAAGATAGTGACCAATAAGATCATCGCAAATTGACCACTTGCGACGTGATCTGGTCACCTGAGCTTGTCGCTTGCTCACTATCTGTGACTCACACCTGAACTTTCCCAAATTTGGACAAACACCCTATTTCCCCGAAAACTCTCTATTTGGAATAACATTACCTCATGACACTGACCTCTCCTGGTAGCTAATTACCTGGCAGAGTAACACCATGAGTTCAGTGCATGGTATCATGTGATGGTCATTTACAATAACAACGAACTTGCATGGACAATCGTGGAGATTTTACAACATCACGAGGTCGATGCGTGTTATGTATGTGTGATGATCACCCTCACAACAACTGGGCGAGTTGGGATTCATGGAAAATCCCCTCAACTATTATATCAAGGCCAAGTCATGACCCTCTCTACTTCGGTGGGTGTCCACTACCCACTCTCTACAACTTGTTATCCTAATTTGTATTCTGGAAAATCTATACTTAAATTCTGCTGGTCGCCACTATATGATACTGCTCTCGTCCATTCAAAGAGCGGTAACGACTAAATTACCTGCTCCCTCTGTTTACACTATCTAACTCTGTTACAGGACTACAACGGACGAGAGGTCGGGTTCGATCCTGATCAACGGCTTCCAGGTTCACCCAGCCTTAAATGGGTACCATATTTTTTCTGGGAAAGTAAAGCAGCACAGGTGTAATGCTGACCATATTACTCCAAGATTCATGGGCGAAGGTCTATAAAATTATGGTCACTAACACCATATTCCCTATACGTCACTTGGCGTAGCGGGGCTCTTTACTTTTACTGGGTACAAATAATAATACATATTGTATTATTATGGTATTTGTATTATTATATTATACATATTTGTATTATTATTTGTACCCAGTATATAACCACTGGGAACTACTATTCGTGCTGTTTCGTCCAATAAATGTTTGTCTACAACACAAGTATTCAGCCCTACTGGGAGATACTTGCATTAATAGGAAAGTACAAATATACAATTTATTTCCGGTCTGTGATCGTTACCCTATGCTATAGTCATTGAGAGCGCCTTTCGTGCAAGACACTGCTGCAATAGCCAATTTTTTAGTTGGCTGCGTGGCAGTGTGCCAAGCGTTCGGCTTCTTGTGGCAAGGCGCGGTGCCACTGAGTACGGGTTCGATCCCACTTCGAACCATGTATTGTTCTTCGTTTTTTTCTATTGTTGTTTGTCTGTCAATTTTTCCGAGTGCTAACACATACTTCTTTGTTGTATTATTCCCTCTTTACTTTTACTTTTTTACTGCACATTTTAGGCCGCTAAGGAGGTTGATTGATGACTTGACAAGCTGTCATTGTAAAATGTATTGTTATGGAAACAAGCAGTGATCTCAGCAATATGTACCATTTTGGCATGCAAGGTTTCTGTTTTTTATATTGTGGTTCTGCCCTATGTGCCGTCTTGCTCGAAAGGACAAACAATAGATAGATAGATAGATAGACTGCACATTTTTGGGTAACGAGGTCGGTATCACACTAGGCTGCCTTTACTTCCCCCAAAAATATCTGGTACCCATTTTTAGAAACTGGGTGAACCCGGAGGCTTGTTTATCTGAAATTTTTTTAATGTCACCGCTTCTGGGGATCGAAACCATGCCCATCTGATGACGAAGTGAGCACACTAACGGCTCAGCCACTGAGGCTCCCATTTTCTAGAGTTGCTGGTTAACAATTAAATACAATAGTGAGCAATGCACCCCTTTCTTTCTACAACCTGTTTTTTTATTTTCAACCTCTGAGAGTTCTTTTATATGCTCAGCTTGAATGTGCCTATATTTTGTTGTGTGTTTCCATTAGGATTAGTCACTCACTTTCCCTTGTGTCAGGGTCATTAGAAAATCCTCAGTATCTCTAGTTGAGGTTGTATGTATATATGGCCTTTTGAGTCTTGACGGACGGTTGGTAGCATGAAATGATAAATCAGTAGTTTGATCAAATATTAGTGTCGTATGCTGAATGTTGATTTTGCTGAACAGCTTCTCTTGTGGCTGAATCTTCCAATATTGGATAGAACAGGTTTGAACACAGAATGAACCAGATAGATTCGTGGTGTCTGGCCTCATTTCCTTCTCTTTTGTCTTCTGAATTTGATATCAATGCTACCTTGAATATTGCTGTGCCATTTTTTTTCTCCATGTGCTACGATCTGGAGCCGGATTGTCCAAGTTTCTTTCACTGATAGAGAATTCCATCAAGGAAGCCCTGCAGACATCCTTATATCTCAGAACTTGTCTTCCATCTGGTCTCTTTCCGTCCCCAAGTTCGCCATACAATATTTGTTTGGGAATACAAATGTTTACCATTCTTTTACATGACCGAAGCCACCTTAGTCCACGACTCCTAGGTGTTGCCATGATGGATGTGAGTTTGGCTCGTAAGACATTAGAGTTGTTTACTTTGTTCTGTCATTTGATGCTCATAATCTTTCGAAGCCGACACACATGAAAACTGTTTAACCTTTTCTCCTTCCCTACACAGGTTGTCCAAGTTTCTGATCCATATAGATGTGTACTAAGCACACAACTTTTGTAAATTTGAATCTTTATCCCAAGTATTAATTTGTGTTGGCCCATGCTCTATCTTTAACTTTACCGAATGTCGAATCTGCCTTTCCGTTGAGATTACAACCAAGTATCTATGACACAGGCATGTACTTTCAACTCAGAGCTCCCACTGAGTCACTGAAGTAATAGTTTACAGCAGTGTTAGGGTCTGCGTGTATCTTATACCATCCTACCCTGGAGTGCTGTCTGTACATGGCAATGAAGTAGCAGACAAGCTCGCTGTCAGCTCTCTCACTGGGTGTGGTCATACTCAAACAAGGCATCACCAAGTTTATTCTTCATTCCTTAAGAGAAGAGGAGAATGAGTGGGACAATGATGTATACTTTGAGAGACTGAGGGGATTCTAAAGGTGGGACAATGATGTATACTTTGAGAGACTGAGGGGATTCTAAAGGTGGGACAATGATGTATACTTTGAGAGACCGAGGGGATTCTAAAGGTGGGACAATGATGTATACTTTGAGAGACCGAGGGGATTCTAAAGGTGGGACAATGATGTATACTTTGACTGAGGGGAGTCTAAAGGTGGGACAATGATGTATACTTTGACTGAGGGGAGTCTAAAGGTGGGACAATGATGTATACTTTGACTGAGGGGAGTCTAAAGGTGGGACAATGATGTATACTTTGACTGAGGGGATTCTAAAGGTGGGACAATGATGTATACTTAGACTGAGGGAATTCTAAAGGTGGGACAATGATGTATACTTTGACTGAGGGGATTCTAAAGGTGCGACAATGATGTATACTTTGACTGAGGGGATTCTAAAGGTGGGACAATGATGTATACTTAGACTGAGGGGAGTCTAAAGGTGGGAAAGGGATGTGGTCGGTCTGGAGTACTTGGTGGGAAAAGGCAGATGTATCAACAACCAACACCTGACAAAAGGCAGATGTATCAACAACCAACACCTGACAAAAGGCAGATGTATCAACAACCAACACCTGACAAAAGGCAGATGTATCAACAACCAACACCTGACAAAAGGCAGATGTATCAACAACCAACACCTGACAGGGACAGTCAGTCTGTGTATGCTTCCAGAAATGGTGGAGCGGGTATGGGGATACCCTGTCTGCAATTAAACAGATTCCATGAATAGAATAGTTTACAGCAGCTAGCTGTACCCCGTACAATTTATACACCAGAGGAAAGAGGTTGATGTCATGTGTTTCTATTGAAAGTCAGGCGTGCAATTATATTAGGGGGGGGGGGGGGGGGCGGTTTATGCCAGTTCTTCTATAACTTTAACACAGTAATAGGAAACTTTATACAGAGTTTCGTAGCAGAAGGCAATCTGATCATCAGAAGAGGACCCCGTTCGGCCAAGCGTTTTGGCCCTTCAGTTTCTTGGCACTGTAGGAGACGTGGACCCAATGGGTTCATGACACCCAGGCGTCGACCTCCTGTTACATTGAACTCTAGAGCTTACAATATATATTGGGCACAAGAAAACTACACTTGCTCTACACAACACTTCTGGTCGAATCTACGGTCTCTACCAGCCTGGTATACTTATTTATCTTAGCTTAAAACCAGCACATTGATGTCCTCTCTACCAGCCTGGTATACTTATTTATCTTAGCTTTAACCCAGCACATTGATGTCCTCTCTACCAGCCTGGTATATTTATTTATCTTAGCTTTAACCCAGCACATTGATGTCCTCTCTACCAGCCTGGTATACTTATTTATCTTAGCTTTAACCCAGCACATTGATGTCCTCTCTACCAGCCTGGTATATTTATTTATCTTAGCTTTAACCAAGCACATTGATGTCCTCTCTACCAGCCTGGTATATTTATTTATCTTAGCTTTAACCCAGCACATTGATGTCCTCTCTACCAGCCTGGTATACTTATTTATCTTAGCTTTAACCCAGCACATTGATGTCCTCTCTACCAGCCTGGTATATTTATTTATCTTAGCTTTAACCAGCACATTGATGTCCTCTCTACCAGCCTGGTATATTTATTTATCTTAGCTTTAACCCAGCACATTGATGTCCCCTTCATGGTGACAGCAGTTTAGAGTGGCTTGTGACTGCAACATTCTTTTCTAGACTCGCGTACAAGCTGCTTTGGCATGGCGGGAAAAAGTGGATCACAAACTGATAATAGGTGATAAAGATAGGTCGAGCTTCATTCCTTTGAACGGTCGGTATTGAAAACGTGCGGGGTAGCTCACCTACGGTCGATGATGTCATTGTTTATCGTCTGCGCCTCAGATATTCCATCATTAAACTGTCGCTAAGCTGTTGACTAACCCCTCCTCAGCACATCCTCAGTATGAAGCATGCCTGCCACACACACATAGGTGAAAGCACTGAAGATGGCTTTAGCTCCGATGCATGAACTCTGTAGCACAAATAAAGACTGTATCTAAAAAACCTTAGTCATCTCTACTGACATGCTTAGCAGGTGACTGTGGCTCTATTCTTTATCCCCTCAATGTGGTCAGGGCCCTATTAGCCATATGGACATAGCAGGTGACAGTGGCTCTATTCTTTTTCCCCTCAATGTGGTCAGGGCCCTGATAGCCATATGGACATAGCAGGTGACAGTGGCTCTATTCTTTTTCCCTCAATGTGGTCAGGGCCCTGATAGCCATATGGACATAGCAGTGACTGTGGCTCTATTCTTTTAGGGAGTCAGGAGTAGTCTATGTGTAAATTACCTAATCGTCTAAACATGAGATGCTTTGAGATTGTTGATATGTCTGGGTACAGCCAGAGCCAGCTTGATGATCTTTCGGCTGACTCAGCAATAGCCTACATTGTTCTTATTCACATTTCCCTTTAATTCCTAGTCTCTTAAAATGTCGTAGAAGGATGAGGTCCTGTAGAACTGTTACAATTAAATTGATTAGTCGTGAAGGAACAATATACAAAATAGATGTTATATTCAATTTATATATTCAAGGGCAGACGGTGCTCGTAAACCTGGGAGGGCCGACCATCTAAGGGCAGAATCCCCCTACAGAAAAGACAATCTGCTGCCTTGCAGGAAGATTGGGGACAATCAAAGGCTAAGGAATGCAAACCTGAATAAAATGCTGGCTGAAATCGGATGCACTGGGCCACTGGCGAAGAACACAGTGCAACGTTTTAACGGGTGTTCAATCAGAGTGGATCTGGTGGACTCTAATTGTGATGTTCTGCTAGTGGGGGCGATCAACACACTTAACTTGACAGCTGACTTCATGTGAGAGTCTGGAATCGTACTCTGATTGAGTCCTGATCGCAGAGAGAGATATATATTCATGTGTCTGTATTTGATTTTGCACGTAGGAATAGCAGCGTTTAAGGGAGGGCAGTGTGTGCACAACCTGTGACATACACTTGCACAGCGGTCGAACACCTATGAGAGTGTCTGAAGCCTAAGGGAATCAACTCTAACAACATCTGCTGGGGTAGGTGATCATGTCTCTCCACAACTTTCTATCTCTGTAATATTTTTCAATTTCGTTACTTTTCTTATCGAGAGATAAGATCAGAAATGAAGAACTGAGAAAATAGCTAGGAATAACCTCTGCCATAAAATGTATACAGAAACAACAGATAAAATGGTTTGACCACTTGACAAGGCAGAAAGATCAAAACACAATGAGCCTTCAATAAACGTTACGAGAACACCAGACTCAAAGGTCGTCCACGTAAAAGGTGGATTGACGGAATATTAGAAACACTAGGAAACACAACAGCAGCAGAGGCGAACAAAAGAGCAAAATGCCGCATATTATATCTCCCCTCGACGCTGAAAGGTAAATGAGGAAGGAAAGAAGTTATTTTTTATCAAACCGTTCTACCAATGGCCCTGTATCTTTCCTCTCCGCTTCGCTCCGTCTCGTCTTCCCTCGATTAATCTTCGTCGAGATTAGACCCCATTTCTCTATTTAGCGGGAGCCGCGATAGCTCAGTGGCTTGTGAACTGGACTACAAAGGACAAGAGGTTGGGTTCGATCCTGATCGACGGTCCAGGTTCACCCAGCCTTAAATGGGTACCGGATTTTTTTTCTGGGCAAGTAAAGCGGCACGGGGTTAATACTGGCCACATTACCTCAAAAATCATGATCTGAAGGTCTGTAAAAATGATGGTGACTTTCACCATATACCGTGTACGCCACTTGGAGTGACGGGACTCTTTCCTTACTTTTTACTCTATTTAGCTGTCCGTGGTATTCTTCTGTCAGGCCACATGGCTTTCAACGATTAAATGCTGAAAATGGAGACAAAGATGCGTCACAACAGCAGAGCTGGAAGCTGTCAGCGAACTACATTTGATGGCTTGCGTCAGGATCGGTGAACCATCCAGATCTTACTCCACCTCTCCGTGGTGCCTCCATAAACAGACAAACCTGTCTAGGGCGGCCAAGCGAGTAGGGATCGAAGAGGGAAGATAACTCTGTACTTAAAAAAAACATGCTGAAGTCGGATGTGTTGGGCCGAATGGCGCAAATATCACAGTCCTCCTGCAAACTACAACACAACGTATCTACGCCCACTTAACGTCATTCTAAGGACGGACGACGAAGTGGACAATCAGTTCCCTTAGTAGTCATTGGGTGATCGACAGGCAGAAAGAAAATGCTGAAAAAATTACAGTCCACGTTCAGTCGTAACAACCTGTATCGTGGCAAATGCCAAACAAATATAGTTAGTGTCCTTATATTATATTATATTATATATATATCATCAAGTATCGTGCCTGCTGGCGTAGGTGATCATGTCTCTCCACAACTTTCGATCTGGACAGTTATTTATCATTTCTGTTGTTGACCTTCTGCCAAGCCATTATCTTAAGCTGTCTGGTATTTTCTCTCTTTGCTTCCCTCTCTACCTCTTCGTCCCTCGTTTTTTCCAATTGTTACAATATACTCCAGTTGTTCCCTTCTCATTACATGGCCAAAAAATGATGATTGTTTCTTCCTAATATTGGAAATTAGCTCTCTCTTTGCTTTGGCTTTTTCAGAACGTCTTCATTACTTTTCTTAGCTGTCCATGGTTTTCTCCATATTCTTCTGTAAAACCACATTTCTACACACTCCAGTGATTTTCTTGTCTGTTGTCCTATTGTCCATGATTCACATCCATATGTTAAAACTGGCTCTACATAACATTTAAGAACTCTTTTTCTTGTTTCTATTGTCAAAAATGGATTGCATATATGTGTGTCGATTGAACAGCACACACGCATTCTGGTATGATTAATTGCGGAGAGGAGCATTGCCCCCCCCCCCCCCCCTTCCAAAGTCTTATGACGACGATCCAGAACGATGTAAGTTTAATAATTCTGTCTCCTACATTATATTTTATCATTATCGTGTGCCATACCGGTTGGCGTAGGCGATCGTGGCCTTCCACAATTTTCTATCCACAGTTTATTTTATAAATGTCTGTTGTTGACTGTTTTCCGCACCGTGACACCAAGTTTTCTAGTATCTTCTCTCTTTGTCGTTCACAATCTCTCTTTCCTTTTATTTTGCCAGTTGTAACCAAGTACTCCAACTTTCCTCTTCTCATGATGTGCCAGAAAAATGTTGATTGTGTCTATCTGATGTTTCTTAGGCGCTTCCTTTTTTTTTTTTATTGACCTCTTTGAGAATTTCTCGTTGGACCTTTTAGCTGTCGAGGTAACGCTCAACATTTTTCTGATAAACCCCATCTATGCGGCCTCCAATCGTCTTTTAATTTGTTTGGCTGCTGTCCATGATTCACTTCCATAGGTCAGAATTGGCTCTATATAGCACGGATGCATTCTCTGTCTCACTTCTATTGACATAGACTAGACATTATACAACTTAACAAAGGCTAACTAAATCGTTTCACACAGAAAGAGACACAAATAAACTGAAATGTATTCTGTAAACTCTATAAAGGATTATAAACAGTGGCAGACGAATTCCATTGAACTGATAACATCACTAATATCATCAGTAATAAGAAAGAAAAGACGACGGTCATATGTTGGGCATGTGATGAGAAGAGATAATAACAGAATAGCAAAGCAAGCCCTCATGTGGGAAACAACAGGTAAGAGGAAAAGAGGAAGACCCAGAGAGGACACTGAGAAGAACATTGATGAGAGAGGCAAGAGCAGCAGGATTCGGCTCCTCAATGAGATAGAGTTGCTTGCACAGAGCAGAGACAAATGGCGAGATTGATAAAAGATCTTTACAAGGATTGAAAACTGCTAGAATAAAATTTAGATAAGAGAAGGAGTATCTGGGTCTACGCCCTATGGGCCGGCTACGGCTCGAATGGCAATAGATAGACAGACAGACGGGTAGGTAGGCAGGCAGGTAGGTAGGTAGGTAGGTAGGTTGGTAGGTAGGCAGGTAGGCAGACAGGTAGGTAGGTAGGCAGACAGGTAGGTAGGTAGGCAGGCAGGCAGGCAGGTAGGTAGGTAACATCAAGAGGTGAACATCTTTGAACCGGTATGGCGCTAACAGTCTACATGGCCTCCAGTTCTCTTTTGTTCATTGAATCATTATCACTGCAGTCGAGAATTCCCCATATCCGCTCCACTCATGTCACAGCTCCCGCCAAAGCGCGTTGGTAAATTTTGATGACAAGGCCGACTACCGTGCAGCCCTAATCGGCGTACAGGCAACGATTCCAAGAGACTTCCATCAAATACAGAGTGCACGATCGGTTCCTTATTCCAGTTTCCTCAAAAATACACATCTAAATCGAACAAAGCAACCGAAACAGTTTAAGCGACTACGTTAGTCTCTGCAAAAACAGGGACACGTGCAGCCATTTTGATTTTGCATTGTCGGTGACGTTATCAAGGTCGAACTTCAGTGCGAGCCAAGTAGGCTGCGTGGGCGACAGTTTCAAATAATATCCCCGAAAAGAGAGTGCCCACAGTCACAACCAACTCCAGTTCGCTCGAGACGCAAACTGACGGAGAAAAAAAAAGCGCAATATAAATTAAATGTAAGACAAGTGGGACCAACAAAATTAGAGAACATCTGAACATCATGGGATGATTGAATTAGTCTTTACAAACGAGTATCTGTTGAGTTTTGATTCCACCTTTTATTTATAATGAAACAAACATAAATATCGCTCTCCTCGATCTAGAGTTTTAAAATAGTGCACCTAAACTGATAACACTGTGAATGCGTTAAAAAAATACAATCAATATGGCTAACATTTTCTTTCTTTCTTTCTTTCTTTCTGTTCTTTTTTTTTTCTTTCTTTCTGTTCTTTTTTCTTTCTTTCTTTCTTTCTTTCTTCTTCTTCTTCTTTCTTTATATTTCTTTCTTTCTTTCTTTCTGTTCTTTTTTCTTTCTTTCTTTCTGTTTCTTTTTTCTTTCTTTCTTTCTTTCTTTCTTTATTACTTTATATTTCTTTCTTTCTTTCTTTCTTTCTTACTTTATATTTCTTTCTTCTATTTTTATTCTTTCTTTCCTTATTTCTTTCCTTTTCTTTTTTCTTTCTTTCTTTGTTTTCTTTTTCTTTCCTTATTTTTTTCTTTCTTTCCTTTCTTTCTTTTTTGTACGTGTATGTTTATACACTGGACAAGCGGCCTCTATTCTCCGGCCCTATAAGACTCACCTAGCAGACCCAGTAATGTGAAAAAAGACGTAAATTTTTTTTTAATTCGTTTAATTTAAGATATTTGAAAAAGGCTGTAGGAGTAGTCACAAGAGGGGACATCACAAACGGGGTTATACGAGCTGGCATGGAAGATACTTGTGAATTACATCTAACAATAAACATGAATACAATGATTCGTGCACCTGGAACGAATACCTAGTGAATCATATATCGTAGAAAAAAAAAAAGAGGAGGACACATAAAGTAGCTCGAGGGAAGACCCAGACTTCGTTGGAGCGACAACAAAGAACTGTATATACAATAGCATCAAAATGACGATGATGTATATTACTACTAAGAAAGAAAATAAATCGACGGAATATTAGAAGCACCAGGAAACCTAACTGCAGCAGAGGCGAACAGAAGAGCAAAAGACCGCAAATTATATCTCCCCTCGACGCTGAAAGGCAAATGAGAAGGAAAGTAGAAGAGAAGACGAAAGAAAATAAACATAAAATGATTTTGAGCAGCTAAACTAACAACTATGCAAGAAAAAATACAACGTTTCGACAAAAGCCTTCATCGGTAATAATAAACAAACTATACACGTTAAACACACAATTCCGAGTCACATTGCACATAACATCATCATTAGTATTGAGTGCCGTCTCCGCATTGAAGGTTGTCTACCATAGAGCACCAATTTGTTCTGTCTCTTGCTTTGATGGTGCAGGTTGTCATAGGATGACTTGCCCATCTTTTGACGTTACCCGTCCATGTTAGTTTTGGTCTGCCTCCGCCTCTTTTATCTTCTATTTTTCCTTCCAATATCACTTTTAGTAGGCTGTTGTGTATTTTAATATGCCCCAAAAATCTCTCAGTTGTCTTGTTTGAATTGTGTTTAGTAGTTATCTTTTTTTTTTTTTTTTTTTGGTGTTTTAAGACTTCATTATTTGTTTTATTTTCTTTCTATCCAATTCTTCTATTCTTCTATAAATCTACATTTCAAAGGCTTCAATTTTCATGTTTTCTTGTCTAATGTCTGCACCATACAGGAATGTTGAGAAGATGTAACATTTTGCTATTCTTATTTTTAACCCTGGTGTAATTTAATTTTTTTTCTCTCTATCTGCGATCAGGACTCAATCAGAGTAGGATTCCAGACTCTCACATGAAGTCAGCTGTCAGGTTAAGTGTGTTGATCGCCCCCACAGACAGAATATATATATATTTGATGTTAGTATATTTTTCATGGCATTAAAATTACACTTTGCAATTCCTATTCATTAGTTTACGTCAGTTTTAAATATACCATCACTGGTTGTAGTGTACAATGAGACAGGTCTGAGAAATATCGCTACCAGATGAAGAGGAACAAAAGGTAATAATGCAATTCATTTGATAAATGTGGAAGACAATATGAGTGAAAGAGAGGGAGAGGAATGTGCAAAAGTGAGACCAAGGTCAGCCGAAGTCAAATAAGTTTCTAGAAGTTTACATGAATGACAAATTATTTGCTCAGGGTTACCACGGCCATCGGGCCTCGAATCAGGTACTGGCCCATTGTTTTATATACCATGAACGTGAGTACAAACTGCTTTCCCACACTCAGTTGTTTACATTGTATATAAATAATTTTAATTTACTAAATTTATTTCGGTGACTATTGTATTATATACTTACATAAAATGTACTGCTATATTTTACGTTTATAAAAGCAAAAATTTAATACTTTATTAATTTTTTTTCTTTTAAGCAGGGTATTTAAAAATAATATTACATTTATAAAGTTTTTTCCCTTAATAATACAAAGATTAATATTGTATCTCCCATGTTATTTTTTGGCACTGTTCTGTGTGTTTAAACTATTTATACATTAACACCAGCAGTAGCTAATGAATATGTTGTTTTCTTTGCGCGGGTTTGGTATTCCATCATAATCATCAATTCAATACCGTCGAACGTCATGAGAGCTCGCAGTGTAACTCATATCTCATGTCACCGTTATGATTTTGTATTCATCTACTATCCTTGTCTATAAAGGTTAAAAAAAAAAAAAGGAAACTACTGAATATTTTAGTTTGTTTATTATTTTTTTCCAGAACAACATTTATAGCTTAGTTTGCTTCCAGTTGGACCTGTAAACAGACAATTCCTCCTGGGAATCCACCCATTCTTCAATCAGAATAAGTTTCTTTTACGTACTGCCTTCCTTCTAAATGCCCAGCTTTTGATTCTTTCGACCAACATTGTTTTGCTTCGTTAATTTCTACAAACATGTGCAGTTTTATGCATGGGCTATTTCATTTTAATTTTGTTTTTAAACAGAAAATCAAATTTTGATTGTCAGTGGACACTCTGAGCTAAGAGCGAGCAATGACTGAAATATGTGAACATTGTTAAGAAGCATACAAACGAACGTCTTACATTGTTGTAAATTTTCGTGTCCGTTAACGAGTCATATGACTAAGATTGGTTATTGGTTATGGAAGGCCTCAGTATCACTGCAAACGAATTAAATCCATAATTGCTCAACCGCCCGTGCCAGTGGAATCATCCGAATTACTAACACATCTCCCAAACAAAGAAAGGTAACTGTAGTCCCCATCGTAGCAGTCTCAGCACACGCCAAAAAACATAAGGCGAAACGCGCAGAAAGTGAACACAGCCAGCTGTTCCCTGTCATACGATATCATCATTCATCGTAAACAAGCGGATATCGAAACAGGATCAAAACAAAAAGAGAGCTAATTTCCAATATTAGGAAGTAACAATCATAATTTTTTGGCCATGTAATGAGAAGAGAACAACTGGAATATATTGTAACAACTGGAAAAAATTGAGCGACGAAGAGATAGAGGGAAGCAAAGAGAAAAAATAACAGACAGCTTAAGAGAATGGCTTGGCAGAAGGTCATCACAGAAATGATAAATAGCTGCCGAGATCGAAAATTGTGGAGAGACATGATCACCTACGCCAGCAGGCCCGGTACTTGATGATGATGAACGTAGGTGGCCATATCGTTGTACAACTCATGTCTTTTTTGTACAAAGTCATAGTGCTGATGTGGTTGATGTGTTTCGTCTACTGACCAAGCAGATCTACGTTCAATTCTTCAAATATGACCATCTTTGTTTTGCAAAGGAAGATGGGGTACTCGAAACATTCTAATCAGCTTGATCAAGGGAGTAGAACTCTAAAAGTGAAGACAATCCCGCACAAAATATCGTTTTCCCGTCAAGCCGAATATATTGGACCGAAAGTAGCAAAATGTTGCTGATTGTTGTAAATGACAACACAACGCTGGGCGTAAAAACGGGTACCATAGATTTTTCGGGAAGAGTAGGCCGACCTGGCATGATATGGCCTATAAATAAACCTCTGTCATAAAAAAAAATATAAGTACTAGCACCATATTCCTCATAGACTTTAAAGGCGGAGTGGGAATCACATGTTTATCTATGATTAATTATGTTCTTTGTGCAATAAACTTAGAAGAGAACCCATTCATCATTCATGTTCATTCTGTGGCCGTGTGTGTTTGTCGTTTGTCAAACATTGGTAGGATAAGCCACGAGAGAAGCTGTTCGACAAAACAAAACCTAAAAAAAGTACACAATAGCCTCCACTAGACCCTCTGACAAGACGAAAAAGGGCTATATATTGTATATATGTGTGTGTGTGTGTACAATATAACATAACATTGAAATAATGATATCGAAGAATGGGTCGTTTCAGTGTTTTGTCTCGTTAAAAAAAAATTTATATTTTAAGTTTTGTGCGAGATCTACTTCCGGAATTTTCGAAAAACTGGGGACGAAGCTTTCATTTTCTTCCAGGAACTAGGGAAACCTCTCACCTGAGACTCACTCTCCGTGTTGTTGCAGATTGTTTAGTTTGTTTTTTAAACGTCATGAATGTTAAAGCTTTTGGAATTTTGTTTGCAAGAGGAGCCTTTCTTTTGAGTACAATACAGATACAATAGTTTATAATAGCATCAGTTGAGTCCAGGTCCCCAGGTCAGTTGTGTGCTGTTGTTCAAAATCAATTTAATATCAATCAATCAACTCAGTTGACAACCATACATTACATTGCTCACAATGTGTGTGTGTCAGGTGTGTGTGTTTGTTGGGGGTGAAAAACTAAAAAAAAAAAAAAAAAACTACAAAAGAAGTGTGCTACAGGTACTTAAAACTTTGAGTAGAGCAAAGTGACCCGACAGACTTAGTAGACTAATCATATGGCTTACTTGTTAAGTAGTACAGTACTACTTATAAAAATTTCAAAATAGTCTGTTATGATTTAAAACAAGGTAGCTAGATAGCCCATGATGTAAGCTAAACAATGATACCTTATTTAGGCTTCTACGACAATTAGGAAAAAGTTATGCATTTTTTAATGAATTAATTTTTGCATAAATTCATTAACAAAGATATAGTTCTATCTATCTATCTATTGACCTTTCGAGCCGTAACCGGCCCATAGGGCGTAGACCAAGATACACCTTCTCCTATATGAATTTTTGTTCTAGCAGTTTTCTTTTAAAGATATTTTATTAAATCTCGCCATCTGTCTCTGTTCTGTGCAAGCAGTTCTATCTCATTGAGGGAGCCGATTCCTGCTGCTCTTGCCTCTCTCATCAATGTTCTTCTCAGTGTCTCCCTGGGTCTTCCTCTTTTTCTTTTACCTGTTGTTTCCCATATGAGGGCTTGCTTTGCTATTCGATTATTATCTCTTCTCATCACATGTCCAACGTATGACCATCGTCTTTTCTTTATTACTGAAGATATTAGTGGTTGATTGGCGATTTCTCTAATTTCCTCGTTTGTTTTGAATTCGTTCCATTCTATACCAAGTATTTTCCTTAGACATTTATTTTCGAATGCGTTCAACTTTGTTTCTATATCTCTTGTTGTTTTCCAGCTTTCACACGCATACGTAAGGGTTGATAGTACATTTGATTTGAATAGCCTAAGTTTTGTGTTTGTGCTAATGAGTTTTGATTTCCACAACTTTTCAAGGCTTCTGAAAGACATTGCTGCTTTAGCCAGTCTGATTCTAATTTCTTTGCTCGTATCCCCTTCTCGATCAATGTGACTTCCAAGATAGATAAAGTGATCGATCTCTTCTACTGGTTTGTTTTCCATGTATATTTTGTCACTTGTTGGAATTAAACTTTTCATGACTTTAGTCTTTTCATGATTGACCTCAAGCCCAATTTTGCTGGCTATTGATGATAGTTCATTTGTGTTTTCCTGCATCGTTTTTATCTGACTGCTGATGAGAACTATGTCATCAGCAAAGTCGAGGTCCTCCAAATGGTCTCCTTGTATCCATTCGATGCCTTTATTACCAGTGCAGCATTTCTTCATTATGAAGTCCATAACAATTCCAAATAACAAGGGCGATAAAATACATCCTTGTTTAACCCCAGTTTCTATTGGGAAACATTCGCTCAGTCCTTCCTCTGTTCGAACTGCACATGTGTAACCATCATACATGTCTTTGATAATATTTATGATTTTTGATGGTAAACCATATTGCTTCAGAATTTTCCACAAAGAATCTCTATGAATACTATCAAATGCTTTTTTGAAGTCGATGAAGTTAAGTACAAAAGGTTTTTGCTTTTCAATATGTTCCTCCAATATAAGTCGTAGAGTGAAAATGTGGTCAAGACAGCTTCTCCCTTTTCTAAACCCAGCCTGTTCTTCACGCATTACTGTATCTATTGAATCCTTTATTCTATTTAGGATGATTTTACAGAATAACTTTGAGGCAACTGACAAAAGTGTCACGCCTCTCCAGTTGTTACAATCTCTAAGATTGCCCTTTTTGGGATCTTAACAATGATTCCTTTTTTCCATTTATGAGGCGTCTTCTCTGTTTTCCAAATGATGTTGAACATTTTTTGGAGATGTATTAAATTATGGCTATCAATTGCCTTGAGGATCTCAGCTGTTAACTTATCCTCTCCAGCAGCCTTGTTATTGGTCATTAGCTTTAAGGTGGTTTCTATTTCACTCAAGGTGAAGTCATCTAAATTTACATCTAATTCTGCTGCTGGTGTTTCAGCTTCAAAATCTATTAAACTGTGAGGTAGTGGACGGTTAAGAATTTCTTTGAAGTGTTCTGCCCAACGGGCTTTTATGTCTGCGCTTGTTGTTAGCATTAATCCAGATTTGTCTAGAATTGGTGTTCCACTGGATGTATAGGTGTTTGTCAGCATCTTTTGTACTGTATAGAGAGTTCTGCTGTCTCCTGTAATTGCAGCTGTCTCTGCTTTCTCTGCCAAGTTGTCTATATAAGCTCTTGTATCTCTTCTTGCCGAACTTTTCACTTTGTTGTCTAATTCTTTGTATGTTGCTTTTGCCAGAACCTTTCCAAGATCTGTCTTTACATTAGTCACGGCTCTCTTTGCTTCTCTTCTTTCTTTGATGTATTTCCATGTGGTGTCTGAGATCCAAGCTCGTTTTTCCATTTTCTTCAGTCCGGCACTTGCTTCTGCTGCTGTCATTAGTATTTTGCTCTGTGAGTCCCACATTTCATTGATATCTAAGTCTATTTCACCGAGTGCTGAATAACAATTACTTAGCTCTATGTTAAACTTTTCCTTTATGGCTTCATCTTTCAGTTTATGACTATCAATTTTATGTGTAATTGACCTCTTCTGTTGGTTTCTAAATTTTAATCTTATTTTCCCAATGCACAGGTTGTGGTCACTATTAACATCAGCACCTCTGTAAGCTCTTACATCTATTAATGATGATCTGAATTGTTGTTTAATACATAGGTGGTCAATTTGATTTGATGTTCTATCGTCAGGAGATATCCATGTTGTTTTGTGAATATTTTTGTGTGGAAATAATGTCCCACCTATAACTAAATTTTCTATTAAACATAATTCTATTAATCTTTCTCCATTCTGACTTGTTGTATTACAGCCTTCTCTCCCCATCACATGTTCCACTCCTGCGTTATCTTGTCCTACTTTGGCGTTGAAGTCTCCCATTACAATTAAAAGATCGTGTTTTGGTATTTTGTTTATAAGTTGTTGCAGTTGGTTATAAAAAACGTCCTTAACTTCATCATCAGCTTCGTTAGTAGGCGCATAACATTGAATAATTGAAAGTCTTCCATGTTTTGTTTTGTATCGTGTTCGTATCAGACGGCTATTTACCGGTTCCCATTCTAATAAACTTCTTGCAGCTTTGTCTGTCATCATTATGCCTACTCCTTCACGGTGTTTTCCATCTTCCCTTCCAGAAAAAACTACTATTTTATTATCAATAGATCTCCTACCTGTTCCAAGCCAGCGCATTTCGCTTAATCCTAAAATATCTAGATCGTATCTGTCCATCTCGCTCGCGACCTGTGCATGTTTCGTCGGAGCGGCCATTGTTCGCACATTCCAGAATCCTATTTTTGTTGTTGTTTTGGGGCCGAAAAAACTATCATTATTATCTACTGCTAATTTACACATTCTGTATCAGGTCTACGTTTCATTAACAACATCGTTTTTACGATAGCGGCTTGTTAAACCTCTGATCAACGGTTACTAGTGAGATATAGTTACTAGTGAACACGTAAAGTTGAAGTTAAGTATCAAGTAGTAACCTCAGAAAAACACTCACTGACTCACATACAAAATACATACTGATACTCAGACAACAGACTGTGACATACCAAACTGAATACTGTCCATACACTTTATGATTATGACATGATACACACAACATTGTTCTGACAATAGGAGTAATTTGCTGAGTTTAAACAGTGGGGTAAAGTAGAAGTATAGTATATTATTAATTTAAAAAAAAAAAACACTAACACTAACAGCAAAAATATACTAAACAGTGGCACTAGTCAGTCAACTATTCTGCTTCGCGGCTTCACATTTTCAGTCAGACAGTGCAACTGTCATGTAAGTATGTAACTACTGTTAAGTGTATAAAAACAGCTGTTACTATCAGTGTTACTACTGTTAGTTGAGTGTTAGTGTAATTTGTATGATATATATTATTATATAATATGGTATTTCTTTATCCTTCCCGTACCGTTAGATGTCGAATAGGGCGTGTAGTGTTCTTTGCCATCCATCTCTATTCTGGGCAAGATTTTGATCTTATCTAAGGAATCTATGCCTGCCAACTTTGTTTCTCTTATTCATCTTCTTTTTTAGTGTCTCTTTAGGTCTTCCTCATTTTCTGTATCCTGATGTTCCTTATAGAAGAGCCTGTTTTGGAATTCTCTTGTTTCTTCTCAGAACGTCCGACATATGTCCATCTTCTTTCCTTAATTGTAGATGAGATCTTTGATTGCATGTCTATTTCTTTTATATGGTATTTACTATATTAATAATTATTAACTGCCCACTGCTGTACTGTTAGTGTTAATTCAAACTCTACTAGTTTAATAAATAAGATTTAAGAGGGATGCATACAGAAATAAAGAGAATGACTAGTAAAAATAAAAAAGCCAAAGAAAGTGAATGTATTGCAAACAAAAAAGGAAAAATGCTAACAGACAATAAAGATTTATATCAGTAGATGGTAGGAATATATAACAACATTATATTTTGATGAAAGGGAAGAAACCAATAATTATAAAATGTACGTCAGGCTATAAAATCTTAAAATCTGAAGTGGAAAAAGCTATACAAACAATGAAGGGAAAAGGTGCAGGACCAGACAACATATAGATAAAGATGATGAAGGCACTAGCAGATTTTGGCAATGATCACAGACATATGCAATGACATACACCATACAGGATACATACCTTATGAACTGAAAACATAACTTTAATTGCATTGTCTAAAAAGAATGGTGCAGTTGAATACAGTGAATTTAGAACAATAAGCCTAATGAGTCATGTAACAAAAATCTTGCTAAAAGTTATACTAGGAAATATTCAGAATAAAATCAACATTGAATTAGAACAACAATTTGGATTTAGGAAAAACAGTTGGTCAAAAGAATCTGTATTCTGCCTAATGACGTTAATTGAAAAGTACACAGAAGTAAACAAACTAATATATGCCTGCATTATAGACATAAGCATGCACCATACACTTCATTCTCCAAAGCTTTTGATAGAATACATCATAAACAACTTATAGACTGCCTAAAGATATACATCTAGATGACACAGGCATACAACTAATATATAATTTATACTGTGAGCAAACAGCAATAATAAAATATAACAAAGAAAACCTACAGCTGGTAAAGCTGCTACCATCTTCGCCCGTCTTTCTCAGTGTGTTTGGCAAACAGCAAACTGACAATTAAAACAATAGCCGCACTTTACATAAACCTTGCAGCTTGGGAAGAAATAGCTGAAAACCGCAATATTTGGAAACACAGTCTAAAACTCCAACTCAAACAAGAAGTAGACAGATTCATAGAAAAAGAGAATACATGGCAAAAGAAAAGAAAAAATAACATTTCTAGGGGCGCTGCAAAATCCATAGTCAACTATGACTGACAGAGGTTACTATGATCATAAACAAAAGTAATACTCAAAACCCACAAGTGGATATCAAAGTTGAAGGAAAAGACCTGGAGACAGTTAAGAGCTACAACTACCTTGGACATAACTATAACTAGTGATGGAAAATGTAAAATTAAAAAAAAGAAAAGAATAGGAATGGCAAAAAGCAAATTTAATGCCATGAAAAATATACTAACATCAAAATAAATAACAAGAGGGCTAAAACTAAGAATAGCAAAATGTTATATATTCTCAACATTCCTGTATTGTGCAGAATTATGGACATTAGACAAGAAAAAAAAAATAGAAAATTGAAGCCTTTGAAATGTGGATTTATAGAAGAATTGGAATAATTGGATGGAAAGAAAATAAAACAAATGATGAAGTCTTAAAACACCAAAAAATGAAAAGAGAACTACTAAACACAATTCAAAGAAGACAAATGAGATTTTTGGGGCATGTTAAAAGACACAGCAGTCTATTAAAAGTAATCTTGGAAGGGAAAATACAAGGTAAACGAGGCAGAGGCAGACCAAGACTAGCATGGAGGAGTAACATCAAAAGATGGACAAGTCAGCCTATGACAGCTTGCACTATCAAAGCAAAAGACAGAGCGGAATGACGCTCCATGGTAGCTAACCTTCGATGCAAAGATGGCACTGAATGATGAATTGTGACTAGTTTAAGTGCACTACCGAGGACTCAACTGTTAACTAACTGTAGTAAACTCATTTAAACAAAAACTGTCAGACTGAAAAAAAACAACTAAAATTTACAATATAAATAATAGTTAAAAATATATTTTAAAATATTGTTAATAATTAATATTAATTACATTAAATACAGTGTACATGTACTTAATTTAAGGAACTTTTTTTAAAAAAGATTATAATCATAGTATATGAAGTATAATGATGCAGATCATTACTTGCCTACTACTACCTAGATATCCCTTTACTTTAATTTTAGATTTAGTTTATAGTCATGTTAGAAATTAATTGATTCATAAATTATTACTTCTAGTACTGTAGTCAGCTGTAGAAAATAATTCTGCTGCTGTCAGATATCTAGGGTCTATTCATAAAGATATGAAGAGTAAACTATAAGACAACAAGAGCTTAAATGTAATGGTAAACAGTCATGTTGCCTCGTCATTTATTGGAAAACTGCATTAAATTGAAGCTGCTGGTCAGATCAAGCTCAAACAAGGTCCAGCCATTCTGTTTGGTTTACATCTGACAGGACACAAGTTTTGTGAGATCACATTCATGTCATTTTGTTCTGTTAGTGAAACAACTTTGACTATAAGTTTAGTTCAGTCAAAGGATCATTTCTGTTGCACAACAGACAATTCCATAGTGCTCAGATCCCCTCCTCAGCACATCCTCAGTATGAAGCATGCCTGCCACACACACTAGGTGAAAGCACTGAAGATGACTTTAGCTCCGATGCATGAACTCTGTTGCTCAAATAAAGACTGTATCTAAAAAACTTAGTCATCTCTACTGACATGCTTGGCAAGTGACAGTGGCTCTATTCTTTTTTTTCCCCTCAATGTGGTCAGGGCCCTGGTAGCCATATGGACATAGCAGGTGACAGTGGCTCTATTCTTTTTTTCCCCTCAATGCGGTCAGGGCCCTGGTAGCCATATGGACATAGCTGGTGACTGTGGCTTTATTCTTTTTTTCCCCTCAATGTGGTAAGGGCCCTGGTAACCATATGGACATAGCAGAGGACTGTGACTCGATTCTTTCTCCCCTCACTGTGGTCAGGGCCCTGGTAGCCATATGGACATAGCAGGTGACAGTGGCTCTATTCTTTCTCCCCTCACTGTGGTCAGGGCCCTGGTAGCCATATGGACATAGCAGGTGACAGTGGCTCTATTCTTTTTTTCCCCCACTGTGGTTAAGACTCCAGTATCCGTGCGGGTGACATTGACTATAAAGAACAGCGCAAAGGCTCTTGGTAAGAGAGAGACTAATATAAAAAAGTAAAGTAAAGTACCCCGTCACGCCAAGTGGCATATAGGGAAATATGGTGTTAGTGACCATAAATTTTACAGACCTTCGGCACATGATTTTAGGGGTAATGTGGTCAGTATTACGCCCGTGCCACTTTACTTTCCCAGAAAAAAAATCCGGTACCCATTAAACGCCTGGTGAACCGGAAGCCGTCAGTTGGGATCGAACCCTACCTCTTGGAGAGACTAATATACTTTAACATATTATTTATTACTGCCACATTACTCCAACTCAGGGAAATATAGTCTAATGGTCGTCTGTCTGTTTATTTACTAATCAGGTGTTATGATTTTGACACTATGCTCAGCTTCATTGTTCCACAGTGTCGTATCCTGAAATAATGATATTGAATTGTTTTATATTCACCAGATATCTCAGTTGTGCTTCTGTCATTGTGGATATGGATTCTGTACACTCTAATGATGAGATCGTAAGAGATGAAACGGATGGCTTGACTAATACTGATTTATTGGACATGAAAAATAGATTGGATGATGAGCTGCAGTGTTTATTAATTGCACAGTCTGCAGGTAACTCTTGTAGAGCTAAACAAGTGTGCACATCTTTCTAGGTAGGCGGTGTCAGTCTATGGTTAATATTTATTTTAAGAGTGAAGTGGTAGCAGTCGTGGGTCTAGCTCAGTCAAACGAATATTGTCAGTTTGTTCCTGCCACCCTTGGTGTTGTTTCTTTGTGAAAAATAACCTCTACGGAGATGAAATGTTTCGAATGACAGGAAACATCCGGAGAGATAAGATCGGAAATGAAGAACTGAGAAAACAGCTAGGAATAACCCCCGCCATAGAATATATAAAGAATCAACAGATAAAATGGTTTGGCCATGTGACAAGGCAGAAAGATCAAAACACAAGACCCAATGGCTGATTATGAAAAAGATGGATTGACGGAATATTAAAAGCACTAGTTAACATAGCAGCAGAGGCAAACATAAGAGCAAAAGACTGCAAATTATACTTCCCCTTGACACTGAAAGGCAAATGAGGAAGGAAAGAAGAAGAAGCTCCTGCTGCGGACAGTTTGAAATAAATGGGACAACTGTGCATACTTATTACAAAGAAGCTATTCCATCCACTGTAGAAAAACATGTCTGCGGAGAGGAAAACTCTCAAAGTTAATTTAATTACAAGAATTCACGAACGTCCATTGTGGGAGCTGTATGCCACATGCATGACATATGTCTAGGTGGTAGTCATGTTCTTGTCATATATGGGCTACATGTTTGTATCTTTCAACTGAATGTAGCAATGAATGCACATGCTTAACAAGTACTGATGAGAATTTTCCACTTCATTGATGTCTCATGTTTTTTTAATAGCAGATAGTTTCTTTGTTATATTATAGCACTTTCTTTGTTATATTATAGCACTTTCTTTGTTATATTATAGCACTTTCTTTGCTATATTATAGCAGTTTCTTTGTTATATTATAGCAGTTTCTTTGTTATAATATAGCACTTTCTTTGTTATATTATAGCAGATAGTATCGTTGTTATTTTACAGCAGATAGTATCTTTGTTATATTATAGCAGATAGTATCTTTGTTATATTATAACAAATAGTTTCCTTTTTATTGTTATGGAAGGCCCCCTTATCACTGCAAACGAATTAAAATCCATAATTGCTCAACCGCCTGTGCCAGTGGAATCATCCAAATTAATATCGCATCTCCCAAACAAAGAAAGGTAGCTGCAGTCCCAGCACACACCAAAAGACATAAGGCGAAACCACACAGAAGTGAACACAGCCATCTGTTCCCCGTCATACAATATCATCATTCATCGTAAACAATCGGAATATCGAAACACGATCAAAACGGATGAAACGCACAGCTCACTGTGTGCACAGAGCACTTAACTCAATAGCTCCGGTAGATAGTTTCTTTGTTATAACAGATTGTTTAGTACGCAAAGTTATCACATTCATATTTATTGTACACCCTGTACTTTCTGATGATCAACTATTCTGTAAACAATAAGTAAGTGTTCCAACACTCTCTCTCTGTCTGCATTGCTTCTTTCTCCTTTCATATATGCTTTGTTTGGTGTGAGATTACAAGACATAAGACATTTTCTCTCTTTGTCTGCATTGCTTCTTTCTCCTTTCATATAAGCTTTGTTTGGTGTGCAATGATAAAACATAAGACATTCTCTCTCTTTGTCTGCATTGCTTCTTTCTCCTTTCATATATGCTTTGTTTGGTGTGAGATTACAAGACATAAGACATTCTCTCTAAGTGGACAAAACCATTTTATCTGTAGTCTCTTCAAGAGAGGATTCAATAACAGGTTTTGATTGGATTGATATTTTTTTCACTTCTTTCAACACAAAGCTATGTAATCAGTTTAAGCTGCAATTTGGTGAGTTCTTATATATTTTAATGTAATAGGAAACTTTATACAGTGCTTCGCAGCAGAAGGCAAACTGATCATCAGAAAAAGACCTCATTTAGCAAGTGTTTTGGCCCTTTGGCTTCTTGATACTCTAAGGAAGGTGGGCCCACCTGGTGCATGACTCCTAGGTGTTGACCTCCTGCTGCATTGACTCTAAAGCTTACAATATATATTCAGCATAAAATAATTACACTTACTCAATGCAACACTTCTGTTCGAATACAGTCTTTACCAGCGTGGCATATTTACATATCTTAGCTTTACCCCAGTGATGTCCTCTTCAGTCGTATAAAGTAGCTATTAATTGCAACGTCTTTTTATAGGCTCGCACACAAGTTGGAGTGGATCAGAAACTGATAATAGGTGTGGTCGAGGTGTAAATTAACACATTAAATAAATGAGACACCATTTTGGAGATAGATGAATACCCAATATTACATTATATTTATCTGGCTCCATTTGCTGGTCTTGCTAGCAAATATATTATATCTATCTTTATGGTGTTGAATTCTGCTGGTATTTAATTGTCAAACCTTGTCTTACCCTTGATCACTGGTATGTCTGCTATGTGCAGCTTAGCTCCTAAAATACTGCAGCATCATTTATGTTGCTTGTAATGTATTAACAATTTTCCAGCTTCTTTCTCCTTACAATTTATTTTAATTTTGGTCTTTCAGCGAGTCAGGAAAGTGAACCAGGTGATGTTGAAGAGCTTCAACAGAGGTAAGGTCAAATGTGGTTAGTAAAGTCAAGTACGAGACTTGAATCAGCTTCTTAGCATTCGAGTTTTCATCCATTTGTGCTCAGCCGTCTATCCAGAATTGTTTGGAGACTTCTGGATAGTGTCCCTCCAAGCATCAAAACTCAGATGCGAGGCGCTATTCCTAACCTTCCCAGAGTGCTACCCTGGTACCCATTTCTGCCAGCAGCTGGGTCAACCACGGGGGTATTTTTTTTCCAGCCATGAGTACAATTTACACTACTTTCATGGGGAATCGAACACAGGTTGTCCGAACGCTGGTAGCCGTTTGGTGGTTTTCCTAACTGGGCTACTGAGGTCACTGATGTGGTTATTAGAGTTTAAAATTAATTGTTCTTTTTTAACTTTGGAATAGTAAATTAATCATTTTAAAAATATAGAAAGAAAGCACACTTACCCCCATTCATTTTAAATTGCGAATCCAATATGTGGAAATGTGAAAACTACCATATGACAGTGATGTTAAAAAAAATCTGTAAAAAGCTTTCACACAATGGGTACAACACAGTTGGGTACCCAGACTCTGGCATATATCTTTAGTTATGTTTTGGGGGTTGTGCATACTTCTTGGTGAGGCACGATCTGTATAATCTTAGACCAAGTCTTCTAGGTTAAGCCACAATTTTTATCCCAAAATGTAAGAGAAAACTACTTTAGGCTGTAGGTAGCCATTGAATTGTATTATAAAGATATTTTCTGGACCTTTCAACTGATATATATATATAGTAACACTAATCACGAATGAGATATCTCTGATTAAATGCGTTAAAATGTGAGTCTTTTCTGCCATTATCTGTGACTTTCTGGACTGTAGAAATAAAATAGGTTTTGGCATTTCGTTGCTTCTGGAATTAGCCAATATACGGTTTGTTTTAAATGTTATGCGTAGAAGGAATAATTTTAAGAAGAAACAAAAAGTGGAATTTCCTAAAAATAAATGGTCTATGTTTATTTTCTTCGAACTGAGTCATGATTTCCTACAGCACATTTCTATCAACTCTGTCAAATGCTTTCGCTTAGTCTAAAAAACAGACAGATTCTAACTAACTAATTATCCAGAGCTAGTATAATAGGGACAGATCTGAGAACTGAAACCAATTTACTTATACAAGTCAGTATTTATATTTTAATAGTTTTCTCTCTTATTATTTTACTTATTTCATGTAAAGTTTATAAGTTTTGAATTATATATATTTTTATTGTAAATAGTTCTATTGCTGATATCTGATATTTTTGTCTCCAACAGAGTCTGTGACCTGCAAGAGCAGTTGTTGGAAGAGTCGAACGCGTGTTCTGTCAATGAACTTTTATTGAAAAGGTAAGCACATCGAGGCTAAACAGTGAGGACACCCAATGTGTTACTAGGGCCTCATTATGAGGGAAGTAAAGCATAGTGACACTGACCTTCCAGGCATGTTGTAAGAGGCGACTAAGGAGATTGATCGATGGCTTGACAAGCTGTCATTGTAAAAAGTGTTGTTATGGAAACAGAGCCATAGATTTTAGAAGCAGTGATCTCTGTAATATGTGCCATTTTGGCACGCAAGGTTTCTGTTTTTGGCATTGTGGCTCTGCCCTATGTGCCGTCTTCGGCTCGAAAGGACAATAGATAGAGATAGAATGAGAACACCTCTCACAAGATGGTGGCAATCCACATGTCAAAAGAATGGTGGAATACAGTGCCACAAAAGGCATAAGCAGGAGAAGCATCCTCAGTGGGCACAATCTGGTCAATGCAGGACAGGAACAATCACTAGACGAACACTTCAACGGTTGCTGTGGTTGGCAGAATGGATATGGGAAGCCCCGATTGCAGTGACACCAGTTCTAACTAAAGACTGAAAGACTAAATGGACGGACAATGTAAAATAAATTGTGAACACACATAGAGAGTTGAGAGGATGGAAATTGAGCATAAACAGTAAGCAACTAACAATAACAGTAGACTAACTAGGTGCAGAAAACAGTCTGGTGTCTATGGAGTGAGTGCATCAATATCAATGCTAGTAGTTAAGAGCCACATATAGATCTAGACCTAGCCAGTAGTTGTTCACACTCTCATAAACAAATATTATTTCTCAAGTTTGAAAATGAAATGAACATCTTGAAAAAATAAGTTAATTCATTTTCAAGGATAAGTCCTGAGAGATACCAGAAATAAAGAACTGAGAAGAAAGTTAGGAATAATTCCTGCCATAGAATACATAAACTACAGATAAAATTGTCACATGATAAGACAAAAAGACCAAAACTCAATGCAACAATCCTTTAAAACGCTGAGAGAACACTAGACTCAAAGGGTCGACAGATTGATGGAATATTAAAACACTAGGAAAATTAACAGCAGTAGAGGTCAACAGAAGAGCAAAAGACTTCATATTAGATTTTCCCTTGACCCTGAAAGGCAAATGAGGAAGGAAAGAAGAAGCAGATTCATTTTCAAGAAATTTGTGTCTGCGTAGTCTTGAGGTATGACAACAACCTCAGGACAGGAAGAACCCGGGCTCAAAGCCCACCAGAAGCAGTAGTGATTTGTCAAAAATAGGAAAAATTTGTTTGTGGTTTCTTTATGACGTTACACTCCGTTGATCTCATGGGTGGTGAGATCCGATGTCTAGCCCTCTAGAATAATGGCAATAAACAGGAGGTCCCGTGTACACTCACACACATTAAAGATCCCTTGGCAGTTAAAAAATTGAAAAGAGTAGGCCATAAATATGGCGGCTACCCAGGCAAAATTGTCAGCAAAAACCTATCTATACCATGGATCCCAGGCTGTACTAGGAAGTTTGTGCTCATGGGCCAGAATTCTCCTGGGATTGTTGCATGATTGTTGAGGGGGGATATCAGAGCACCCATGGGTTCGTCCGGTGTGCAGTGATGATGATCCTAACAACAAACAAAGAAATAATCATTATGTATGTCAAAAGATATTAAATTGACAAGTGACCTATGACAACAAATGTTTCACCTGACAGACATCATTCATTAATCTTGTTCTAACATTTATCCAAACACTAGAGATGCATTCTCCTCACAGAGACATTGATAAAAGCCATTTTAATGTTTGCCTTCAACAGGATTCAGATGGGACAAACACTCTGTGATGCTATTTTTAATGATGACACAAATGCTGAGAATAATTTGTACATTAGTAGGAGGTAAGTGTTTACTTTTTGTGTCGGGGGTGTAAAATGTGTGCTCAACACATCAGAGTCAGCCATGGTAACTGTACTAACAAGACAACTTGTCATATGTCATGTATCCTGTACGCAGCTCAGAGCTGACCTATTGAAGGATAGTATTTAAAGTCTGTTTCATCTATATATATGTGTCAGGAGCTTGAACTCAATTCATCCAGGATGTTCTATTCTTCAGGTTATGGTTAGTCGTAGGCCCTGGTATCACTGCAAACAAATTAAAATCCATAATTGCCTATGCCAGTGAAATCATCCATTGAAGGATCCAAGCAAAGAAAGGCAGTTGCAGCACACGCCAAAAGACAAAAGCCCAAGCAGCATCGAAAGTGAATGCAGCTGAATTGTCCTTCTTTATATAATATCATCATTCATCGTAAGCAATCGGAATATCGAAACACAATCCGGATGAAACATACAACTAATGGTGCGCACGGTGAGGAAACTGCAACAAGGAACACTTCTTAGACAAAATGCCTCAATGGTTCTTGCCGTCTATCCGCCAAATTGACCGGTATTCCAATGATGACATAAATTGACATAAAGGAAGAAAATCGATTCACTAAAAACAAAATGCTGTAGAAAAATCCTTCAGATATCTTGGATAGTGAAAAAGAGCAATGAAGATGTATTAAAAGATTTAAACATTAAAAAGAACTGGCTTATAAACACTATTCTACAGAGGAAATTAAAATACTATGGCCATGTAAAAAGACACAGGGGAGTGGAAAGAACAATAATGGAAGGCATGGTTCCTGGGCAGTCCATAAGGAACAGACCAAGAAGAAGGTGGTTTCAAGACATCAAGGAGACCTTAAACATGACAACAGAAGAAGTGGAAGATCTGACTAGAGACAGAGATTCTTTCAGACGACTGTGGTGAATGCAACGTTCTGTTTGAGATCTGGGTAGAGACAGAGATTCTTTCAGACAGACTGTAGTGAATGTAACATTCTGTGCGAGATCTGGCTAATGACAGTGATTCTTTCAGACTGTGGTGAATGCAATCTATCTATCTTTCGTTCGCCCGAAGTATTGTCTATATCTGCAATGTCGTTTCCTGTATAAATTTTATTATCTTTTGTAATTCTTGCAGTGGCCCATATAGTTTTGTCTGTAGTGTTGTATCTATGGGCCAATGGATTTTCCTCAGTCTACTATATTCGGTGCAGTCTTGAAGTATGTGTTCAGCAGTCTGGGGCACCTGTCCACATGTACAAGTAGTTGATGTGCCGATCTTGAATTTTGTATACATGTGACTATGGAGTCGATTGTGTCCTGTTCTGAGGCGTATAATGATACTTGTTCATATCTATTCATATTATGAAAGGCATCCTGATTTGGGACTTGTGGTCCTCTGATTGATTTGATTATCTGTTTCTTATGATGGTATGTAACCAGTGTATCTAGTTGTGTTCCTGTTGAACCTTTCTTTGCCAACTGATCTGCTTTCTTGGTATTCCACAGTGAGATGGGACCCACTGAAGGGCAACCCTGTGGTGCTTGCAGAGTTCAGTCAATAAGGTCTGCAGATGTGGTAATTTTCTGGATTGTAGTGCCTGGAGTACTGATCTTGCATCTGTCAAAAAAACTACAGGCTGTGGGCTAAGATTACTGTTCAGCAGTTTTTCTATTGCCAACTTTATTGCTTGTATTTCTGCATCATAATTGTGACAATATTTCCTTCTTTCTTTCTGTCATTCACCCGATGACTACTAAAGGAATTAATTATCCTCTTTGTCGTCCAGACTTAGAAGGATGTTAGGCGGGTGTAGATACATTGTGTTGTTGCTTGTAGTAGAACTCTGATATTTGTTCCTTTCTGCCCAACATATCCAACTTCAGCACGACATTTTTGAGCACCAGGTTGTCAATCTTCTTTGATCCCTACCTGCTTGACCAGACTTGACAGGTTAGTCTGTTTCTGGAGATACCGTGAAGAGGTGGAGTAGGGTCTGGATGGTTCTGGTTCACTGATCCTGTCACAACCCATCAGCTGTGGATCGCTGACAGCTTCCAGCGCCTTGGCCTCTATTGTCATATGATACTGTTGTATAGGTTTCCTAGATATTGTCACGCGATCTTACTTTGGTATATTTAGAACACTTCTTTGACCTCTTCATATGGGTGTCAGGTTAGCGCAATCGATAGGCGGTTGGCTTACCACGGCAACAGCCGGGGTTCGTACCCTGGCGAGGACACCTGGGTTTTACTAATTCCCTAAAAATTAGTACCTCTGAAGTCGGAGTAAATCTGCCTGCATGGCGAGGGACATCCTGTAATGGGATAAAACAGACTTTACACGCAAAATTCAGTCCCACAAAATTGAGTGGGTGGGACTTCGTCAGAGGTCAAAGCTGACGAAAGCGAACGAACGAACGACCTCTTCATAAATATGTGCCTTGTATGGAATCACAAAACATTCTCTCTGTATATGAAGACCATTTTTTTTTGTTCGCCAGCTTTTTACCTCTGACGAAGTCCAGCTTTTTACCTCTGATGAAGTCCCTAGAGATTGGGAACTGAATGTTGCCTGTTAATCCGTTTTTCTCTGGCAGCCATGTGCACAGGGATCCCTCGCTGCACAGGCAGATAACTCTAACTTCAGATGTACTCATATTTTTTCCTTCCACGAGTAATTGATGTTTCAAGCCAGGCCTTGCTGCTGAGACCAGGGGTGGGTGCTGCAGAGATAAATCATGAATAAAAATCCCAACTGGTGCAGCCGGGATTTGAACTCACAACCTCTCTGTCCCGAGGCCGGCGTCTTACCTTGAGACAACCAGTCTCCCTGAAAACCATTTGATTTGTTGTCTCTATATTTAGTTCAAGATTTATTCCCTATCAGGTCAACTTTTAAAATGTCTTGAAAATATGTTGCTCATGTTGTTATTGTATATATCTGACTGACAGTTATTTTATAATGTTACTGATCATGAAAGAATCTGTTTTAGAGAGACCATGCTCTCATGTATGCTACCTGAACATAGCCTACATTATACATCTGATCAAATGTTGTTTCTTCTTGTATAATGCATTTCTTCATGATTTACATTGACAAAATTAATTAAATTATCTTTTCATTTCAGTTTGCAGGAGTTAGAGCTGGAATTGGAAATCAAAAGAGTTCAGAAAGTGAGTTCAAGGCCATATTTCATAACATTTCACATACAAACAACAGGCATATGCCATACACTGCCAATAACAATGTTAGGATTTCTTCTTCTTCTGCTGAGTACACCTTTAGATGTCAGATTTATTAAGTTTGAAGTTATCGTTTGTCAGTTCAAGGCTGATGACATTTCCATACTGCTTATCACATATAATACCAGTGACAAGCCCTCTCTGTTCATCATTTGTTGGGCATGATTGTAGCAGATGTTCAGCAGCTATTTGTGTTAGTGTTTGAACTAAGCAGAAAATGTCAGGTACCAGATATTTTTATAGTAGCACCAAAAACCCCACCATTGCCACTGTGATGAGACTCAATTGAACCTTTTTTCTGTTTTTGTGTGTGTGTGTAAACTTGTTTTTCTAGTACAGTAGAACCACTGTATTCGTACATCCCTGAACTTGAATAACTTGGAACTTTGAATCAACCCTAGATTACGATATCAATCTGTGACTCACTTGTTTACAATACCGTAGGAAAAATTACTACCACTTAATTGTAACATTAGGAGTTCTAAAAATAGTATTTTCTTTGAGCATTTTGACACACAGCTGTGTGTTTACACTAGGACAGATACTAAAAATAGTGTTTTCTTTGAACATTTTGACACACAACTGTGTGTTTACACTAGGACAGACATGGGGAACTCAGATTTCCTGTCTCAGGTTGATTTATGACCAAAATTTAATACAAATACGGACAGAAGTGAAAGGAATAGTTGACAAAGAGGAACAGAATAGTCTACAGCGAAAAACAATAACTCTCAGTTTCCAGGATGAAGAATGCCCACAAGACCTATGGATCTGTGTGTACACAGATGGATCAGCACAGAATGCAGTAAAGAATGGGGGAGCAGGTGCATATATAGAGTACCCAAATAACACTAGGGATATGAATAAAATACCAACAGGGAAGTATTGTCACAATTATGGTGCAGAAATACAAGCAATAAAGTTGGCAATATAAAAACTGCTGAACAGTAATCTTAGCCCACAGCCTGTAGTGTTTTTGACAGACGCAAGATCAGTACTCCAGGCACTACAATCCAGAAAATTACCACATCTGCAGACCTTATTGACTGAACTCTGCAAGCACCACAGGGTTGCTCTGCAGTGGATCCCGTCTCACTGTGGAATACCAGGAAATGAGAAAGCAGATCAGTTGGCAAAGGAAGGTTCAACAGGCACACAACTAGATACACCGGTTACATACCATCATAAAAAACAGATAATCAAATCAATCAGAGGACCACAAGCCCCAAATCAGGATGCCTTTCATAATATGAATAGATATGAACAAGTATCATTATACGCCTCAGAACAGGACACAATCGACTCCATAGTCACATGTATACAAAATTCAAGATCAGCACATCAACTACTTGTACATGTGGACAGGTGCCCCAGACTGCTGAACACATACTTTAAGACTGCACCGAATATAGTAGACTGAGGAAAATCCATTGGCCCATAGATATAACACTACAGACAAAACTATATGGGCCACTGCAAGAATTACAAAAGATAGTAAAATTTATACAGGAAACGACATTGCAGATATAGACAATACTTCAGACGAACGAAAGATAGATAGATGACCTGAATTTGACCTAAAGGGTTGGACGTGTTACAATGTCTATTGGTATGGATGACATAAGGGGGGGTGAAGAAATCCTACCTCAATTTTAAAAAATCCAACACTCAGTGGTCACCAGAAGTAGTAATTGGGGTGTGGGGGAGGGGGTATATATAGCAAACTGTCAAATTTTGTTTTGAAGAATTTGTAATTTGATGCGGATAATTTTTATGATGATGTCGTAATTTAGAGTTAAGGAAGATGTCTTCAGTCTAGTACACTCCACTCATTCTTAAAATAGATCTTTTATGGGAGTGGTTTCAATTTGTGACATCACACACAAAATGTCACACTTCTAGCTGATGTAAATATTTATGTACAAATAATGCTTTAGTAGTTAATGTCCCTAACAAAACGATGAAAGATTGGCTGACATAAGTCTCAGAGAGGGGGATGCAATATTCCATTTTAAACCACAAAATTCGTTAAATTTTAAAACACTGTCTCTGTTAATCACTTTGAATGTATACTAGAAGAAGCTTGTATATTTTATCTTTATGGAAATACAAGTGAGCTAATCAACTAAAGTTATGGTTAGTCAAAGGCCCCAGTATCACTGCGAATGAATTAAAATCCATAATTACTCAACCGCCCGTGATGGTGGAATCATCCAAATTAACATCTCATCTCATTGAAGGATCAAAACAAAGAAAGGCAGCTGCAGTCCCCATCATAGTAGCCACAGCACACACCAAATGACATATGGTTAAGTGGCACTGAAAGTGAACGCAGCTGAATTGTCCTTCATCATACGATATCATCATTCATTGTAAGTAATCGGAATATCGAAACACAATCCAGATGAAACACACAGCTCACTGTGTGGACAGAGCACTAAACTCAGTAGCTCCTGCAGCAAGCCGGACTTGGAATATGAGGAAATTGCAACCAGAAGCACATTTCAGACTGAGCCTCAATAGTTCTTGTCGCCTATCTGCCATATTGACTGGTATTTCCCAACTAAAGTATAAATGACAAACAGTTGTGCTTAGCTTGTGTCTGGAAGCTGCACACAATTGCAATGCCAGTATAAGATCACACTGCAATTATTAATAATGATCGATGCAAACTTGGTATTTATATTTTTTAATATGTCCACAATAATTTGATCATTTGTGGTAATGCTTTCGTATTCTTTTATGTCAGGAAACTTTAGAATTGGAAGAGAAACTAGAATGCCAAAAGGTGAACAATTTACGTGAGTATCACCAGAGTGTAAGACAAGATTTATTGATGGTTTTGTGTGTCTGTGTTGATCACCAGAGTGTAAGACAAGATTTATTGATGGTTTTGTGTGTCTGTGTTGATCACCAGAGTGTAAGACAAGATTTATTGATGGTTTTGTGTGTCTGTGTTGATCACTGGAGTGTAAAAAAAAAGTAAAGTAAAGAGCCCCGTCATGCCACTGGAGTGTAAGACAAGATTTACTGATGGTTTTGTGTGTCTGTGTTGATCACTGCAGCATAGACAAGATTTATTGATCTGGTTGTGTGTGTGTGCATTGATCATTGGAGCATAGACAAGATCGGACGGAAAGAGACCAAAGGGCAGACCAGTGCTGAGATATAAGGATGTTTGTAGGGCTTCCTTGAGGAAATTCTCTCTCTGTTAAAGAAACTGGGAAAATCTGGCTGCAGATCATAGCACATGGAGAACAAAAATAGAAGATGGTACAGCAACTTTTGAGGCAGTGCTGATATCAAATTCAGAAGGCAAAAGGCACAGGAAAAGGGAGATGAAGCCAGGCTGCATGAATACATCTTGTTCGTTCTGTGGATAGATCTGTCTGTCCAATATTGGCAGATTTAGCCACGAGAGAAGCTGTTCAGCAAAGCAGCATCCAGCATTAGACACTAATATTTTAGTAAATTACTGACTTATCATGATTGCTTGCTACCAACCGTCTGTCAAGACGCCAGAGGCCATGCAGAAGGTAGACATGGATTAGATCTCCTGTAAGGTGACATGGGTTAGATCTACTGTAAGATGACATGGATTAGATCTACTGTAAGGTGACATGGGTTAGATCTACTGTAAGGTGACATGGATTAGATCTACTGTAAGATGACATGGATTAGATCTACTGTAAGGTGACATGGGTTAGATCTACTGTAAGATGACATGGGTTAATCTATTGTAAGGTGACATGGGTTAGATCTACTGTAAGGTGGACATGGGTTAGATCTACTGTAAGGTGACATGGATTAGATCTACTGTAAGGTGACATAGGTTAGACCTGCTGTAGGGTGGACATGGGTTTGACCTGCTGTTAGGTGGTCATGGGTTAGATTTGCTGTTGAGTTAATGTAGGTCTAGATCTACTGTAGGATTGACGTGGGTTAGATCTACTGTAAGGTTAATGTGGGTCTAGATCTACTGTAGGATTTATGTGGGTCTAGATCTACTGTAGGATTGATGTTGTTAGATCTATTGTAGGATTGATGTGGGTTAGATCTCCTGTAAGGTTAATGTGGGGCTAGATCTAAACACCCCCCCCTCTCTCTCTCTCTCTCTCTCCCCTTTTATTTCTTCTTCTACGGCAGACCCCAGAGATGGTATAAATACCATGAAGATAGTTTACATTTTCCTATATAATGGTAATCACAATATACATGGTTTGAAGTTTCATATTTTAAATTCACGAATATCGCGACCATTTTTTTGTTAATCAGAACTTCGAAAGGAAAATATGGAGATGGTGCATCAAATTCAGAACAACAAAGAAAAGACAAAGTCCATCTCAGCTGAGGTAGCAAACAACGTGAATTACAAAAGGTAACACGCCATCATCTTCCTTCTTTACTCTGCTTCTCGTTTGGCTCCCTCCATGAGTCTGCTGTCAGGCTGTTCTAGTGGTGATATTTGTATTTACCTCATCCTAGCACACAGCTCCAATGTGTGCCTGTTTGACCATAGCTACAGTGAGAAACATCTTACTCTAAATCCCAATAAGAGAACATGGCTCATAATTTGTTATTCCATTAATTTCTGTGTTTTAAGTTAGGTTTTTTTAATTTGTTTGATCTTTCATGTTTGATTTAATTAACACAAGTACCTCATTAAAAGTAATTTAAGGAGTAAACGTATGGAGTACGTTAAATGAAAGGTAAAGAATCTTGTATGGGAGTGAAGTATTAAATGTAATTGTATTAGGCCACAAATTGGCCTAGATGGAGCGGCTGCTTTGGTTGACAGACGTGCAATGGACAAGGCTGACATCCTGAATGCCCTCAGGGAGGCAGGCCACACTGAGGACTCCCCAGTGATCATAAATCTACAATCATGTTCAGACTGCACAAACATAAGGTGAAAGCTGGAGATGCCAGAAAGGAGTACTATGTGGGGAGACACAGAAGAATAACAAATCAACACAGAACTGGAGTTGTTAGTCTCCACACACTGAGGGGCAGATCTGAGTACTTATGGACATGTTCAATGTGCAGTGAGGATGATCTGTGACTAAACTAAATGAGACAGTTTTTGGAGCTAAGTTGCTAGTTTTCTTTCTCACTGTCAGTACCTTCCCCAAATCTACAAGGTCAGGTATATATTTTTTTTTCACCTGGAATTGAACCATAAGCATTTTATCATCAAGCTGTTGCACTATCTCCACCACTTGGCAGTGCCTCTGGAAACAAACTAGCCAATTTGGTCCGATGAGTGGTGATCAAAGAAGGAAGGCAACCTGGTACTCTAAAATACTGTTGTTAAGTTGGATATATAGGCCAAAAGAAACAGCCGGACATCACAGCTTGTCAACCAAGAAACAATGCAACTACGCTGACTTAATGTCCTTTCGAGGGTGGATGATGAGGAGTAGCCATTTGGTATACACATAAAGAAATATGTGATTCTTGTATGGGTATGTGGTTCTGTAAAGTTTTCCCTGCTCACTAATAAATATTTTCATCATCATCATCAAGTACCGGGCATGCTGGCATAGGTGATCATGTCTCTCCACAATTTTCCATTCCGACAGTTATTTATCATTTCTGTTGTTGACCTTCTACCAAGCCAATCTCTTAAGCTGTCTGGTATTTTTTCTCTTTGCTTCCCTCTATCTCTTCGTCCCTCAATTTTTTCACTTGTTACAATATATTCCAGCTGTTCTCTTCTCATTACATTGCCAAAAAATGATGATTGTTTCTTCCTAATATTGGAAATTAGCTCTCTTTTTGCTTTGACCTCTTTCAGAACATTTTCATTGCTCTTCTTAGCTGTCCATGGTATTCTAAAAATTCTTCTGTAAAACCACATTTCTACAGACTCCAGTGATTTTCCGTCTGTTGTCCTATTGTCCATGATTGGCATCCATATGTTAAGACTGGCTCTACATAACATTTAAGAACTCTTTTTCTTGTTTCTATTGTCAAAAACGGATTGCATAGTATCTTCCTCATTTTTTAGAAAGCCGCTTTTGCCTGAGCCATTCTGCATCTCAGCTTTTTTGTACATCTTCCGTCTGAGGTTAACAAAGTTCCCAAATATTTAAATTCATTTACCTGTTTTAATATTGTTCCACTTGTCTTTATTTTGCACTGAGGTGATGTCTTTTTCTTTGTTGTTACCATTACCTCTATCTTTTTTGCTATTAAGGCTGAGTCCTTTATTTTTGCTTTCTTTCACTATAATGTCCAACATTTCTTGTAACTCATTTTCAGTCTTAGCGATTAAGACTGTATCATCAGCATACCTTAGTTTATTTATATTATGACCTCCAATTGTTATTCCAGGCATGCCCCTTATGGATCTTAAAATAATCTCACTATAAATATTAAACAAATCTGGTGACAGCACACAAACTTGTCTAACACCCTGTTTTATTTGTTGAAACATTCCCAATTGGTTTCCAGTTCTTATGGCTACTGTTTGTTGCCAGTACATGTTCTTTATTATTCTTAGATCTTTGCTGTCTACGTTTATGCTTTCTAAAATTTTGATTATTTCTTGGTGCTTTACTTTGTTAAATGCTTTGGTATAATCTATGAAACATAGATCTGTTTTCACCTCTATGGCTCTTTCTACTAAAGATCTTGTAATATATATGGCATTGCTCGTTCCTTTACCTCCAACAAAACCACACTGTTCATCGCTAATTTCTGGACTGATTTTGTTTCGCACTCTTCGCATGAGGATTCTTAGTAATATCTTAGTCATGTGACTCATAAGGCTTATTGTGCGATGATCATCGCATTCAATTGCACCAGATTTCTTTGGTAGTGCTATGAATATTGATTTGAGCTCTTTTGATGTTTGTTGCATTGATTCTTTTAGCATTTCCCACTGTTCATCAATGCTTTGTATCTTCTCTATTGCATTGTACCGGTTCTGAATTGTGATTTTATATTTGTCTTGCAGCTTTTTGTCTGATTTGAGTAAATCTAAATTTAACTTGATGTTAACTGAGGTTCGTTTTGTTGTTTTTAATTTTACTCTAAGCTTTCCCACAACTGGTACATGATCACTATTGCAATCTGCCCCTGATCTAGTTTTCACACACACCAGACTGTTTCTAAATCTATTGCTTATCATTATGTAATCAATTTGATTATGTGCGTTGTCTCCTGGGCTTTTCCATGTCCACAGACATCTTGGATGTTGCTTAAACCAGGTGTTTCCTATCATCATGTTGTGTGTTCTTGCCCAGTCAATAAGTTTCTCGCCTCTTTCATTTCTCTATCCTAAGCCATAGTGACCAACTACTTCCTCAACTCTTTCCTTTCCTACTTTTGCGTTAAAATCCCCTAGAACTATGGTTTCATGTGGTTTGCATTCACAAAGTGCCTCATTTAACTCTTTGTAAAATTTATCAACTGTTTCCTCTAGACTGTCTGCTGTTGGTGCATAAACTTGTATAAGATTATATCTATTGGCTTTCCATTCAATTTCACCAAAAGGACTCTGTCAGATATTGGGTAAAAGCCTTTCACTGTTCTTTCTCTTTCTGCATCCAAGATGATACCTACTCCTCTTTGGTCTTCAGTACCTCCAGAATAGATTATTTTATGTATTTATTTATTTTATGTAAATATTTTACTACATTAATGTATACATGTCTCTTTTCTTAGGTTGAAGAAAGAGCTTGAGGTGAAATGCAAATCTGTGGATATTCATAAAAACCTCATTCAGTTGCTGATATTAGGCACAGGTGAAGACTGGAGACAGAACTCTGAGAACAGTCAAGCAATGCTTAAATGTGGGGAACCACTTATTCTGTAGCTGGAAAGTTGAGCTGTGTTCATCAGAGAAGTAGGAAGATGTGTGGCCTACCTATCCCCTCACTTCTGTTTGTTACATCTTGTTGTGGGATGCTGTTTGTTACATCTTGTTGTGGGATGCTGTTTGTTGGTAGTCACATGTCCAAATCATTTCTTCTTCTCCAGCTTTCACGTGATGACCTCAATTTAATCACATGCCTTTATAAGGGAGTTAATTTGGAATAGATACATTTTGTTGTGGTTTACAGTTATCTGTACATTTGAACCCAACACATCCAACATCAACATGGTATTTTTGGGTACTGTGTTGCCTTCCCTCTTTGATCCAGACTGGTTAGTCTATCTCAATACTCACCGTCTGGAGGTGGAGTAATCTTAACCAGCTATATTTCACCAATTGTGATGCAAGTGGTCAGCTATGAGTTGCTGACTACTTTTTGCCCAGGTGCTGTCGGATGTCCTGTTCAAACCATCAAAATTTTCATTCCTGATTTTGTTAATTCTTGACATTCTGTATTGAAGCCCTCTATGTACAAAAACTCTGCACCCACTGAAGACAACTGGACACCTGTGGGCTTCCAAGAGTACTGTGATGTCAGTTCCATCAACAATGAATGTCTGAGATTTGTTCATTGGTTTTCAGCTTGGAAGCAAATCCTTAACCTGAATATTGATGTTGAATAGCACCTTTCTTTTGTCAGAGTCACTCATCATCAAATTCATTGACAAAATTAAAAGTTGTTACGAATGTCTGAGAAAACATTGGCTGCAGTTTCATCAAGTGATGAATCTACTTTGCAGCAAATTTGATTGCAATTAAATATAATTACATTCTTGTATGAACAAGTTTAAATCAAAAGTGGGGGACTGGTTGGTCTTGAGACAAGATGCCGGTCTCAAGACAGAGAGGTTGTGAGTTCAATCCCTGGCTGCACCAGCTGGGATTTTTTTCTGCTGCAACCGCACCCTGGTCTCAGCAACGAGGCCTGGCTTGAAATGTCTATTACTCACCGACTGAAAAAATGTGAGTACCTCCGAAGACAGTTATCTGCCTGTGTAGCGCGAGACCCCTGTGCTCATGGCTGCCAGAGAAAAATGGATTAACACGCAAAACTCAGTTCCCAGTCTCTAGGGATGAACTTAAAAAACATGAAATGATAAACATAAAATGTATGAGCTCTGAAGGCCATTGCTCATTTCAGTTTCATGATTTCAAGAAGATAAACAAAAATTAATGCAGTTTCAAAATGTAAATGATGATGTGCTGTTTATGTCACTTCATATCTTGGCAGTCCTAAGACACCACTTTTGTAAATAACCATTTGCTATCTTTGTTCATGGTTGTATACATTTATTTCATGAGTTGACTTAGTTGAAACATGCATTTATTAAAAATGTAATTGATTGAGTGAAATAAACACATGAATTATTGTTAATTGTCTTTACAAGTTTGGCTTGTTTACATATTGGGATATTTCAGAGTAGCTTCTCCTTTGAAAACAACCACATAACTCTAAATACATAATATAAATTAATATCCACCATCCAGTAATGATTGTTTAATCTATCTATCTATTGTCCTTACGAGCCGAAGACGGCACATAGGGCAGAACCACAATGTCAAAAACAGAAACCTTGTGTGCCAAAATGGCACATATTGCAGAGATCACTGCTCTAAAATCTATGGCGCTGTTTCCATAACAATACTTTTTACAATGACAGCTTGTCAAGCCATCGATCAACCTCCTTAGTCGCCTCTTACGAACTTGCCTGGAAGGTCACAGTGTCACTATTCTTCACTTTCCTCATAATGAGTCCCCAGTACCACACAGGATGATAGTTTAATATACATCTGTAAAGGTTTAAATTTGGCTTAATTGTTATGTTGTAGCCAGGAGATTAAGTGTGTAAAACTTAGTCCAGATTGGTGCAAGTGTTTGGAAACACATATAGAAATATGTATCACTATTAGTAGCCTCTGTCAGTCACAGTTGACTTGATTTTGCAGCGCCCCTAAGAAATGTTTTTTTTTTTTCTTTTCTTTCGTAGTGTATTCTCTTTTTTCTATGAATCTGCTTCTTGCTTGAGTTGGAGCTTAGAGTTTGTTTCCAAAGACTGTGGTGTGCAGCTTAACTGCTGCTTCCTGTGTTGTGTCGACATCGAAATGGTGAACCTGAGTATCCTCTCTAGGGGGTGAGCTTGGGCAGAAGAAAACTAAGAAATAAGTTGTTGCCCATGCAACATGTTTCTTCTCTTCATGCAGTCGAGCCCATGCAACATGTTTCTTCTCTTCACACAGTCAGCCCATGCAACATGTTTCTTCTCTTCACACAGTTGAGCCCATGCAACATGTTTCTTCTCTTCACACAGTTGAGCCCATGCAACATGTTTCTTCTCTTCACGCAGTTGAGCTCATGCAACATGTTTCTTCTCTTCACACAGTCTAGCCCATGCAACATGTTTCTTCTCTTCACACAGTTGAGCTCATGCAACATGTTTCTTCTCTTCACACAGTCTAGCCCATGCAACATGTTTCTTCTCTTCACGCAGTTGAGCTCATGCAACATGTTTCTTCTCTTCACGCAGTCGAGCCCATACAACATGTTTCTTCTCTTCACACAGTCGAGCCCATGCAACATGTTTCTTCTCTTCACACAGTCTAGCCCATGCAACATGTTTCTTCTCTTCACACAGTCGAGCCCATGCAACATGTTTCTTCTCTTCACACAGTCTAGCCCAAGCAACATGTTTCTTCTCTTCACACAGTCTAGCCCATACAACATGTTTCTTCTCTTCACACAGTCTAGCCATACAACATGTTTCTTCTCTTCACACAGTCTAGCCCATGCAACATGTTTCTTCTCTTCACACAGTCTAGCCCATGCAACAAGTTTCTTCTCTTCACACAGTTGAGCTCATGCAACATGTTTCTTCTCTTCACACAGTCTAGCCCATGCAACAAGTTTCTTCTCTTCACACAGTCTAGCCCATGCAACATGCTTCTTCTCTTCACACAGTCGAGCCCATGCAATATGTTTCTTCTCTTCACGCAGTCAAGCCCATGCAACATGTTTCTTCTCTTCACGCAGTCAAGCTCATGCAACATGTTTCTTCTCTTCATACAGTCTAGCCCATGCAACATGTTTCTCTTCATGCAGCCGAACCCATGCTACATGTTTCTTGTCTTCATACAACCGAGGCCATGCAACCTGTTTCTTCTCTCCATGCAGCCGAGCCCCACAGCCAAGCAAACAAAGGTCTGACACGGCAAGAACAGTTTGGTGCCAACTGCGTTGCTTGAATTGCCAGAGCAATGTTGAAATCAACACTGAATTGCCTTAGGGACTCCATCTTCGGATTTATCCTCAGGGTTTACTCATTAAGTCTATTCCGTGAACATGTAGACCCGCTAAACAGCGGGGATTTATAATTGGAGTTGATCTTCTAGATTGGTTACAATTTCTAGGCAAACAGGTTCCATCTACCCTAGGAGGTTATGGCGTGTCCAACTCGCCAATGATTACTTCACAGGGCATATGAAGCTTTTTAAGAATTAGCTCCCCCACAACTAATTCACCTGCCCTCTGTAATCAACACTTGACTTCATTTTGCTGCATACGGCTGATTATTCAGTATTCTCAGCACCCATCTATGTCTAGAGGCTAACCATTGCTCCACTAGTGGACACATATAGAAGTAGATCAAGTCAACCTAGATGCAGAGTGGTGAGTTCCTAAGCTCTCTATCCATGATCCCATTGTTTACATTATCAAAGATGGGTCAACTTGCAATGAGTCAAATGTTTATTAGTCACGATACAAATGCATTTGTCAATTTCTGTCAGTTATTTAAAAATTATTGTCTATTAAATAAATAAGAGTTTCCTTCACACAATAATTTGGTTCCCATCACACAATAAAAGGACTCCCTTCACACAATAGGTTTCCCTCCACACAATAAGAGGGTTCCCTTCACACAATGAGAGGTTTCCTTCACACTATGTGTGAGGTTTCCTTTCACACAATAAGATGGTTCCCCTCACACAATAAAAGGGTTCCTTCCACACGATAAGAGGCTTCCCTCCACACAACAAAATGTATAGGAATTATGGTATTAGTGCCCCTAGTTTTCACTAGCCAGCAGCACTATTTTTTTATTGTGTGTAGTGTGGTCAGCATTACATCAAGCTGTCCCACATTGTATGAAAAAAAGAAAACTGTAGTAACTAACATGAAAGAGGCCAAAGCAAAAAGAGAGCTAATTTCCAATATTAGGAAGAAACAATCATCATTTTTGGCCATGTAATGAGAAGAGAACAACTAGAATATATTGTAACAACTGGGAAAATTGAGGGACGAAGAGATAGAGGAAAGCAAAGAGAAAAAATACCATACAGCTTAAGAGAATGGCTTGGCAGAAGGTCAAAAACAGAAATGATTAAATAACTATCGAGATCGAAAGTTGTGGAGAGACATGATCACCTACTAGCAGGCCCGGTACTTGATGATGATGATGTAGTAACTTACATACATGTCAAAACATCCTATGTAACAAATTGTTGTCAATGAATGTTAGAAAACAAGTCCTAAAGTGCAACATTGTTTATTTGTTATGTTTTGTGTCCACGTGTTGCAAACATACCTCTTCCCTTGAAATTAGTCGGTATTCTCCTATATGGAAGTGAATCATGGACAATAAATAAGACAACAGATAAAATTAGAGGCAGCTGTGGTGTGGTTTATCAGCTAATGACACAGAATTATTCATTTGATTGTTGAGTGAACACACACAAAATTAGTCTCCCTGTTCTATTCGTTATAACAACACACTGTACCTTACTGTCTCCCTATTCTACTCCTTACAACACACACTGTACCTTACTGTCTTCCTATTCTACTCCTTACAACACACACTGTACCTTACTGTCTTCCTATTCTACTCCTTACAACACACACTGTACCTTACTGTCTCCCTATTCTACTCCTTACAACACACACTGTACCTTACTGTCTCCCTATTCTACTCCCTACAACACGCTGTATGTACCTTACTGTCTCCCTATTCTACTCCCTACAACACGCTGTATGTACCTTTCTGTCTCCCTATTCTACTCCCTACAACACACACTGTACCTTACTGTCTCCCTATTCTACTCCCTACAACACACACTGTACCTTACTGTCTCCCTATTCTACTCCCTACAACACGCTGTATGTACCTTTCTGTCTCCCTATTCTACTCCCTACAACACGCTGTATGTACCTTACTGTCTCCCTATTCTACTCCCTACAACACGCTGTATGTACCTTTCTGTCTCCCTATTCTACTCCCTACAACACGCTGTATGTACCTTTCTGTCTCCCTATTCTACTCCCTACAACACGCTGTATGTACCTTTCTGTCTCCCTATTCTACTCCCTACAACACACACTGTACCTTACTGTCTCCCTATTCTACTCCCTACAACACGCTGTATGTACCTTTCTGTCTCCCTATTCTACTCCCTACAACACGCTGTATGTACCTTTCTGTCTCCCTATTCTACTCCCTACAACACGCTGTATGTACCTTTCTGTCTCCCTATTCTACTCCCTACAACACGCTGTATGTACCTTACTGTCTCTATTCTACTCCCTACAACACGCTGTATGTACCTTACTGTCTCCCTATTCTACTCCCTACAACACCCTGTATGTACCTTTCTGTCTCCCTATTCTACTCCCTACAACACGCTGTATGTACCTTACTGTCTCCCTATTCTACTCCCTACAACACGCTGTATGTACCTTACTATCTCCCTATTCTACTCCCTACAACACGCTGTATGTACCTTTCTGTCTCCCTATTCTACTCCCTACAACACGCTGTATGTACCTTACTGTCTCCCTATTCTACTCCCTACAACACGCTGTATGTACCTTTCTGTCTCCCTATTCTACTCCCTACAACACGCTGTATGTACCTTACTGTCTCCCTATTCTACTCCCTACAACACGCTGTATGTACCTTACTATCTCCCTATTCTACTCCCTACAACACGCTGTATGTACCTTTCTGTCTCCCTATTCTACTCCCTACAACACGCTGTATGTACCTTACTGTCTCCCTATTCTACTCCCTACAACACGCTGTATGTACCTTACTATCTCCCTATTCTACTCCCTACAACACGCTGTATGTACCTTTCTGTCTCCCTATTCTACTCCCTACAACACGCTGTATGTACCTTACTGTCTCCCTATTCTACTCCCTACAACACGCTGTATGTACCTTTCTGTCTCCCTATTCTACTCCCTACAACACGCTGTATGTACCTTACTGTCTCCCTATTCTACTCCCTACAACACCCTGTATGTACCTTTCTGTCTCCCTATTCTACTCCCTACAACACGCTGTATGTACCTTACTGTCTCTCTATTCTACTCCCTACAACACGCTGTATGTACCTTACTGTCTCCCTATTCTACTCCCTACAACACGCTGTATGTACCTTTCTGTCTCCCTATTCTACTCCCTACAATACGCTGTATGCACCTTTCTGTCTCCCTATTCTACTCCCTACAACACGCTGTATGTACCTTACTGTCTCCCTATTCTACTCCCTACAACACGCTGTATGCACCTTTCTGTCTCCCTATTCTACTCCCTACAACACGCTGTATGTACCTTTCTGTCTCCCTGTTCTACTCCTTACAACACACATTGTACCTTACTGTCTCCCTATTCTACTCCTTACAACACACACTGTACCTGTCTCCCTATTCTACTCTCTACAACACGCTGTATGTACCTTTCTGTCTCCCTGTTCTACTCCTTACAACACACACTGTACCTGTCTCCCTATTCTACTCCCTACAACACGCTGTATGTACCTTTCTGTCTCCCTGTTCTACTCCTTACAACACACACTGTACCTGTCTCCCTATTCTACTCTCTACAACACGCTGTATGTACCTTTCTGTCTCCCTGTTCTACTCCTTACAACACACACTGTACCTGTCTCCCTATTCTACTCCCTACAACACGCTGTATGTACCTTTCTGTCTCCCTGTTCTACTACTTACAACACACACTGTACCTGTCTCCCTATTCTACTCCCTACAACACGCTGTATGTACCTTTCTGTCTCCCTGTTCTACTACTTACAACACACACTGTACCTGTCTCCCTATTCTACTCCCTACAACACGCTGTATGTATCTTTCAGTCTCCCTGTTCTACTACTTACAACACACACTGTACCTTTCTGTCTCCCTATTCTACTCCCTACAACACGCTGTATGCACCTTTCTGTCTCCCTGTTCCACCCCTAACAACTATATAATATACATTACTGCTCCATTGATTATCATTAAATCAGACCGCTCATTATTATTGTTTGCCTACGCTGAATGTCACTGCAGCATGTTTGCAGACTTACACAAGTAGATATTGTTGCTACAGGACAGCCATTACAATCGACCAGCTAGCTAATGTTAATAAGTGTGATAACAAGCAGTTTTATTCTTGGTTTGTGTGAAGTTACATTAGTGGCATTTTCGCCTCGTATTTTCCAGTGATATTTTCGTCTATTTTCCAGTGGTGTTTTCGTCTGATATTTTCCTGTGGTATTTTCGTATGGTATTTTCCAGTTGTATTTTCGTCTGGACATTAGACAAGAAAACAGAACAGAAAATTGAAGCCTTTGAAATGTGGATTTATAGAAAAATAGGTAGAATTGGATGGAAAGAAAAGAAAACAAACGATGACGTTTAAAACAACTAAAAATAAAAAGAGAACTACTAAATACAATTAAGACAAGACAAATGAAATTTTTGAGGCACGTTAAAAGACACAACAGCCTACTAAAAGTAATGTTGGAAGGGAAAATACAAGGTAAAAGAGGCAGACCAAGACTAACATGGACGAGTAACATCAAAAGATGGACAAGTCAATCTATGACAACCTGCACCATGAAAGCAAGGAACAGAGTGGAATGGCGATCCATAGTAGCCAACCTTCGATGCGGAGACGGCACTTGATGATGATGATTTTCGTCTGGTATTTTCCGCTGGTTATTTTCCACTGGTATTTATTTCCAGCTAGATTCCGGGTTTAATAGTCCATTCATAAATTTGTGATCATCTTTAAAAAAAAATCGTAGCTTCATTACCTTATGAGAGCATTCAAGTATACTTGATATGTGCACTTTTAATCACTCCGACTTTAACAACATATTTTTTTTGCGCTTAGGAAACTAAATTCCTGTAGGATATTTTATACTTTTTTTTATAATTTAAGTTATGTAAAATATGCTTGTGGGCTACAGGCACATTTAAGTTGTATAGACCAGTAACTCTTCCGCTAACTTTGCACACCAATTTCAAAGTATAACTTCATTAAACTCAGGGAAGAAAGCTTTATTTTTACGTGAGCCAATCTGCACCGTTTCATCGATGGTGTAGTCACCAGTGGCGTATGTTGATTATGTGTCCTTACATGATTCGCCGTAAAAAATAAATAAACGCAATTTTCTGCCAAAATCTAAAGTTTAGGGCACCCTTTTGTAATTTTCCAGGAATTGTTGGGGAAAAAAAAACGATTAGCACAAAAGTCCAGGTTGCCTTTGGACTTAAATATTATACAATCTTAATGTCGGTGAAATTCTAAGACAGCATGCACAAATTCACCATGTGATTTATCATCTCATTGTTTCCGAGAAAATTGAAGGACACTGTATTTTTGAAGGAGCTATGAAATCATCACCGAATAGTCGGGCTATCTACCTCGAGCACAAGGTTGAAGGTCGAGTCCGCCCCCACGAACTTTCGTTTCTTTTTAAAGAAATAAATGAAAATGTCAGATTGACTGTAAGACAAGCGGATGATTCTCAAACATTTGATGATAAATCACCACCATCAAGTACTGGGCATGCTGACGTAGGCGATCATGTCTCTCCACAACTTTCGATCTCGGCAGTTATTTATCATTTCTCATCTGTTGTTGACTTTCTGCCACGCCATTCTCTTAAGCTGTCTTGTATTTTTTTCTCTTTGCTTCCCTCTATCTCTTCGTCCCTCAATTTTTCCAGTTGTTACAATATATTCCAGTTCTCTTCTCATTACATGGCCAAAAAATGATGATTGTTTCTTCCTAATATTTGAAATTAGCTCTCTTTTTGCATTGGCCTCTCTCAGAACATCTTCATTACTCTTCTTAGCTGTCCATGATATTCTCAACATTTTTCTGTAAAACCACATTTCCACAGACTCCAGTGATTTTCTTGTTTGTTGTCCTATTGATGATAAACAGAGACACATAATAAACTACTGGGTCAGTGAAAGACATATTCTTTAATTGAAGGTATGTATCTTCATGATTGTCATTTCTGTTCTCCATATTTCACAACTATATTACAGGACTGACTTAACATTGAAGTTGAAAATTTGTATTTTTGTGTTTTTGTATTAATTGTTGTAAAATACAACAACAACAAAAAAAAAAAAAAAAAAAAAAACCATTAAAAAAATAAACTTGAATGACATAAAAATAATCACTCTTCAGTGGCAGAAGTACAAAGTTGTATGCAGACGCAAACAAATTCCGGTCTTTCAACACATTTTCATAATATAAGATTTTGAGTTATGGTTGATGTTTGACCAATAAGGATATTGGTAGTTTTCGTTAGAAAACTAGCAAGAAGATCGATTCATTCGAAACAAAATGCTGCAGAAAAATCCATAAGATACATCGAATAGTGAAAAAGAGCAATGAAGACATGTTAAAAGATTTAAACATTAAAACGAACTGGCTTATAAACTCCATTCTACAGAGAAAATTAAAATATTATGGCCACGCCAAAGATGCAGCGGGCTGGAAAGAACAATAATGGAAGGCATGGTTCCTGGGTAGGATTTTTTCTGGGAGATTAAAACGGCACAGGCGTAATACCGACTATATTACCCCAAAAATCATGTGTTGATGGTCTGTAAAATGTATGGCCACTAACACCATATTCCCTATATGCCACTTTGCGTGACGGGGCTCTTTACTTTTTTTTACTTATGGTTCCTTAATGATACATCAGAGGCAGACCAAGAAGAAGGTGGTTTTAAGACATCAAGGATACATTGAACATGACAACAGAAGTGAGAGATCTTGTAAGAGACAGAGAATCTTTCAGACGGGATGTGGTGAATGTAACGTTCTGTGGGAGATCAGGCTAGAGACAGAGATTCTTTCAGACGGGATGTGGTGAATGTAACGTTCTGTGGGTGATATGGCTAGAGACAGAAATTCGTTCCGACGCGCGGTGGTGAATGCAAAGTTCTGTTGGAGATCTGGCTGGAGACAGCGATTCTTTCAGACGGACTGCGGTGAATGCAACATTCTACAGAGAACATAATACGATCTGATGTTAAAAAAGCGGAACAAGAATTGTAATTTAAAATTAAAAACTGGCATTAAAAAAAAAATTAAAATGACAACACGGTCGGGGAATATGAAAGAGACCGGTTTTCTGTTCTATTAAAAACGGTGTGTATTGTCAACATACCTATGTGACTTCCTTGAGTGCAGCGAGCTAGATTCTTGTAATCGGTAACGAGCTAAAATGTATTTACTTTATTCACCCATTTGGAAATAAGTATTATAAAGTAAGTAAGTAAAGAGCCCCCCGTCACGCTAAGTGACGTATAGGGAATATGGTGTTAGTGACCATACATTTTACAGACCTTCAGCACATGCTTTTAGGGGTAATGTGGTCGGCATTACGCCCGTGCCGCTTTACGTTCCCAGAAAAAAATCCGGTACCCATTAAAGGTTGGGTGAACCTGGAAGCCGTCGGTTGGGATCGAACCCTACCTCGTGTCCTTTGTAGGCCAGTTCACTAACCACTGAGCTAACGCGGCTACCATCCAATAATATAATGCTTTGTTTTATTTCTATGAAGTAGATACGTAAAAAGTTATTGACTGGGAAGGAGGTCTCGAGGTACACATTTAGCCGAGTATAAACAGTGCCTTTTCTCTGTCGGTACGCAACAGTACACTCATGTGGCACCATCGGCACCTTTCTTTTTTGACAGTAAAAATATACTTTGTAGTTTTCGTGAATATCTTCAAGAAAATCAATTCCCAGACATAGAACTTCCTCTAAAGCACATGTTGGACACAACTGCAGTATCTCCCAGTTAATGTGAGAGGGGTTTCTCTCAGATGAACCCTATAGTAACTTCATCTTGGTCATCTCTGCTTGTGCGGACAACCTCTGCACTGATGTTCATCAGAATAGTGGGTCCTCCTCTCACCAAATTCACTCCCAGCAAATATGTGGACCCTTTCATTAATGGATGCTTACGCAGAATAAAGGGATGGAAATGGCAGGACAAAATCACTAACGTAGAATTATGTAAATGTATCGGTCAAATATCAGTGGATAAAGAGATACAGCGAAGACAATGGCGATGGATAGGACACACACTACGGAAGCCAACTGAGAGTATTACACAACAGGCTCTTTTTTGGAATCACCAGGGAAAAAGACAAAGAGGAAGACCAAAGAATTCTTGGAGAAGACAGATCGAAGCAGAGATGAAGATGATGGGGAAGATATGGAATGATCTTAAAAGAATGGCAAAAAAACAGAACGACTTGGAAAGTGTTTGTTGAAGACCTATGCTCCACTGGGAGCTAAAAGGTAGAAGAAGAGGAAGAAGAATTATGTGGATGCATGGCTACTCCCAGGTCATCATTCTGTAGTTGATACCAAAAGCAAGAAGCGATCTAGAGATGACGATGGTATATCAGAAGTTATGTTGAAAGTGTGGAAGTTGCTGTCAAATTTTCACGGTGAGTAACGGCACTTTCCCCCATTAAAAAATCACTCTAGCATTATATATACAATTTAAGTTCAGCTCTAGCAATTATGTAGAGGGCTGCTCATAGGTTGTTATTCTCTAGCCGATACCCAAAGCAAGAAGCCATTTAGAGACAAATGTATATACGAAGATACGTTACAAGTGCAGAAGTAGATATAATAACATCCTCTGGGTTAGTACCGTACTATTTTTTCCAGAAATAAAGCACTGGTTATAAGTGCACTCAACCAGCAGACATGTTTTTCCTGACTTTAGCTCCTCCTGCTAAGCATCTTAGCCAGACACCAGGTAGAGTTGCCCCCACAGTCTATATTTAGATCGCATGCCGGCAACCTGGCTTTCCTTGAGCTCTGAAACTTTTAATAAGTGGCTCTGAAACGCAACACCACAACTGTCTACTTGCTCGCTAACGAATGGCCAAACCACGAGCCAGGCTTGGGAAACTACTACATCATGGTTAGTTTGAAATTTACTTGTGTGCTTCCGTGATGTGTAATAGTTGAATGTAACGTTCCGATGAGTGACTTTTCCGTGGTGTGTAATAGTTTAATGTAACACTCCGATGTGGGGCTATCTTCCGTGATGTTTAATAGTTTTGTGTAACACTCCGATGTGTGACTATCTTCCGTGATGTTTAATAGTTTTGTGTAACACTCCAATGAGTGACTATCTTCCGTGATGTGTAATAGTTTGGTGTAACACTCCGATGAGTGTCTATCTTCCGTGATGTGTAATAGTTTGGTGTAACACTCCAATGAGTGACTATCTTCCGTGATGTGTAATAGTTTTGTGTAACACTCCAATGAGTGACTATCTTCCGTGATGTGTAATAGTTTGGTGTAACACTCCAATGAGTGACTATCTTCCGTGATGTTTAATAGTTTTGTGTAACACTCCAATGAGTGACTATCTTCCGTGATGTGTAATAGTTTGGTGTAACACTCCGATGAGTGTCTATCTTCCGTGATGTGTAATAGTTTGGTGTAACACTCCAATGAGTGGCTATCTTCCGTGATGTGTAATAGTTTGGTGTAACACTCCAATGAGTGACTATCTTCTGTTGAAAGATCGACTTCATTTTAAACATTTTCACTCTTATCCACTAATATAATTAATGAAAATGCCTGAAGCATAATAGCGGGCTACCAGCTAAACATGTAAAAATATCGTATTTATTTATGTATTAATATCAATACGAAACCGATCCATGATGCAAGAGACTTGTTTCTGTTTCGTGGCAGTTAAAAGATGCTAGCTTTAACGTGTTCTATCTCATCAGATTCGTATGATACAGTTCTTTTTAAACATTTTCAGATCCAGAGTATACACATAGATCATTTTAAAGTGTTCATTCTCAGACAATAACATACATAGCATATTTTAAAGTGTTCTATCTTGTCAGGCGTAATAGATATAGTCACCATATTTTAAAGTGTTCTATCTTGTCAGCCATAATAGATCTAGTCACCATATTTTAAAGTGTTCTATCTTGTCTGACATAATAGATCTAGTCACCATATTTTAAAGTGTTCTATCTTGTCTTACATAATAGATATAGTCACCATATTTTAAAGTGTTCTATCTTGTCAGCCATAATAGATCTAGTCACCATATTTTAAAGTGTTCTATCTTGTCAGCCACAATAGATCTAGTCACCATATTTTAAAGTGTTCTATCTTGTCAGATACAATAGATCTAGTCACCATATTTTAAAGTGTTCTATCTTGTCTGACATAATAGATATAGTCACCATATTTTAAAGTGTTCTATCTTGTCTGACATAATAGATATAGTCACCATATTTTAAAGTGTTCTATCTTGTCAGACATAACATATATAGTCGCCATATTTTAAAGTGTTCTATCTTGTCAGACATAATAGATCTAGTCACCATATTTTAAAGTGTTCTATCTTGTCAGACATAATAGATCTAGTCACCATATTTTAAAGTGTTCTATCTTGTCAGACATAACATATATAGTCACCATATTTTAAAATATAGTAGGCATATCTTAAACGAGTTTAGTGACAATCTTTACATTGCTGCGATTGTTCTATGAAACGTGATTGAAATGTTTTCGTACACTTTGAACATGTTTTAGGCAATCTAGAATGTTCTATAAGTCGCCTACTACTTTCTCACTAAATACACGATATCGATGTCAGCATTAAAATGATATTGTTTGCTACTGTAGTTCTCAGTACACTTCTGGACCGTATGTAAACATTTCCAGATATCTTAATTAGCTATATGGATACGAGAGTTAATTAAGGCCATGTTAATAAGCTTAGACAGTCTTATCTTTGGGTAAATAGCACGGTCTAAACTCTCTCTTATGTTCTCCCTATACAGCGTAGTTCTTTAATTGGAGAAAGTAAACTGTTGGCAATGGACAGCGACTGGGTAGGGACCGTAGATACGATCATAAGTTTCGTGCACAACAGAACCCCGGAGTTGCGATAGCTCAGTGGTTAGTGAACTGGACTACAAAGGACAAGAGGTAGGGTTCGATCCCAACCGACGGCTTCCGGTTCACCCAGTCTTTAATGGGTACCGGATTTTTTTCTGGGAAAGTAAAGCGGCATGGGCGTAATACCGACCACATTACCCCAAAAATCGTGTGCTGAAGGTCTGTAAAATATAGGGTCACTAACACTATATTCCCTATACGCCACTTGGCGTGACGGGGGCTTTTTACTTTTTACAACAGAACCTCACTTTTTTTAAATTGTGAACATTTTGTGTGAACATTTTGTGAACTTTCAGTTTCAAACGCAACCAAAGACCAAGAAGGCCAGCTTAAACCACACTCTTCAATGGCACATTCCAGCTAATTAGAAGTTATAGCCAGATTATTTTAAAAACTTGTGATGGACATTTGAACGTTTTATTGAACGATCTACAAAGACAAATTTGTCGTTATTTGAAACATTTAATCTCGTACTGTCTTTACGACATAACCCAATTACGGTGGTCTTCCACCATCTGGGTTGTAGCATCAAAGAATAAAGGCTGATTTTCCAGTGCAGTCGCCGCCAGGTGTTCAGGTCTGAGTGTTTATTTCACACCCGATGAAAAAAAAAACAAAAAAAACTTTTGACCCCACAGGGATTCGAACCCGCGTTCTCGTGAGCATTCATCATCATCAAGTACCGGGCCTTCTGGCATAGGTGATCATGTCTCTCCACAACTTTCGATCTCGACAGTTATTTATCATTTCTGTTGTTGACCTTCTGCCAAGCCATTCTCTTAAGCTGTCTGTTATTTTTCTCTTTACTTCCCTCTATCTCTTCGTCCCTCAATTTTCCCACTTGTCGTAATATATTTTAGTTGTTATCTTCTCATTACATGGCCAAAAATGATGATTGTTTCTTCCTAATACTGGAAATTAGCTCTCTTTTTGCTTTGGCCTATTTTATAACGTTTTCATTACTCTTCTTAGCTGCCCATGGTATTCTCAACATTCTTCTGCAAAACCACATTTCTACAGACTCCAGTGATTTTCTTGTCTGTTGTCCTATTGTCCATGATTCACATCCATATTATATTTTATAGCAATAAACTACTTAAATATCACTAACTCAAAAATTAATTAAGCTCCTAAATTGAAATGTGTATACTGTGTCACAATCTGGAACCACTATCCTAACATATGCATTTTAACAATGAGCATAATGTAGTAGACCCAAGGGAATCACCCATTTAAAATGTTGAAGCATTTCTACGATTAACTCTAAAATACCACTTTTATAGGATGACACGCAGCCGTGACCAGTACGCAAATTAACAAATTAATATACTTTTTCTTCTTCTGCGATAATGACGTCATTCAGACTAGGACTCCGGACACTCTCATGAAGGCAGCTGTCTGTTTAAATGACTCGGTTGCCCCGAATAGTTTCTCTTCCAGGGAGGTGGGTGTGGACCACATTGTCCATCTAAGGTCTGTGTACTGATCCTGTTGAACGTGTTTAGTTGTCATGTTAATAAAATTAACATACAAAGCAAAGGGTGGTTTTGTCAGTTGTGGATACATAACATTTATTTTACCAACATACACAACTAACAGGAGCCATGTCTGGACTAGGAGTCTAAATCTACTTTAACCTCACACAACAGAATGGCTACATCTGTCTAAACGCCTTCTAAATTGTCATGGAGTCTCACTTCCAACAATCAATTTTTGCACTTAAAAAACCAGAATGGAGTGCAGCGATACAGCCCCATGTGTTAATCAATAAGTTTTCAACATACCTGGGAAGCTGTCAAATACTCATGGCTTATGACAGGGTCTGTCTCTGTTTGATAGTCTGTGTCTGTCTGTCTGACAGTCCCTGTCTGTTTGACAGCCTTTGTCTGTCTAACTGTCTGTCCGACTGTCTGTCTGACCGACTGCCTCTGTCTGTCTGTCTGTCTCTGTTTGACTGCCTCTGTCTGTCTGTCCGACTGCCTCTGTCTGTCTGTCTCTGTTTGACTGCCTCTGTCTGTCTGTCCGACTGCCTCTGTCTGTCTGGCTCTGTTTGACTGCCTCTGTCTGTCTGTCCGACTGCCTCTGTCTGTCTCTGTTTGTCTATCTGACTGTTTCAGTCTGTCTGTCCGGGTGTCTTTCTAACTGCCTCTGTCTGTCGGTGTGCCTGACTGTATGTCCGACTGCTTCTTTCTGTCTGACTGTCTCTGTCTGTCTGATAGTCTCTGTTTGTCTGACTATTTCTATCTGACTGTGTCTGTCTGACTGCCTCTGTTTATCTGAATGTTCCTGTCTGTCTGTCTGACTACCACTGTTTGTCTGAATGATTGCCTCTGTCTGTCTGACTGTCTCTGCCTGTCTGTCTGAGTGCATCTATCTGTCTGTCCGACAGTCTTTGTCTGTCTGCCCAAGTCTGACTGAGAGTCCCTCACTAACAGTAACTGTCAGTATCTCTATTCTATTCATCTATTCTATTCATCTATTCTATTCATCTATTCTATTCATCTATTCTATTCTATTCATCTATTCTATTCATCTATTCTATTAATCTATTCGATTCATCTATTCTATTCATCTATTCTATTCATCTATTCTATTCATCTATTCTATTCTATTCTATTCTATTCATCTATTCTATTCATCTATTCTATTCATCTATTCGATTCATCTATTCTATTCATCTATTCTATTCTATTCTATTCGTCTATTCTATTCATCTATTCTATTCATCTATTCTATTCTATTCTATTCATCTATTCTATTCATCTATTCTATTCATCTATTCTATTCATCTATTCTATTCTGAAATCAGTTTCACTGTAGTCGAGGAGATATCAGAACATCTCCACCGTCCGTTCCAATATTTCTCGAAGCGTATGCAGACTGACTGTTTCCTTAACAAATTAATTGTGGATACCACTTCTATTCCCATTTAAAAACTCCCAACATCCTAACTGTTTAAGTCGAGTCACCCCAAGACTCTCTCTAGCCGTATAGCCTGCCAAGCTCTCTCATAAACATGCCTCTTTCCTGTTTGGATCTGTTGGCAGCAATGACTCATATTCCTTGGCTCATATTCCTTATTGAGTAAATACCCAGACCGTTATAGCCACGCACCTGGGACTGGATGCCAGCTTCGTCACAGGAGTGGGCAACCGTTTATTTTCTGAGTGCCAGATCTGAAAACTATGAAGAGGTTGATGGCCAGATGTGAAAACTATGAAGACGTCGATGGCCAGATCTGAAAACTATGAAGACGTTGATGGCCAGATGTGAAAACTATGAAGACATCGATGGCCAGATGTGAAAACTATGAAGACGTTGAGTGCCAGATACCATCACTTAATGAAGCCATTATATAAATTATCTAATTTGCATTCACAAGCGATTGTAATGTAAAAAATCCTATTAGTGTTGGAGAGTAGAAGATAGGAAAGAGAGTGGAATGAAAGGATAAGGGTGAGACCAAAATAATTTGGGACTGGGAGGGAAGAATTCAACAATAAAATATAAATAGAAAGCTTACAGGTTAGGGCTTGCGCACTTATATGTCACTTTTTATTTTTAGCTGAATGGAGTGTATAGCAATTTTCAAATCAAGCACAAGGGCCGGTCAAAATAGCTTGACGGACCGGTCCTGGCGCTCGAGCCGTAGGTTGTCCACCTCTGGTGTACAAGGAACGCATGTGATCACAGGAAACACGTCATCGTTGCCAGTATCCAATAACAACAACAACCGACTCTTATTCAACTGAAAATCTGGATCCTCATTCCTCTACCCAGGGCGGGATTGACCTAAATAGAACTACAACTTAGGCTGACACAATCCGAGGGGCCTCACGCATTTTAGAACTTGTTTTTGGGTCACATTTTTTAGCTATCAGTTTATGATTTCAGTTAAGTGAGGAAGAGAGTTCATCGTTGTTTTACGTAGTCAAATTCTGACATATGGAAGCGAATCATGGGCAATAGACAAACAAATGAAATGACGATTAAAGGCCACAGAGATGAGCTTTCTCAGAAGGATGTTGAGATTTTCCTGGACAGCTAAACCGACTCAACGAGGAAATTCTCAAAGAGGCCAGCACAAAAAGGTAGCTCTTTAAAAGCATCAGAAAGAAATAATTGACATTTTTCTGGCATATCACGAGAAGAGGAAAGTTAAAAAAAACTTGGTTACAACTGGCAAAATACAGGGAAACAGAGATTGCGGACGACAAAAAGCGAAGATACTAGATAGCTTAGTGTCATGGCATGGAAAACAGTCAACAACATAATTGGTGCGATGCACTGTGGATAGAAAATTGTGGAAGAACATGATCGCCCACGCCAGCCGGTATGGCACACGATGATGATGATATAATTTTTCGTATTGTGAGATCTTCTGGTGTTAATTTCTAAGCTGGAGACAAATAATAATAAATGAATATTAGTATAGAGGGAAACTTCCGACGCGATAATTCAGCGAATCATAGGAGGAAGGTGTATGTTTTTCTGAGTGTTGTAAAACAGGCCACTTCCTCCTATGATTCCCTTAATTTGTAAGGGTTGGTGAAGAGGGGGAAGGTATCACAGTTTCATTTAGCGTAGGGTCTCGCCAAGTCAAAACCCATCACTGTCTCCATCCATACAATTATATAACGAACGGTGTTAAGTCAATCTAATAACACGTCACTAAAACGTTATTAACACGTCACTACAACATCACTGACACGTCACTTCATAGACCTTCTGTCGGTCTAATAATTTGCCTCTACCATTGTTTCCTTTCAACAGTTCCACTCTTGTCTGTACGAAACCATAATAAGCAGTCGACTATGACGTCACAGAACGAGTTGGTGGTCCCGAGCCCCAACCTAGTTGTGGCGGGCGCTGAAGACGATGACGCCGAGGTGGTGACCGAAACTAAGATAATAGGAGTCACTGAAACAGGAGTCATCAGGAAGAGAAGCTTCAAGGTATTTATAGAATTATATTCCTGCTTACCTCTATTCTTTATTCTATTTTAACCCATGTATTAACGTCATACATACTACAAAATCATAGGACAACTATCACCATTATTGTCCAACAAGGAAATAACTCTAGACAAGACGGGCACATTACAATACAATCTTCATCCCAAAGTTGTGTTACCAATGCCAGTCCTGGACCCTAGATGCAAGAACAACAAGTAAAATAACAACTGCTGAGATAAAATTTGCTAAGGAAAGCAAACCTGAATAAAATGATGGCTGAAATCGGATGCACTGGGCCACTGGCGTAGAACACAGTGCAACGTTTTAACAAGTATTCAATCGGAATGGATCTAATAATTCAAAATAGGTACAGCCAGCCTATGCCATTGTGCACTGGACAATATGACTACAAACCAAGTTCTACAGGATTGCCCACAGTAAACAGACCTGAGAAGAACAATGTGGTCCACACCCACCTCCCTGGAAGAGAAACTACTCGTATATGGGGCAATGGAATCACTTAAACAGACAGCTGACTTCATGAAAGAGTCTGGAATCCTACTCTGATTGAGTCTTGGTCGCATAGAGAGAGAGAGGGAGAGATGAAATGTATTAGACGAATGACAGGAAACAGTCTGAGAGATTAGATCATAAATGAAGAACTGATAAAAAAAAATCTGAGAATAACTCCCGCCATCGAATACATAAAGAAACAACAGATAAAATAGCTTGGCCACGCGACAAGACAAACATATCAAAACACAACACAACGAGCCTTCAATAGACGTTGCGAGAACACCAGACCCAAGGGCCGACCACGAAAAATATGGATTGACGGAATATTAGAAACACTAAGAAACAACACCAGAGGCGAACAGAAGAGCAAAGGACCGCAAATTATATCTCCCCTCGACGCTGAAAGGCAAATGAGGACGGAAAGAAAAGAAGAAAATATATAATACTGGTAGTCAGTAGCAATGCTGTCTTGACGGTGCAGTGAGGGGTGGGGGTGCTCTCAGAGTTTCATTCAGGGCTTAGCCGAGATTTAGGGGGAGGAGGAGGAGAAGGAGGAGAAGGGAGGGGGGTTGGTGTCCCCGGAATTTATAAAAATACTCTCTATACCCCCATCCCCCCGCGAGGAAAATTATAAAAATCTAATCATTAAATTTATATTCCTTGTTATAAAAGCAATAACATATATAGTTGTAAGGCCGCGATAGCTCAGTGGTTAATGAACTGGACTACAAAGGACAAGAGGTAGGGTTCGATCCCAATCGATGGCTTCCGGGTTCACCCAGCCTTTAATGGGTACCGGATTTTTTTATGGGAAAGTAAAGCGGCACGGGCGTAATACAGACCATATTACCCCAAAAATCATGTGCTGAAGGTCTGTAAAATTTATGGTCACTAACACCATATTCCATATACGTCACTTGGCGTGACGGGGGCTCTTCTTTACTTTTTTTTAAATATACGAGTATATAGTTGTAAGATTGTGAGAATTATAAAAATAATGGACATGAAGAAAACAAAATTAATATTATTAGAAGTTTTTAGTAACGAAAAATAGAGAATTGAGATTTTGCACATCAGGGCTATATTGTTTAAAAAAAAAAAAAAAAAAAAAAAAAAAAAAAAAAAAAAAGTAAAGTACCCCCGTCACGCCAAGTGGCGTATAGGGAATATGGTGTTAGTGATCATAAATTTTACAGACCTTCGGCACATGATTTTTGGGGTAATGTGGTCGGTATTACGCCCGTGCCGCTTTACTTTCCCAGACAAAAAAATTCCGTACCCATTAAAGGCTGGGTGAAACGGAAGCCGTCGGTTGGGATCGAACCCTACCTCTTGTCCTTTGTAGTTCAGTTCACTAACCACTGAGCTATCGCGGCTCCCAAGGCTATATTGTGCAAGACTTTACATTTTCTCTGCTTTAGATGTTTTCCCCACCTCCACCCACGGATTAGAAACATCCTCCCCCAGGTATTTTCTGCAGAAAAACAAACCACTAGCCGTTCTCCAATCGATCCAGCTGAAATAAAAATTGGTACCTGACTCATGTCGGTGGATATGGTAATAACAGCGAGTAAAGAGAATATGCCTCATTCCTGCTAACAAGTACCGCCGTCTAGTACAGTGACGTTTAATACTTCGCTTCTCTAGGACAAGATAGACCCTGAGACGTCCTTGAGGTGATAGCTATAAGGCTCTAGGCTTAGGTTCCCCGTGTGGCTGTCCGAGCCCTTACGGTGAGGAGAGACAAGAATAGAGCCACTGTCTGCCACACATGTCGTAAGAGACCACTAAGGATGTTTGGGTCGTCGACTGTGCAGTCGAGTAGAACGTGCATGGAGCGCCCTTGTCAACGGAATTTACCGATGCATTTTGGGAAATATTGTGAAAGGTGGTTGAGCGGATATGGGCAATTCATGACTACAATGAAACTGGTTTAATAGAATAGAATAGGCTGGGGTGATGTCCTCACAACTAGAAGGTCGGACACTTTCGACACTCGAACCAGAATTAAGAGATTAAGCTTCCTCCTATGACCTCTGATCTCAGGGTCATGTGAAATTAAACAAGTCCATTCGGAGGCTGACGATTAAAAAAAAAAGATCTATTTTTCATGTTGAACCCAAAGCATTTGAAAATTGTAAAGATTAGGATGTATACCGCTGCCTGGGCTGCATTTGAAAAGAAAAGTAAGATTCCGATTATGTTCACAATAAACAACAGGCTTTTAAAATATTCATAGAGGACGCTGGTCTGTGGAACAGTGTCTCGTGGCGTGCGATGAGATCTCGTATGTTCTCAAGAGAACTGAATGTTTGTGGGCGGTGTCCATGTAGCGAGGTACAAAATCAAAGACAAAGTTATGGGGCATCTTAACCTTTTAATATATTTTTTTTAATGTCGTAGATTGCTGATTAACCTAACCTTGACCTTGATATGGTGTGCGCTCCTTGTTCACTTCATCTGAAGAGGTCTCCGATAATTTGCAGGATTTTCAACGTGTCATGATGACATCATCATTGTTATCTGGGCCATAGTGTCTCATAGTGACGGTAGGTCTGACTGCGATGTTTTACGCTGGGACTCTTACTTGAAAGAAAGTTACTGGTAGAAAAAGGAGAATAGAAATAATCCAACTAGTAGAATTTATTTATTATAAAAACTAGATGTCATGATTTGATTACGTGACAGGACAGAAAATAAACAACTAAACTTAATCACCAACTGCCAACAAGCGTCATGAGAACAAGGGACCGAGAAGGCGTCCCCGAGTAAGAAAGATGGACAATGCTAGAAGCATTAGGAACCGTTGTATGGACAATGCTAGAAGCATTAGGAACCGTTGTATGGACAATGCTAGAAGCATTAGGAACCGTTGTATGGACAATGCTAGAAGCATTAGGAACCGTTGTATGGACAATGCTAGAAGCATTAGGAACCGTTGTATGGACAATGCTAGAAGCATTAGGAACCGTTGTATGGACAATGCTAGAAGCATTAGGAACCGTTGTATGGACAATGCTAGAAGCATTAGGAACCGTTGTATGGACAATGCTAGAAGCATTAGGAACCGCTGTAACAGAAGTGGCGAACCGAAGAGCAAAAGATGTCAAACCATCTTTCCCTTCTCTATTTTTATTAATTAAAAATAAATGAGGAAGAAAGAAAAATACTTTAAACAAAATATTGATTTTTATCTTGTAAGTTGTTTCACTCCCCCCATAATAATGATTTGTACTGCAGTTAATTACGTCTATATGAACTTTGACCTTTAAATAGCAAGCAATGTAGTCGTAATGTGTGATGTCATGCATGACCACCAGGAGATAAAGAAATCAAGAAGAATCTGACAGGACGCCACAGCATTTATCACGTGACAATTTAATTACTGAGAGTATATGGTTTCAATGTTTATTCACCATAATACCTGGCCTCGTGTCTTCTTCTTCTACCTTTTAGCTCCCAGTGGAGCATAGGTCTTCAACAAACACTTTCCAAGTCATTATGTTTTTTGCCATTCTTTTAAGATCATTCCATGTCTTCCCCATCATCTTCATCTCTGCTTCTATCTGTCTTCTCCAAGAATTCCTTGGTCTTCCTCTTTGTCTTTTCCCCTGGGATTCCAAAAAGGGCCTGTTGTGTAATACTCTCAGTTGGCTTCCGTAGTGTGTGTCCTATCCAGCGCCATCATCTTCGCTGTATCTCTTTATCCACTGGTGTTTGACTGGTACATTTCCATAATTCTATGGAAATGTACCAGTCAAACACCAGTGGATAAAGAGATATGGTACCTGGCCTCGTGTGGTAATCATACATTAATTGCTTTATTGGTAATCATTGGGAGCCCCGATACCTCAGTGGTTAGTGAACTGGACTACAAAGGACTACAGAGGGCCGCCAGGTTCACCCATCCTTAAATGGTACATGCTTTTTTTTCTGGAGAAAGTAAAACGGCACGGGAGTAATATCGACCACATAACCCCAAAAATAATGTGCCGAAGGTCTAAAAAATTATGGTCATTAACACCATATTCCCTATACGTCACTTAGTGTAACTGGGCTTTTTACTTTATATAATGAAAAATAATTTGGTGGTAATTAATTAAATGTCCAACTTACTCTCATGATATATTATACATCTACATTCCTCGAAATATGGTCTGTAATTATTTTGGCTGTATGAAGGATACACACTTTAGGTTAATAATGCCTGAATGTTGAAGTGCACATTTGTAAGGGATTGTATAGTTACACTTCTATCTTTTTTCTTTTTTTATAGTACCTCTGTGCTCAATATGTTGAGTATCACTTTACTATACTATATATCTGTTTAACTTTATTTGGATTGCTGGCATCGTTTTCATGTTCCACTAGCAATGTTTTAATGTTTGTCTAGCATCGCTTTCATGTTTAATTATCAACGTTTTCGCGTTTAACTAGCAACGTTCTAATGTTTAACTAAAAACGTTTTAATATTTAACTCTATCTATCTATCTATTGACCTTTCGAGCCGTAACCGGCCCATAGGGCGTAGACCAAGATACACCTTCTCCTATATGAATTTTTTGTTCTAGCAGTTTTCTTTTAAAGATATTTTATCAAATCTCGCCATCTGTCTCTGTTCTGTGCAAGCAGTTCTATCTCATTGAGGGAGCCGATTCCTGCTGCTCTTGCCTCTCTCATCAATGTTCTTCTCAGTGTCTCCCTGGGTCTTCCTCTTTTTCTTTTACCTGTTGTTTCCCATATGAGGGCTTGCTTTGCTATTCGATTATTATCTCTTCTCATCACATGTCCAACGTATGACCATCGTCTTTTAATATTTAACAACGTTTTAATGTTTAACTAACAACGTTTTAATGTTTAACTAACAATGTTTTAATGTTTAACTAACAACGTTTTAATATTTAACTAACAACGTTTTAATGTTTAACTAACAACGTTTTAATGTTTAACTAACAAAGTTTTAATGTTTAACTAACAATGTCTACATGTTTAACTAACAATGTCTACATGTTTAACTAACAACGTTTTAATGTTTAACTAACAATGTCTACATGTTTAACTAAGAACATCTACATGTTTAACTAACAATGTCTACACGTTTAACTAACAATGTCTACATGTTTAACTAAGAACATCTACATGTTTAACTAACAATGTCTACACGTTTAACTAACAATGTCTACATGTTTAACTAACAACATCTACATGTATAACTAACAACATCTACATGTTTAACTAACAACGTCTACATGTTTAACTAACAACGCCTACATGTTTAACTAACAACGTCTACATGTTTAATTAACAACGCCTACATGTTTAACTAACAACGCCTACATGTTTAATTAACAACGCCTACATGTTTAACTAGCAACGCCCACATGTTTAACTAACAACGCCTACATGTTTAACTAACAACGTCTACATGTTTAACTAACAACATTTACATGTTTAACTAACAACGTCTATATGTTTAACTAGCAACGTTTACATGTTTAACTAACAACGCCTACATGTTTAACTAGCAACGCCTACATGTTTAACTAACAACGCCTACATGTTTAACTAGCAACGTCTACATGTTTAACTAACAACGTCTACATGTTTAACTAGCAACATCTACATGTTTAACTAACAATGCCTACATGTTTAACTAGCAACATCTACATGTTTAACTAGCAACGTCTACATGTTTAACTAACAACGTCTACATGTTTAACTAAAAAAGGCCTACATGTTAACTAACAATGCCTACATGTTTAACTAACAATGCCTACATGTTTAACTAACAACGCCTACATGTTAACTAACAACGCCTACATGTTTAACTAACAACGCCTACATGTTTAACTAACAACGCCTACATGTTTAACTAACAACGCCTACATGTTAACTAACAATGCCTACATGTTTAACTAACAACGCCTACATGTTAACTAACAATGCCTACATGTTTAACTAGCAATGCCTACATGTTTAACTAACAACGTCTACATGTTTAACTAACAACGCCTACATGTTTAACTAACAACGCCTACATGTTTAACTAACAACGCCTACATGTTTAACTAACAACGCCTACATGTTAACTAACAATGCCTACATGTTTAACTAGCAATGCCTACATGTTAACTAACAACGCCTACATGTTTAACTAACAACGCCTACATGTTTAACTAGCAATGCCTACATGTTAACTAACACGCCTACATGTTTAACTAACAACGCCTACATGTTTAACTAACAACGCCTACATGTTTAACTAACAACGCCTACATGTGTCTATCTCCAGCGAAAACTGACCATTGAGGAGAAATCCAAACGATGCTTCGGCCGAGACAAAGCCGAGTACGCCAAAATGGCCGAGAGCATAATGGCAGAGCGGATCTTCCGTGGCACTTTAGAAGGTCTTCAAGAGAGATGGAAGATGCTGGGGTACATGCACACAGACTGTCTGGATATGGTTGAGCAGAAGATGAAGAGAAGGGATGAATTAATGCGTGCCAGGAGAACCAAAGATGCAGACATTATAATTGCCTTAGTTATCGTGTCTGTGGTGCTTATCGGCGCCTGCTGGCTTGTTAAAACTGTTATCTGGTAGCAGGTGTTTGAAGTAAGGCAGGTCCGAATGATGTGAAGTGAATTTTGTTTGTGCATGAAGTGAATTAAGCTTGAATATTTACAGTGAAGTAAAGTACATTTTACATGAGTTATAGTAAATTGTACACATGGTTAATTACATGCGGATATGAGAAAGTATGTACTTAAAGTAAAATAAATTTGTACATGAAATCAAATAACGTCATCATCATCACCAGGTCGTATGTCCTTTGCAGAACGTTGCATTCACCACAGTCCGTCGGAAAGAATGTCTGTCACTAGCCATATCTCCCACCGAACGTTGCATTCATCACAGCTCGTCTGAATGAATCTCTGTCTCTAGCCAGATCTCCCACAGAAAGTTGCATTCATCACAGCTCGTCTGAATGAATCTCTGTCTCTAGCCAGATCTCCCACAGAAAGTTGCATTCATCACAGCTCGTCTGAATGAATCTCTGTCTTTAGCCAGATCTCCCACAGAAAGTTGCATTCATCACAGCTCATCTGAATGAATCTCTGTCTCTAGCCAGATCTCCCACAGAAAGTTGCATTAACCACAGCCAGTCTGAAAGAATCTCTGTCTCTAGCCAGATCTCCCACAGAATGTTGCATTCACTACAGCTCGTCTGAAAGAATCTCTGTCTCTAGCCAGATCTCCCACAGAACGTTGCATTAACCACAGCTCGTCTGAAAGAATCTCTGCCTTTAGCCAGATCTCCCACAGAACGTTGCATTCACCACAGCTCGTCTGAAAGAATCTCTGCCTCTAGCCAGATCTCCCACAGAATGTTGCATTCACCACAGCTCGTCTGAAAGAATCTCTGCCTTTAGCCAGATCTCCCACAGAACGTTGCATTCACACAGCTCGTCTGAAAGAATCTCTGCCTTTAGCCAGATCTCCCACAGAACGTTGCATTCACCACAGCTCGTCTGAAAGAATCTCTGTCTCTAGCCAGATCTCTCACTTCTACTGTTGTCGTGTTCTAGGTCTCCTTGAAACCTTGAAACCACCCTCTTCTTAGTCTGCCCCTGATGCGTCGACCAGGAACCATACCTTCCATTATTGTTTTTTTTTTCTGGCGGAGGATCAACTCAGTCTACAACGGTCTCAAATGCAGGAGCTAGAACGACCGTTTGTCGGGCTCAGGGTACAACAGGGACCTAGGGTGTTAAGTGGCCAGAACCAATCAGAAAGTGAAGGTAAAACTACTGATTGCTGTCGAGAAATCATGTCAGTTAAAAAGTACATTTATACACAAACTAATTGTGCACATAGATGAGGCAACGTTGTATTGGAAAGATGTGTCTGGCATAATGGCGCAGACATCGCGGCCTTGACGCTATCCTCCCCCACTTAGAGAGTGAATATTACGAAGTGAAGTATGTTAGTAAATGAAGTGAAGTATGTTAGTAAATGAAGTGACGTATGTTAGTAAATGAAGTGACGTGTTTTATATAGTAAATGAAGTGCGCTATGTCTGTACGTAAATTGATTTATTTGTGCCTAAAGTGACGTGTAATCAAGTTTGAGAAGATGTGTGTGTGTGCGCGCGCACGCGCGTGCGTGCGACAAATATCAGGCACCGAGGACAATTCGAGAATTCTAGCAGACATTCTACGAGGGCGCTCTGGGTTCTTTGTAGTTAGTTTCTAATTCTGTGACTTGTTATAGTATTTATACGTTATAACTTTAATGGTTATGTTCATCAAGTAAAAGTGGTTTTTGCGTCATATAGAAAATAGCATTTAAATATATGTATTATGTAGTATATATATATATTTCATATGCATTTACATATATATCTTTCGTTCGTCTGAAGTATTGTCTATATCTGCAATGTCGTCTCCTGTATCAATTTTACCTTCTTTTGTAATTCTTGCAGTGACCCATATAGTTTTGTCTGTAGTGTTGTATCTATGGGTCAATGGATTTTCCTCAGTCTACAATATTCGGTACAGTCTTGAAGTATGTGATCAGCAGTCTAGGGTGTCTGTCTACGTGTATATGTGGCTTACATTCGAACCAAAACATACATATTCGATACTTTATGTCTACATATAAGTGAGGTAGCTGTTCACATATAGATATGATCGATATGCTCATGTATAATTACGACAGCTATTCACATATAGATATTATTATTTTCATTTATAGATGTGAAAGTTATGCTTACATATATGACAGCTATTCATTTATAGATATGAGGGTTATACCCACTGATAGTTATAATAACACTATTCTCACCAAGATATGATAGTATGTTCACATTTACGAGTGATAGATGTGGTTCCAATTAAATCATGTGATTTATTTCACATATAAATCGGGTCGCTGTGTTCATATATAAATCCTGATGAATCAATTCAATATCAATGTGGTGATTAATTCACAAACAAAGTTTGTGGTTATTATATGTGATATGTTAATTCGATTATGCTGTTTGGTTAGGATATCGTCATCATCATCATCATGTGCCATTCCGGTTGGCGTAGGCGATCATGTCCTTCCACAATCTTCAATCTACAGTGCATCGTATCAATTCTGTTGGTGACTGTTTTCTATACCATGACACAAGCTATCCATTATTTTTTCTCTTTGCCGCCCGCAATCTCTCTTTCCTTTTATTTTGCCAGTTGTAACCAAGTATTCCAACTTTCCTCTTCTCATGATGTGCCCGAAAAATGTTGATTGTTTCTTTCTGATGTTTTTAGGAACTTCCTTTTATGTTGGCCTCTTTGAGAATTTCCTCATTGGTCTTTTTAGCTGTCCAGGGAACTTTCAACATTCTTCTGAGAAATCCCAGCTCTGTTGTCTCTAATTGTCTTTTCATTATTAATGTCGTTTGTTATAGATATTAATTGTGTCTTTACAAAATTTTTCTAGGCAATATAAGAAGGCAGTTTGCCCTTTCTTTCCTTCTTGGCAGTGACTGTACTAGTCGGAAATAGTAGCCATTGTCTGTATACATGAGATGGTTAAGATATACCAGAATTAATTGAAGACTGATACACTAATAATACAGGTCGCTGTGTTCAAATATCAATGTGGTGATTAATTCACAAACAAAGCTTGTGATTATTATATGTGATATGTTAATTCAATCATGCTGTTTGGTTAAGATATAAAAAAAAAAAAGTAAAGTACCCCGTCACGCCAAGTGGCGTATAGGGAATATGGTGTTAGTGACCATAAATTTTACAGACCTTCGGCACATGATTTTTGGGGTAATGTGGTCGGTATAACGCCCATGCCGCTTTACTTTCCCAGAAAAAAATCCGGTACCCATTAAATGCTGGGTGAACCGGAAGCCGTCGATTGGGATCGAACCCTACCTCTTGTCCTTTGTAGTCCAGTTCACTAACCACTGAGCTATCGCGGCTCATTGGTTAAGATATACCAGAATTAATTGAAAATTGATACACTAATCACAATCCTGAGCCGTGTCTTAACAGCGACTGATGAACACTTTTGTTCACAATTCCAGCGTGATAGATTCGTGTTGCTTGTTTACATCTACGGTCATTGTCGTCGCTAACTTGGGTCCACTTATCTTCGCCTGTTATCATGGAGTTTTATCAAATCCCTGTTATCATGAAGTTTTATCAAATCCCTGTTATCATGGAGTTTTATCAAATCCCTGTTATCACGCAGTTTTATCAAATCCCTGTTATCATGAAGTATTATCAAATCTCTGTTATAATGAAGATTTATCAAATCTCTGTTATCATGTAGTTTTATGAAATCTCTGTTATCATGGAGTTTTATCAAATCCCTGTTATCATGAAGTATTATCAAATCTCTGTTATAATGAAAATTTATCAAATCTCTGATATCATGAAGTTTTATCAAATCTCTGTTATCATGAAGTTTTATCAAATCTCTGTTATCATGAAGTATTATCAAATCTCTGTTATCATGAAGTTTTATCAAATCTCTGTTATCATGAAGTATTATCAAATCTCTGTTATCATGAAGTTTTATCAAATCCCTGTTATCATGAAGTTTTATCAAATCTCTGTTATCATGTTTGTGCACCTGTCAGCTGATCAGACGAGTTGTTGAATATTTCCCCACCGACCATATTCAGTTTTGGGATTCATCCACATCCTGAAAATAGGGACGACACTTTCTCTGGGAAACTAGAATGAACCGGCTCAATGCCGATCACCTCTCCGTTCCCTACTTTTATAAATGCCCCGTCACCCGCGGAAAAAAAACAAAAACATTTGAGCCACTATCAATATTTCTCAACCCATATTTAGTCTGTCCCTTTAGTGCCGTAACCTCAGTTCTATATTTCTCAACCCATGTTTTATTCTGCCCCTTTAGTGTCGTAACCTCAGTTCTATATTTCTCAACTCATGTTTTATTCTGCCCCTTTAGTGTCGTAACCTCAGTTCTATATTTCTCAACTCATGTTTTATTCTGCCCCTTTAGTGTCGTAACCTCAGTTCTATATTTCTCAACCCATGTTTTATTCTGCCCTTTAGTGTCGTAACCTCAGTTCTATATTTCTCAACCCATGTTTTATTCTGCCCCTTTAGTGTCGTAACCTCAGTTCTATATTTCTCAACACCTGCACCTAAACTATCTGACAGATCTTCTTCTTCTCAGTGTTCACCCATTAAGTGGGCATGGATGCGTTGTGTCGCTATTTTGCGACATAGCTGCGACATCTGCGCCTGTCGATACATCCGTCTTTGGCATGGGTGGATAGATTTGCTTAACAATTTTTGCCCGGACAGCGGCCATTTTGGTCTGCTCTTTTCGACTTCAAACTACCAAGGGTTCTTTAACATTCGCGAGTGCACACGGGACCTCCTGTTTTTCTCCGTTTTCCGAGAGGACTAGACATCAGATGTCACTGTCCAGAGATCGGGGGAGGGTAAAGCCACAAAGAATTCATCGGTTCAATTTTTGAAAAATTCCCACCGCCTGTGATGGGAATCAAACCCAGAACATTCCTGTCCAGAGCTCGACGTCTTACCTCTAGACCGCCCAGTCTCCTTATCTGACATCCATCTCAACATTTGGTGATTCATCTTAACTGTCTATGTTAGTATGTTGATTAAGATGCTCCTAATTTCATTTTTGATTCAAATTCAATCGATAAGATACCCTTTGAATTGTGGATTTATAGAAGAATATGAAGAATTGGATGGAAAGAAAAGAAAAGAAACGATACAGTCTTAATACAACTATATATGAAAAAAGAACTACCAAACACAATTAAAAAAAGACATGATATTTTTTGGCATGCTAAAAGACACAGCAGCCTACTAAAAGAAATCTTGGAAGGGAAAATACAAGGTAAAAGAGGCAGAAGCGGACCAAGACCAACAGGGACAAGTAGCATGAAAAGATGGATAAGTAAGCCTATGACAATCTGCACCATCAAAGCAAGAGAGGGAACATAATGGCGCTCCATGGTAGCCAACCTTCGATGCGGAGACGAAACTCAATGATGATGATGAAACTACTAAATATGTCAAAATTAAATCTTAGCGAAAGGCGAAAATAATGTATAAACAACAGGAGAACGAGGGTATATGTGGGAGGAAGGTGGCTCTTCTTTTTGGACAGAGGTTTGAAAGGAAATTGTTAAATCTTTACTCAATAACCCCTAAGCAGGTTTCAAGAAATTAAATTTAACAGACAATTTGATTCGTTGTCCACTTAGTTTTAACTTGTGTCTCGAAAGGACATCTTCAGTTCTGATCTAGTTCCGCCTGCAGATGGATGTAAGCATTTACGTACGGCACATGGTTACTTAACGCCTGTTGTGTTGGTTAGAATTGTAGAGAACGACAGAAAGATGAATAATATTCTTGTTACAAGTTGATGTCGCGAAGTCTAAGGCAGAAAGTTGATGTGGCAGAAAGTCGATGTCACAAAGTCTAAGGCAGAAAGTTGAAGTCGCGAAGTTTAAAGCAGAAGTCGATGTCACGAAGTCTAAATTCGAGGATTTCACAAAAACACGAACCTATCTAAAGTCCTGTGATCAAACACATATACATCACAGAAGCCGCATTTACTGGCTACTTGTTCCTAGGGTTTCCAGATGACAAAAAGAAAGAAAAAAGGAAGGAAAGAAAGAATATGACGCTATTATAACTAGGCATCTCTATATTGTATATGTCAGGCCAGACGTAGGACACACCCTCTAAAGCGGGACATGTCACGCGAAATCAAAATGTTTGGTAACCCTACTTATTCTACTTACCCGCCCGCGAAGACACATGAGGTTGGGGTGAAATGTTTCAATAAAAATTGACAGCAAATGGTAATAGACTATACAAAACGATAGCTTATCACCAACATTCAGTGAAAGAGTAATTAATTTGGGCAAGTAATGAAAGGAAACAGCTGGAACATTGTGCTGCAACTGAACAAATTAATGGAAGGAGGGAAACACTAGGCAACTTAAGCTATCTCTGCACTCTCGATACTGTCTCCACTATTCTAACCCAAAGTTATACTTACTCGGTCTTCACTACTCACCTGAAAGTTATCTCTACTCTGTCGCCACTATTCTTCCAAAAGTTACCTCTACTCTGTCGCCACTATTCTTCCAAAAGTTACCTCTACTCTGTCGCCACTATTCTTCCCAAAGTTATCTCTACTCTGTCTCCACAATTCTTCCAAAAGTTATCTCTACTCTGTCGCCACTATTATTCTCAAAGTTATCTCTACTCTGTCTCCACTATTATTCTCAAAGTTATCTCTACTCTGTCTCCACTATTATTCTCAAAGTTATCTCTACTCTGTCTCCACTATTATTCCCAAAGTTATCTCTACTCTGTCTCCACTATTATTCCCAAAGTTACCTCTACTCTGTCTCCACTATTATTCCCAAAGTTATCTCTACTCTGTCTCCACTATTATTCTCAAAGTTATCTCTACTCTGTCGCCACTATTCTTCCAAAAGTTACCTCTGCTCTGTCGCCACTATTCTTCCAAAAGTTACATCTACTCTGTCGCCACTATTCTTCCCAAAGTTATCTCTACTCTGTCTCTACAATTCTTCCAAAAGTTATCTCTACTCTGTCGCCACTATTCTTCCAAAAGTTATCTCTACTCTGTCGCCACTATTCTTCTCAATGATATCTCTACTCTGTCGCAACTATTCTTTCCAATGCTATCTCTACTCTGTCGCCACTATTATTCCCAAAGTTACCTCTACTCTGTCTCCACTATTATTACCAAAGTTATCTCTACTCTGTCTCCACTATTATTACCAAAGTTATCTCTACTCTGTCTCCACTATTATTACCAAAGTTATCTCTACTCTGTCTCCACTATTATTACCAAAGTTATCTCTACTCTGTCTCCACTATTATTACCAAAGTTATCTCTACTCTGTCTCCACTATTACTCCCAAAAAATATATTTACTTAACCTCCATTAATCTCACCCAAATTATACTTACCCTGTTTCCACTAGTCTCCCCAAAGTTTTCTATACTCTGTGCTATTTGTCTACAAATTATCTCTCTCTCTCTCTCTCTCTCTCTCTCTCTCTCTCTCTCTCTCTCTCTCTCTCTCTCTCTCTCTCTGACTGGTCTGCCCTCTAGCATCTGCCTAGTGTCAATTCTTTTCAAGGTTTCTAGATATCTTTGATCACGTGACCATGTTTTTTTTACGTTTATACACTGTGATCTCATTGTGTCTCAAACATGTGTTGCTTTCTCTCGTATGTGTGTGCGTGTATGTGTGTATATGTATATATGTATGTATGTATGTATGTATGTATGTATGTATGTATGTATGTATGTATGTATGTATGTATGTATGTATGTATGTATGTATGTATGTATGTATGTATGTATGTATGTATGTATCTATCTATCTATCTATCTATCTATCTATCTATCTATCTATCTATCTATCTATCTATCTATCTATCTATCTATCTATCTATCTATCTATCTATCTATCTATCTATCTATCTATCTATCTATCTATCTATCTATCTATCTATCTATCTATCTATCTATCTATATATCTATCTATCTATCTATCTATCTATCTATCTATCTATCTATCTATCTATCTATCTATCTATCTGTTAGTCTGTCTATTTATCTATTAACCTTTAGAGTCGTAGCCGGCCCATAGGGCCCAGATACTCTTTCTCTTATCTAAATTTTTATTCTAGCAGTTTTCAATCCTTGTAAAGATCTTTTATCAAATCTTTCCATTTGTCTCTGTTCTGTGCAAACAACTCTATCTCATTGAGGGAGTCGTTTCCTGCTGTTCTTTCCTCTCTGATCAATGTTTTTCTCAGTGTCTCTCTGGATCGGCCTCTTTTCCTCTCACCTGTTGTTTCCCACATGAGGACTTGCTTTGTTATTCGGTTATTATCTCTTCTCATCACATGTCCAACATATGACCATCGTTTTTCTTGATTATTGAAGATATTAGTGGTTGACTGGCGATTTGTAAAATGTCTGGCTGTAACAAAATCATGCCATTTCACGAAACAATGAAAAGTTACAGATCTCTGTGCCGATGATACAGCACTATCTGCACAGTGCACTCTTCTATGTCGATGATACAGCACTATCAGCACAGTGCACTCTTCTATGTCGATGATACAGCACTATCTGCACAGTGCACTCTTCTATGTCGATGATACAGCACTATCAGCACAGTGCACTCTTCTGTGTCGTCTTTTATCGACGTCAACCTGTAACCATATAACGCTCTCTCTCCCTACATTCTCATCTTCTCCCTTTTGCCTTTTCCACAACCTCACAAGTTTATGTTTGTTCCAATCTTTGTCTCGCACCGCAATGTTTGTTGATTGTCCCATTTGTTGCTCTACTAGAGTTTTACCTTTCAGTTTTACATTGTTATTTTCCTAGTTTCTGTCTGTGTGTATTTACTACGTCCCAGCAGGTCAGCTTTTAGAGTGCAACATTGGTTCGCTTAGTATCGTCTATAATCGCCGTACAGCTGTTAACTATGCCATTTCTTTTTCGTTATTATCTCTTTCGAGTATCGTTGTGGTCGTCATTTTCTGTCTTTCACTATTTAGAGCGTTGGCTTGACAATCTTTTTGTTGTTCTCTCATTATTAACGCCTTGGTCATATCGTACGACCTATTCCCTCTAATAATGTGACCAGAAAACTGTATTTCTTGCATAATAAAAAACCTAACACATTGATTTTTATTGGAAACTTTACTTGAATCAGCACAGGCGGTTTAGCTATCTTGGATTTTCGATTACGCTGTAATCTCCTTTCAAGACAATAAATATTATTATCAGTAACATAGTCACAACGCTTGTCTGACTGAAACACGAAGGGCTTGAAGTAAGAACACTTTAGTGTTTAACGATAAAAGTTTAAATATAGTCCTGCCTGCACAGCACATTTTTGTGTGAATTTTAAACTTGAACAATCTTGTGAAGACACACGACCCGGGATAGAAGAGAGAGAGAGAGAGAGAGAGAGAGAGAGAGAGAGAGAGTAAGAAAGAACAGTACTCAGAAGGTGAAAACTAAGTTGATTAAAACATGTTAGAAGAACAGACAATAACTACATCCTCAAACAAATAATGAATGCGTTTATACGCGGGGATGGCATGTGGGCTAGACATCATATGCTTGCTGCTTGCTACGTTCGCCCGATGACTAAAGTATTCTAGAGTATTCGTAGACTGTAGAATTCCTCGTCGTCATCCGCCCTTAAAGAACGTGTCTGCGTTGTGTTATGGTTTGCAGTGTAACTGTTATATTTGCGCCTTTCGGCCCAACACATTCGACTTCAGCACGATATTTTTGAGGACCGGGTTGTCTTCTCTCTTCGATCCCTGCTCGTTCGGCCAGACTAGACAGGTTAGTCTGTTACTGGAGGCACCACGGAGAGGGAGCAGGGTCTGGATGGTTTTGGTTCACCGATCCTGGCGCAAGCCAACAGCTGTGGTCGCTGACAACTTCCAGAAGTTAAGACGTATGCGTAACTAAAAAATAAAAACTGTCATTAGTGTAACACTTGAAAAGAAATATAACATAAGATTGTTGCACATATGCTACAAACACAAGACAACTCGTAACAACATTCCAAAATTAAGTGAAGCAAAGTTAGATGATAGAAATGAAGTAAGAGAAAATGAAATGAGACACCTTGACATAAGTTTGTCTTGTTCACTCCGCTGTCGGATCAGTAATTTAATTAGATATTGGCATAACTCATCATCATGTTCCATACCGGTTGGCGTAGGTGATCATGTCCCTCCACAATCTTCTATCTACAGTGCATCGTATCAATTCTGTTGTTCACTGTTTTCCATGCCATGACACCAAGCCATCCAGTATTTTCTCTCTTTGTCGTCCGCGATCTCTCTTTCCTTTTATTTTGTCAGTTGTAACCAAGTATTCCAACTTTCCTCTTCTCATGATGTGCCCGAAAATGTTGATTGCTTCTTTCTGATATTTTTTAAGAGCTCTCTTTTTGTGTTGGCCTCTTTGAGAACTTCCTCATTGGTCTTTTTAGCTGTCCAGGGAACTTTCAACATTCTTCTGAGAAATCTCATCTATGTGGCCTCTAATCGTCTTTTCATTTGTTTGTCTACTGTCCATGATTCGCTTCCATAGGTCAAAATTGGTTCTATATAGCACCGATGAACTCTCTTTCTAATTTTTATTGACATAGATTTGTTGCACAAGATATTTTATTGGCATAACTAGCCATGAAGAAATCACTGAACATAGCTTTACACATGAGATCAAAGATCGACAAAAGCCCGCTCCCAACCGTCTGTAAAGATTTGTTTGTGATAAATGACATTAAAAACGAAGAGTGAATGCAGGTTTATGCCATGCTCGGAGTCCGTGTCCGTACCACGGAGTCACTGTCATGAGCGATCAAGGCCATCTAGAGGCCAAAGTTCACCAACAGAGCAGACGATTGTTTGCCGGCTGGTTGCCCTAGCCACAACGGTAGATTTTACACTCACAAAATCACAAATTAGTTGCGACCGTTAGGGCGGATTTTACACCACAGACTTCAGTCGCGCGCATCTTGAATGAAATGGCAGAACGAAAGTATGATCTGATTGTGTTTGGTGCGACCGGTTTCACTGGTCAGTACACAGTGGACGAAGTGGCTCGTGTGGCACAAGAAGAAAGTCTAACATGGGCTGTCTCTGGGAGAAGCAAGTCCAAGCTTCAGGAAGTGCTGAAAGATGCCTCAGCCCGCACAGGTATATTATTTTTTGTTTTAATCTTGATTTTGTCATGTTTGAGTTTGTGCTGCCTTGCAACAATCTGTGAACAAATAGTTTTAGTAACTTTTTTAGTGTCACAAAAAAATGTGTTCCTGTGTAGAAATAATTAATTTAAATTTATTTTATATCATGTCATGGCGTAATTACGGTAGTCTGTAGTAGTGCAGTCTACAAACCAGTGGAAGAGATCGATCACTTTATCTAATTATCTATCCTGGAAGTCACATTGATCGAGAAGGGGATACAAGCAAAGAAATTAGAATCAGAATAGCTAAAGCAGCAATGTCTTTCAGAAGCCTTGAAATGTTGTGGAAATCAAAACTCATCAGCACAAACACAAAACTTGAAAACTTAGGCTATTCAAATCAAATGTACTATCAACCCTTACGTATGCGTGTGAAAGCTGGAAAACAACAAAAGATATAGAAACAAAGTTGAGCGCATTCGAAAATAAATGTCTAAGGAAAATACTTGTTATAGCATGGAACGAATTCAAAACAAATTAGGAAATTAGAGAAATCGCCAATCAACCACTAATATCTTCAGTAATAAAAAAAAATACGATGGTCATATGTTGGACATGTGATGAGGAGAGATAATAACCGAATAGCAAAGCAAGCCCTCATATGGGAAACAACAGGTAAGAGGACACTGAGAATTGAAAACTACTAGAACAAAAATTCAGATAAGAGAGGGAGTATCTTGGTCTACGCTCTATGGGCCGACTATGGCTCGAAAGGTCAATAGATAGATAGAGATAGTGTAGTCTTCCATTCATTCAATTCAGTTCATCACTCTCTGATCTATAATCTCAAAATCCATCATTATTGTTGAGTGTCGTGCCTCATTTTTACATCATTTCATATCCTATTTTTATATGTTTCATATCCTATTTTTATAGTTCTAGTCGCTAAAGTTTTATCTCTGGCATGGTGTTACTGTTTATATTATCATCTATTTTCTGCGAACTCCCATTGTCCAGCGTTAACTGTCCAGTATTAGTATTCCATCTCGGTTACTGGTTATAAAATGTATTTTTATTATGAGTATTTGATTATTATGCCTAAACTATATCTAACCAGCTGTATACTGAGTCAGTGATGAGTGTATCCTCATTCCATTGATTTTTGTTGACAATTGTTTATATCCTTTAATTTGATCATTGTTATTGGCCCTTGTTAGTTCATGCTGTTTCATGTCCTCTCTATGTCAACTCACACACATGCTCTTTGTTGCTGTACATTTCTGCTTTAATTCTTGCAAGTTTTTTTTAAAAACAATAACAATATTGCACATATTTCTTTATCCAATGGTAGCATTAATTGACTCCAAATTGTCTACCAATAGTAGCAAATTTACACTACATCTGTATTGATATTGCCATAGTTTCATCTGAAATGATCTTCAGATTTTATACACCAAAGACTTCTTTACACATGTAAATATTATTTCACATCAAAATGTTTATATAACACACGATTAAGTGTATCTCCAATTAATCTAATGAGATCTCCAGTTAATCTAATGAGACCTCCAGTTAATCTAATGAGATCTCCAATTAATCTAATGATACCTCCAATTAATCTAATGAGACCTCCAGTTAATTTAATGAGATTTCAAATTGATCAAATGAGATTTCAAATTGATCTAATGAGATCTCCAATTAATCTAATGAGATCTCCAGTTAATCTAATGAGACCTCCAGTTAATCTAATGGGATCTCCAATCAATCTAATGAGATCTCCAATCAATCTAATGAGATCTCCAATTAATCTAATGAGATCTCCAGTTAATCTAATGAGATCTCCAGTTAATCTAATGAGACCTCCAGTTAATCTAATGAGATTTCAAATTGATCAAATGGGATCTCCAATTAATCTAATGAGATCTCCAATTAATCTAATGAGATCTCCAATTAATCTAATGAGACCGCCAGTTAATCTAATGAGATCTCCAATTAATTTAATGAGATTTCAAATTGATCAAATGAGATCTCCAATTAATCTAATGAGATCTCCTATTATTCTAATGAGATCTCCAGTTAATCTAATGAGATCTCCAGTTAATCTTATGAGACCTCCAGTTAATCTAATGAGATTTCAAATTGATCAAATGAGATCTCCAATTAATGTAATGAGATCTTCAATTAGTTTAATGAGATCTACAATTGATCTAATGAGATCTCCAATTAATCTAATGAAATTTACAATTAATTTAATGAGATCCCCAATTAGTTTAATGAGATCTCCAATTGATCTAATGAGATATCCAATTAATCTAATGAGATCTCCAATTAATGTAATGAGATCTCCAATTGATCTAATGAGATATCCAATTAATCTAATGAGATCTCCAATTAATGTAATGAGATCTCCAATTGATCTAATGTGATATCCAATTAATCTAATGAGATATCCAATTAATCTAATGAGATCTCCAATTAATCAAATGAGATCTCCAATTAACGTAATGAGATCTTCAATTAGTTTAATGAGGTCTACAATTGATCTAATGAGATCTCCAATTAATCTAATGAAATTTACAATTAATTTAATGAGATCCCCAATTAGTTTAATGAGATCTCCAATTGATCTAATGAGATATCCAATTAATCTAATGAGATCTCCAATTAATGTAATGAGATCTCCAATTGATCTAATGAGATCTCCAATTGATCTAATGAGATATCCAATTAATCTAATGAGATCTCCAATTGATCTAATGAGATCTCCAATTAATCTAATGAGATCTCCAATTAATCTTTACCACTTTACCCAAAAATGATGATGGTCAACAAAATGTAGGTACTAACACCACATTCCCTATGACCACTTGGAGTGGCACAGATTCTTTCTTTCATCGAATAATTTGGATATCATCTTGCATTCTGTTCATCAATTATATTTCTGTTTTATCTGGGTTCATAGAATGGCTCAGTATAATTTGGACTCACATATTTCCTACCATCTCACACAAGACAAGACCATCCCATCGCCATGTAGTTAGACTTTTGTGCATATCCTTATATATTTTTGTGTTGTGTATTGTTCCACCTGAAGGCCTTCTGTGCCGAAACATCATTCTACTTTTGTTTTGTCTCTCACCTACGTAAAGCTGTTAACTTATCACTTTTTGCTTCTATCAAATTTTCTTTCTTATCATTAGCAGTCATTAGCTTTACAGCAGCTTCACATTTCTTATATGCTTTACAGCAGCTTCGTTTTATATCTTTACCTCTTCAGCCCTTGTACTTTGTGTTCATTATTGTTTTTAAATTGTACACTTGTGTTGTTCAGACTTGCTTCACTCATCCTAAGATTCAATTCTTGCCAGGCAATGACCTGGAGGAGATACCCATAATCCTTGCAGACACCAGCAATCCTTCTTCTCTGGAAGAGATGGCACGGCAGGGTAAAGTGGTGCTGAATTGTGTAGGCCCTGTAAGTAATCCTGTTGAATGAGGATGGTTAGAATAGAGTTTCCAAGTTAAGAAAGGGGTTTACTTTTCATAGTTGATATAAGATTAAAGATCAAGAATTAACATTACTAAAGTGTGAAGTAGAGAGAACTGAATGGAGTATGTGACCTAGAACAAGACAATATAAATAAGCTCAGAAGACATGAGCTGACCAACATTTTCAGACTAAATATAAAATAAACATAAAATGGTATTAAGCAGCTGAACCTAAGGAGAGACAAACTACAAAGTTTTGGCAAAAACCTTCAACGGGTACAGAACAACAAATATAACTACAAAAACACATACAAAAGACAAGTACTTATCTATCTCAAAATGGCCCATATGAAGCAGTTGACTCATGGTAGGTCCAATTGACTGGATGAGGAAGTGACCAGGACCAACGTGCCTACTGGTCACGTGATAAGTGGTCAATATGACAGATAGGATCATCAAAGGCCAAAAAGAATCAAACAACATAAGGATCCCCTGAGGATGGATGAAATGAGGGGTCCCATATGGTCAGAAGAAAAAAAGGAAGCAGGAGTGTGAAGAGGGGAGAAAAGCAGGAGATAACAAGAGTAAAAGAAGAGGTCAGTAATTAAAGGGAAGAGTAAAAAGAGTTTAACCCTCTCAGATGGTGAGTGCCAAAGCAGGCTATTGCTTGGTTCTCCAAGGCAAACTGACTGTGGGCATCTAAGGGGCAAGAGACGATTCCAGTAACCTGGAAGTTCTCAGAAGTCTTGTGGCCTGGAGATCTGAAACAACTTTTCAGACTTAGAATAGGGGTTCTACAGTCTCAAAACACACCTTCACAGATCTTAGAGATTGCATCTGTTAGTGTGCAGCACCCAAACAGACCTCCAAACATATCCTACATGACTGTATTACTTTGACATCTGAGAATGAAAGTATAGCCCACAGAAGCAACTCTTCTAAGCAAACTATGGAGAACAAGGAAACACCCCAAGTGCAGCATCCTGTGAATGTGACCCATTTTGGTCTAGATGTGTAGCAAATGTTGACCACTGAAGTATTACTAACCATTCTATTTGTGATTTTACTTTGCTAGTTGAGATAGATATTTTTGTAAACATGTAAATACATACATTTTGATATACAGTAAACACAAGTTACTCTTTTTTTTTTTAAAGTTGTATGTTCATATTTTTCAGTATAGATTCTATGGTGAACCTGTAGTTAAAGCCTGTATTGAGGCAGGCACTCATCATCTGGACATTAGTGGAGAACCGCAGGTAAGGCAATAACTTTTGATAGACGTGTGAGAACTGTATCTTTTCTTCTCTGTTCTTCTGCTAGTCTTTAGACAACATCTGTAGTTTTGATAAATTGTCTATGGAGAGTGGGTGGCTAAATAGAAAACAACCACTAATTCTCCAAATAATGTGAATGTGAAGCTGTGTTTTTGTAAAGCTGTCACCATACCTTGGAGTGTACATCACACCCCACTACTGGCTCTAATGTGAATGTGAAGTTGTGTTTTTGTAAAGCTGTCACCATACCTTGGAGTGTACATCACACCCCACTACTGGCTCTAATGTGAATGTGAAGCTGTGTTTTTGTAAAGCTGTCACCATACCTTGGAGTGTACATCACACCCCACTACTGGCTCTAATGTGAATGTGAAGCTGTGTTTTTGTAAAGCTGTCACCATACCTTGGAGTGTACATCACACCCCACTATTGGCTCTAATGTGAATGTGAGTCTGATTCATGGAAGGGTCACCAAATTTTTCTATTGGGATTGAACTCTGATCTGAACACCGCATGAGACCCATACATGTGTCCTTTATTCTCCATCCTTATAAAAGACTCATGCCATGCCCCAGAATGGAGAAAAATAACTGTAATTATAGGTTTTCATGATTATCTCCCTTCAGTTTTGCAAATCTTGGTGATCTGTATTTTATCTTTGTTTTCCCTCTGAGACAAGCATTGTAGAATGTGTATTGCAGCTTCTGGACCCTGTCAACAAATACACTTGACCGCTGTAGCTTCTGGACCCTGTCAACAAATACACTTGTCCCCTGTAGCTTCTGGATCCTGTCAACAAATGCACTTGTCCCTGTAGCTTCTGGACCCTGTCAACAAATACACTTTTTCCCCTGTAGTTTCTGGACCCTGTCAACAAATACACTTGTACCCTGTAGCTTCTGGACATTTGTCAACAAATACACTTGTCCCCTGTAGCTTCTGGACCCTGTCAACAAATACACTTGTCCCCTGTAGCTTCTGGATCCTGTCAACAAATACACTTGTCCCCTGTAGCTTCTGGACCCTGTCAACAAATACACTTGTCCCCTGTAGCTTCCGGATCCTGTCAACAAATACACTTGTCCCCTGTAGCTTCTGGACCCTGTCAACAAATACACTTGTCCCCTGTAGCTTCTGGACCCTGTCAACAAATACACTTGTCCCCTGTAGCTTCTGGACCCTGTCAACAAATACACTTGTCCCCTGTAGCTTCTGGACCCTGTCAACAAATACACTTGTCCCCTGTAGCTTCCGGATCCTGTCAACAAATACACTTGTCCCCTGTAGCTTCTGGACCCTGTCAACAAATACACTTGTCCCCTGTAGCTTCTGGACCCTGTCAACAAATACACTTGTCCCCTGTAGCTTCTGGACCCTGTAAACAAATACACTTGTCCCCTGTTGCTTCTGGACCCTGTCAACAAATACACTTGTCCCCTGTAGCTTCTGGACCCTGTCAACAAATACACTTGTCCCCTGTAGCTTCTGGACCCTGTCAACAAATACACTTGTCCCCTGTAGCTTCTGGACCCTGTCAACAAATACACTTGTACCCTGTAGCTTCCGGATCCTGTCAACAAATACACTTGTCCCCTGTAGCTTCTGGACCCTGTCAACAAATACACTTGTCCCCTGTAGCTTCTGGATCCTGTCAACAAATACACTTGTCCCCTGTAGCTTCTGGACCCTGTCAACAAATACACTTGTCCCCTGTAGCTTCCGGATCCTGTCAACAAATACACTTGTCCCCTGTAGCTTCTGGACCCTGTCAACAAATACACTTGTCCCCTGTAGCTTCTGGACCCTGTCAACAAATACACTTGTCCCCTGTAGCTTCTGGACCCTGTAAACAAATACACTTGTCCCCTGTTGCTTCTGGACCCTGTCAACAAATACACTTGTCCCCTGTAGCTTCTGGACCCTGTCAACAAATACACTTGTCCCCTGTAGCTTCTGGACCCTGTCAACAAATACACTTGCCCCCTGTAGCTTCCGGATCCTGTCAACAAATACACTTGTCCCCTGTAGCTTCTGGACCCTGTCAACAAATAAACTTGCCCCCTGTAGCTTCTGGACCCTGTCAACAAATACACTTGTCCCCTGTAGCTTCTGGATCCTGTCAACAAATACACTTGTCCCTGTAGCTTCTGGACATTTGTCAACAAATACACTTGTCCCCTGTAGCTTCTGGACCCTGTCAACAAATACACTTGTCCCCTGTAGCTTCTGGACCCTGTCAACAAATACACTTGTCCCCTGTAGCTTCTGGACCCTGTAAACAAATACACTTGTCCCCTGTAGCTTCTGGACCCTGTCAACAAATACACTTGTTCCCTGTAGCTTCTGGACCCTGTCAACAAATACACTTGTCCCCTGTAGCTTCTGGACCTTTGTCAACAAATACACTTGTCCCCTGTAGCTTCTGGACCCTGTCAACAAATACACTTGTCCCCTGTAGCTTCTGGATCCTGTCTATATACTCACTTGCCTGTTTAACACCCTCTGTATATATAGATTAGGAGTCTTTTATTTCCTGTTTGTGATGTCATGATGTTTTCTCTAAACAAGAAGCGGTTGAGAAATCATGTACCAATTTATTTTTGAGAAAAATAAAAGTATAGAGTGATAAGTTATCAGAAAATGAAAGAAGTAAACTGAACACCACACCATGAGCAAAATTAAAAAACTTCAATTCTTCCCATCACTGAAATAATATTAACCACTTTTCTTAAAATACCTCTATGATACTTACTGGTGTCTTTGTAATAGGTAACAGAAAGCTACTGTATGATCAAGAGAAAGATGTTTTAATTGTCTTACAGTGTTACACAGTGAACCTGTTCAACCAAGAGTGAAGAATGCATTATTTTCAGCCAACATGGCTCATTAATGAAATGTGAATAAAATAGTAAATGTATAACTTTTAGCTTTGTTTTATCAAAATCTCTCACCAAATCTTATGTGTGTTCTCACCATGTAACCCACCACCAATTCTACCACATTTCACTGACTAGTTTTTGGAAAAGATGCAGCTTCAATTTAATTCCAAAGCCAGGGAGAACAATGTATTTGTGATTGGCTCTACAGGCTTTGATAGTATTCCTGCAGAGATGGGATTCTTGTTCACTCGGAATCATTTTAAAAATGGTATGTTCACACCCACATCTTTTTATACAATTTTTGTCATGGTTATACAGTCTCGTACAGAGAGAATTGTAATTTGTTTGTGTTTATTCATCAACTGTTGCTTTCAGCTCAAATATCACACTAATTTAGGCACACATAATTCAGGCTTTTAAAAAAGCTGATATTTATCTACCATATGTAAAGATAAATGATTAGGTCTAATGATCATGGCAATGTATGCTTGAGACTGTCATCCTTATATTTAACCATTTAAATGAAACAATAGTTTGTCTGTTCATCTCTTGACCAATCAGCAGTCTAATAATTGCAAACGTTTTTTATTTATTTGTTTATTCTACCTTAACAGAAAAGATGTCTCAACATTTTAATGCATGAGATCAACAAAAACATACAAAAGCCTCACCAACACAAAAACCCACGAAAGCCTCACCAACACAAAAACCTACAAAAGCCTCACCAACACAAAAACCTACAAAAGCCTCACCAACACAAAAACCTACAAAAGCCTCACCAACACAAAAACCTACAAAAGCCTCACCAACACAAAAACCTACAGAAGTCTCACCAACACAAAGACCTACAAAAGCCTCACCAACACAAAAGCCTCACCAACACAAAAACCTACAGAAGTCTCACCAACACAAAGACCTACAAAAGCCTCACCAATACAAAAACCTTCAAAAGTCTCACCAACACAAAAACCTCACCAACACAAAAACCTACAAAAGCCTCACCAACACAAAAACCTACAAAAGCCTCACCAACACAAAAGCCAAACCAACACAAAAACCTACAGAAGTCTCACCAACACAATAACCTACAAAAGCCTTGCCAACACAAAAACCTACAAAAGCCTCACCAACACAAAAACCTACAAAAGCCTCACCAACACAAAGACCTACAAAAGCCTCACCAACACAAAAGCCTCACCAACACAAAAACCTACAAAAGCCTCACCAACACAAAAACATACAAAAGCCTCACCAACACAAAAGCTTCACCGACACAAAAACCTACAGAAGTCTCACCAACACAAAGACCTACAAAAGCCTCACAACACAAAAACCTATAAAAGCCTCACCAACACAAAAACCTACAAAAGCCTCACCAACACAAAAGCCTCACCAACACAAAAGCCTCACCAACATAAAAACCTACAAAAGCCTCACCAACACAAAAGCCTCACAACACAAAAACCTATAAAAGCCTCACCAACACAAAAACCTACAAAAGCCTCACCAACACAAAAGCCTCACCAACACAAAAGCCTCACCAACATAAAAACCTACAAAAGCCTCACCAACACAAAAGCCTCACCAACACAAAAACCTACAAAAGCTTCACCAACACAAAAACATACAAAAGCCTCACCAACACAAAAACGTACAGAAGTCTCACCAACACAAAGACTTACAAAAGCCTCACAACACAAAAACCTATAAAAGCCTCACCAACACAAAAACCTACAAAAGCCTCACCAACACAGAAACCTACAAAAGCCTCACCAACACAAAAACCTACAAAAACCTCACCAACACTGAACAGTAGATGCTTTCAACTTAGTAAAAATAAGAAACATATTTTGCTAACAGAAACACTGCTTCTCTGTTCTTTAATCAGTTCTATTTCTTCTGCAGGGGAGTTAACTAATCTTGAGAGTTACATAGCAGGCCACAGTGGACCAGAAGTAAATTTGTTAACACAGTTGTCTATCACTGATACTTTAGTTCATTTACTCATTTGTCTTCCAAAAATAACAAAATACACATCCGTCTTCTATTTAACATTCAATTAAATTATTAGAAAAAGCTGTATCTTAAAATTAAATAAAGTTTGTGGTTAAAGATTTAATATTGCATTCCGGAAACTTGAATTTGTCAATCTGGTGTTGTTTTTCCCATTATGGGCATTAACCATTAAAATATCATTTATACATAAATATTGACTGAAGCTAAAAATGAGACTTTTGTGTGTGGTGTCACAAATTAAAACCACTTCCATAAAAATATACATTTTTAGAGTGAGTGAAATGTTCTAGGCTCAGGACATCTTCATCCATAATTGCTGCAAACTTCCAAGATTAGAACTAAAATGTTATCTAATGAAAACAAACAACTGTGTACAATGTTCGTACTTAGAGGTCTCTTGTTTTTAGGAAGAGATTAAACCTGAGGCTAATGATTAATGGGAGGATCATTAGAGTTAATCTACTTCTTTCTTTATCCATTAATCCCAGTCTTTATTCGCTAATCTCAGTCTTTCTTTATCCGTTAATCTCAGTCTTTCTTTATCCATTAATCTGTCCTTCTTTATCCATCTATTTTTTCTAATTCAACTATAGTTGACAGTGCATTTAGGAGTGATGTAATTATTGCATGTTAACTTCTACCACACAAATATTAGGAGTAAATTTTTAACAGAACACTCAGTCTGTTGACCAAGCTGTGAAAGGGAAGTAATAACAAGGAATATCCAAATGTTGAGGTTTAGCATAGGGAAATTAACCACTTCACATCGTTGTGAGATGAGGTTACCTATATATACCATTAAAGCAAGCATATGTAATATCATATGAGAAGGGTGGTATTTGTGCATTTTATGAAGATATAAACTAGAAGTATTAACCCTGTATAATGAAACCTGTCTGCGAGTCACATATTTACAACACGTTCATCAAAATGTTGAATATCCTTTGCAGTTTGGAGAAATAATATTTTCTTTTAATATTTGCTACATAGCTCTGAATTTACCTATTAAGAGATATGGGGATTGGATGCTATAATCATTTGCTGGCTTAGGTCTGATTTATAGCCTGGAATTTGAACACTTAGTGCTATTATACAGGGCTTTGTTTATTGACATGTCAGCTGTCCAGCTGCTATCTTAACATTGTTTATTGCCTATCCCATGTTTACAAAGGTTTCTTTGATGTCTCACCTGCAGCTGAAGAGATTTTAATAGTCAGAAGTAAATAAAACATTATTGCATTTATGGCCAAATTATTTTATTGTTATTAAATTAAATTATTTAATTTATAAAAAAAAACAAACAGCACTTTCACATTACATTAGAAGTTGTTACTAAGTATATGTGTTTGAAAAAAAAAAATAATCTTCCAGCAATGACTTGTTTGACAAGAGACCTCTAAGTACGATCAAGGATGTATTTTATCGCCCTTGTTATTTGGAATTGTTATGGACTTCATAATGAAGAAATGCTGCACTGGTAATAAAGGCATCAAATGGATACAAGGAGACCATTTGGAGGACCTGGACTTTGCTGATGACATAGTTCTCATCAGCAATCAGATAAAAACGATGCAGGAAAACACAAATGAACTATCATCAATAGCCAGCAAAATTGGGCTTGAGGTCAATCATGAAAAGACTAAAGTCATGAAAAGTTTAATTCCAACAAGTGACAAAATATACATGGAAAACAAACCAGTAGAAGAGATCGATCACTTCATCTATCTTGGAAGTCACATTGATCGAGAAGGGGATACGAGCAAAGAAATTAGAATCAGACTGGCTAAAGCAGCAATGTCTTTCAGAAGCCTTGAAAAGTTGTGGAAATCAAAACTCATTAGCACAAACACAAAACTTAGGCTATTCAAATCAAATGTACTATCAACCCTTACGTATGCGTGTGAAAGCTGGAAAACAACAAGAGATATAGAAACAAAGTTGAACGCATTCGAAAATAAATGTCTAAGGAAAATACTTGGTATAGAATGGAACGAATTCAAAACAAACGAGGAAATTAGAGAAATCGCCAATCAACCACTAATATCTTCAGTAATAAAGAAAAGACGATGGTCATACGTTGGACATGTGATGAGAAGAGATAATAATCGAATAGCAAAGCAAGCCCTCATATGGGAAACAACAGGTAAAAGAAAAAGAGGAAGACCCAGGGAGACACTGAGAAGAACATTGATGAGAGAGGCAAGAGCAGCAGGAATCGGCTCCCTCAATGAGATAGAACTGCTTGCACAGAACAGAGACAGATGGCGAGATTTGATAAAATATCTTTAAAAGAAAACTGCTAGAACAAAAATTCATATAGGAGAAGGTGTATCTTGGTCTACGCCCTATGGGCCGGTTACGGCTCGAAAGGTCAATAGATAGATAGAATGACTTGTTTGGTGTCACTAATGGTAATAGTTAGAAAGGTATATGGAGTGAAAAAAAACCTTTGCATGCGGCAAACTGTCGAATTCCAATAATGTTATTATTTTGTCGTCATCATTTTAACGACCTAGAAATAATTAAGGCCCTCTTCAAAAACTGTCACAGAAGGCAGGGGTTGGAGTCTCTGAAGAGGTCAAAGCTGATAAAAATCTACTTCATTTTTATGCGAGGGCATTGTGTGTGAAACTAGAATTTAACGAGCAAAGAGACTTGCTGGGTTGGCTGTTGTGGATAATGGACAAGCAATGGACCGGGTTTGACATTCTAAATAATCAAGGAGGAAGATGAGTAAGTGATTCAGGCAATGAATGTGAATCTACAACCTAGAATAGATTGCAAGAGCATCACATTAAAAAGGCTGATCTCATACCAGAACAGTATGCTGGGAGCTAAAGAAGACTGGTAAATCAAGATAGATTTGGTGGTCAGCTATCTTTTTTTTTTTTCTCATTCGCCAGCATTCAACTCTGATGAAGTCCCTAGAGACTAGGAACTGAATTTTGCGTTTTAATCCATTTTTCCCTAGCAGCCGTGTGCACAGGGGTCCCGCACAGGCAGATAACTCAGACTTCGGAGGTACTCATATTTTTTCTGTCGTTGAGTAATTGATGTTTCAAGCTGGGCCTTGCTGCTGAGACCAGGGGTGGTTGCCGCAGAGAGAAATCATAAATAAAAACCCCAACCGGTGTAGCCGGGATTTGAACCCAAAACCTCTCTGTTTCGAGGCCAGCGTCTTGCCCCGAGACCAACCAGTCCCCCGGTCAGCTATCGTGTGTTCTTTCATGAGAGAACCATCATTTTTTCTATGATCAAAGAGTAACTTGTGATGGTGTCAACTCAGATTTAAATTGTTCATTATAAAAACACCACAAGAACAGATCAACTGTACAAAGTAGATTACTCTAACAACTTGTCTGCAACATTTTCCAGTTATCATTACCACTCATCCCTCTATAAACCTGTGACCAGTCACTCATTTTCACAGTCACTCACTTATCTACAGAATATGTTAATTTTCATCTTTCACATCTCTAAATGAAAGCAACCTTTCAGAAAACCAGGTTTCCCTCTTGTTACATCTTCTTTTCTTTTTGTCTGTTGGGAAAACAATAAACACGAATCACTAACTTTTAAACACCTGACACTGCTTCAGGATATTCTAACTTTAAATAGCTGCAGGGGTTGTTGTGTAATAAAATGTTCATTACATAACTAGTGAATTTATTGTTATTTTTGTATGTGTCCCTAGGGCTATACATTAAACACGGGTACTTTTGAATCTGCTGTGTATGGTTTTGCACATTTTAAAGACTTGAAGCCGTTGAGAAAATCGCTGTTTCCAGAACCCTTGCCCAAATTTGAATACAGACTGCCTAAACGGTAAGTTGGTGGACTAATGCATCGTGATAGCATGTAAGAGAAATAGGTTCATTATACAGGAATAAGTGAATAAATAGGTTGGAGGGTTGGGGGTGGGGAGTAGGAGGCCAATGTATGAGTGTGTGTTTTTGCCAGATTTGTCGGTAGAGCACAGAATTGGAAGCTAAATATATATCTTTGTGTGTGTGTGTGTGTGCGCGCACGCCCATGTATGTGGACATCTTAACAACTTCTTTGCATTTTCATTATCACTGCCTGATGATTAAACAGACATTTGCATTCACAAATACTAAAAGTAATGTTTCATGGAAATGTAAACAAATTATAAAAATGAACTTAAGTTTATGGCAAGCCAAGGTGATACATTAATCATATCAGTTTGTTCACATTTCTTTTTGTAGGAGACCTGTATTTTACAGCAAAGAGGCAAATAAATGGTGTGTGCCATTTGTAGGGAGCGACAAAGCTGTGGTGTACAGAACTATTCGGGATCTGCTGGCCACTAAAAGGCTGGAGAAACCAGTGAGTTTCATAATCATGTGCCCACTTGATGTTAGAAGTTGGCACTAGTAGACTGAAATCCTTATCCATAGTTCGGTCAATAATTTATATTTGACAAAAGTTTATATCCCGGCTGCACCAGTTAAGATTTTTATTTGTGATTACTCTGTGTGGCAACCATCCTTAGTCTCAACAGTGAGGCCTAGCTTGAAATGTCAATTACTCATTGGAAAAAATATGAGTACCTCTGAAGACGGAGTTATCTGCCTGTGCGGTGAGGGACCCCTTGGCACACGTCTGCCAGAGAAAAATGGATTAACACACAAAATTCAGTTGCTAGTAAAAAATATGAGTACCTCTGAAGACGGAGTTATCTGCCTGTGCGGTGAGGGACCCCTTGGCACACGTCTGTCAGAGAAAAATGGATTAACACACAAAATTCAGTTGCTAGTAAAAAATATGCTTGTCTTGTTCACAAAGATCTTAGTTGTTTATTGTATAAAATGCTTCTTTGCCTACAGGGTTTTTCATTTGTATCGCTATATGGCATTGAGTTTTTCTTGTGTATTCATATATTGCATTGAGTTTTTCTTGTGTATTCATATATTGCATTGAGTTTTTCTTGTGTATTCATATATTGCATTGAGTTTTTCTTGTGTATTCATATATTGCATTGAGTTTTTCTTGTGTACTCCTATATTGCATTGAGTTTTTCTTGTGTATCCCTTTATGGCATTGAGTTTTTCTTGTGTATCCCTATATGGCATTGAGATTTTTTAAAAAATCAACTTGAATGTAAAATAAAAGTGTCAGTTACAATGATATTTCTGAAAGTGTAAAATAAAAGTGTAAATTACAATGATATTTCTGAAAGTGTAAAATAAAAGTGTAAATTACAATGATATTTCTGAAAGTGTAAAATAAAAGTGTAAATTACAATGATATTTCTGAAAGTGTAAAATAAAAGTGTAAGTTACAATGATATTTCTGAAAGTGTAAAATAAAAGTGTAAATTACAATGATATTTCTGAAAGTGTAAAATAAAAGTGTAAGTTACATTGATATTTCTGAAAGTGTAAAATAAAAGTGTAAGTTACATTGATATTTCTGAAAGAACAAATGACCAAAGATAACTAAAATATCATTGGCAAACAACTGTGGTGGGTTTGTTTAGTAAATAGTGAAGTCAGTTCTGATAGCAGGACCTTAGATGTGTACACATGAGCCAGGACAGCAAACTAGAGCAGACCAAGACTTTGTTCCACTTTCACATTGTGGTAGTTCCAGTAGCAGGCTGCTTAACTCAACCAATAAAAAGGAAAGCACAAATTAGCAGTGATATAGTTGAAGGTATTGCAGTTCTGCTGAAAACTAAGACAAGTGTCAAGCTAAATGACAAAGTTCTTCTAGCAAGCACAACAAGAAACCAATATGACCACTGACAAGATATGCGCAGTTTGTGTAAACACTAAATATTCTATTTGTCATTCACAGATTGAGTTTCAACCATATTTTTGTTTAGAAAGTCTGCTACAAGTGGTTGGACTCATTGCCTTTGTGTTAGTGTTTGGACTCCTGGCTAGCTTCTCTTTTGGGAGGTCACTTCTACTGAAGGTAACATTCTTGTAGCTTTTTATTAACATAATATAGATAAGGAATATAGGAATATTTTAGTTTTTGTTCTGAGGCAACTGTTGGGACATCTGTGTTCATTATTGTTAAAGTTGACATCTCAGCACACCGGGCTAACCCATAAGTGTTGAAACAATTGTTTTGTGTTTATATATATATATATATGCACATGCACACACACACATACATACATACTGCTTATGACTTTCAAGGAATTCATATCGTGTGTAAAGTTGTGCTTCTTGTGTTTTACATCTTACATTTGTTTTTCATGCTAAAATCTGCCAAAGATTTTACCTGCTGTTGAAGACTTGTACTAATACCTGATTAGACTGTGTTGTCTTATATTTGTATGTCATCTTCTTCAGCATTCTTGTGATCATGTGAACTTGACTCTTTGACCTGTTTCATAATGGAGTGGTAAGGACAACATCATGACACGATGAGCTGGTCACATAGTCAGTACTCGTATATGTGCGTATGTCCTGATTTTTCCCCTAAACCTGCGCCATGGCTGATACACTCCATCTTCGGCAGGCTGGACTTTATATCAGAATCTCTGTAACCAATCTATCTATCTATCTCTATTGACCTTTCGAGCCGTAACCGGCCCATAGGGCGTAGACCAAGATACACCTTCTCCTATATGAATTTTTGTTCTAGCAGTTTTCTTTTAAAGTTATTTTATCAAATCTCGCCATCTGTCTCTGTTCTGTGCAAGCAGTTCTATCTCATTGAGGGAGCCGATTCCTGCTGCTCTTGCCTCTCTCATCAATGTTCTTCTCAGTGTCTCCCTGGGTCTTCCTCTTTTTCTTTTACCTGTTGTTTCCCATATGAGGGCTTGCTTTGCTATTCGATTATTATCTCTTCTCATCACATGTCCAACGTATGACCATCGTCTTTTCTTTATTACTGAAGATATTAGTGGTTGATTGGCGATTTCTCTAATTTCCTCGTTTGTTTTGAATTCGTTCCATTCTATACCAAGTATTTTCCTTAGACATTTATTTTCGAATGCGTTCAACTTTGTTTCTATATCTCTTGTTGTTTTCCAGCTTTCACACGCATACGTAAGGGTTGATAGTACATTTGATTTGAATAGCCTAAGTTTTGTGTTTGTGCTAATGAGTTTTGATTTCCACAACTTTTCAAGGCTTCTGAAAGACATTGCTGCTTTAGCCAGTCTGATTCTAATTTCTTTGCTCGTATCCCCTTCTCGATCAATGTGACTTCCAAGATAGATGAAGTGATCGATCTCTTCTACTGGTTTGTTTTCCATGTATATTTTGTCACTTATTGGAATTAAACTTTTCATGACTTTAGTCTTTTCATGATTGACCTCAAGCCCAATTTTGCTGGCTATTGATGATAGTTCATTTGTGTTTTCCTGCATCGTTTTTATCTGATTGCTGATGAGAACTATGTCATCAGCAAAGTCCAGGTCCTCCAAATGGTCTCCTTGTATCCATTCGATGCCTTTATTACCAGTGCAGCATTTCTTCATTATGAAGTCCATAACAATTCCAAATAACAAGGGCGATAAAATACATCCTTGTTTAACCCCAGTTTCTATTGGGAAACATTCGCTCAGTCCTTCCTCTGTTCGAACTGCACATGTGTAACCATCATACATGTCTTTGATAATATTTATGATTTTTGATGGTAAGCCATATTGCTTCAGAATTTTCCACAAAGAATCTCTATGAATACTATCAAATGCTTTTTTGAAGTCGATGAAGTTAAGTACAAAAGATTTTTGCTTTTCAATGTGTTCCTCCAATATAAGTCGTAGAGTGAAAATGTGGTCAAGACAGCTTCTCCCTTTTCTAAACCCAGCCTGTTCTTCACGCATTACTGTATCTATTGAATCCTTTATTCTATTTAGGATGATTTTACAGAATAATTTTGAGGCAACTGACAAAAGTGTCACGCCTCTCCAATTGTTACAATCTCTAAGATTGCCCTTTTTTGGGATCTTAACAATGATTCCTTTTTTCCATTTATGAGGCGTCTTCTCTGTTTTCCAAATGATGTTGAACATTTTTTGGAGATGTATTAAATTATGGCTATCAATTGCCTTGAGGATCTCAGCTGTTAACTTATCCTCTCCAGCAGCCTTGTTATTGGTCATTAGCTTTAAGGTGGTTTCTATTTCACTCAAGGTGAAGTCATCTAAATTTACATCTAATTCTGCTGCTGGTGTTTCAGCTTCAAAATCTATTAAACTGTGAGGTAGTGGACGGTTAAGAATTTCTTTGAAGTGTTCCGCCCAACGGGCTTTTATGTCTGCGCTTGTTGTTAGCATTAATCCAGATTTGTCTAGAATTGGTGTTCCACTGGATGTATAGGTGTTTGTCAGCATCTTTTGTACAGTATAAAGAGTTCTGCTGTCTCCTGTAATTGCAGCTGTCTCTGCTTTCTCTGCCAAGTTGTCTATATAAGCTCTTGTATCTCTTCTTGCCGAACTTTTCACTTTGTTGTCTAATTCTTTGTATGTTGCTTTTGCCAGAACCTTTCCAAGATCTGTCTTTACATTAGTCATGGCTCTCTTCGCTTCTCTTCTTTCTTTGATGTATTTCCATGTGGTGTCTGAGATCCAAGCTCGTTTTTCCATTTTCTTCAGTCCAGCACTTGCTTCTGCTGCTGTCATTAGTATTTTGCTCTGTGAGTCCCACATTTCATTGATATCTAAGTCTATTTCACCAAGTGCTGAATAACAATTACTTAGCTCTATGTTAAACTTTTCCTTTATTGCTTCATCTTTCAGTTTATGACTATCAATTTTATGTGTAATTGACCTCTTCTGTTGGTTTCTAAATTTTAATCTTATTTTCCCAATGCACAGGTTGTGGTCACTATTAACATCAGCACCTCTGTATGCTCTTACATCTATTAATGATGATCTGAATTGTTGTTTAATACATAGGTGGTCAATTTGATTTGATGTTCTATCATCAGGAGATATCCATGTTGTTTTGTGGATATTTTTATGTGGAAATAATGTCCCACCTATAACTAAATTTTCTATTAAACATAATTCTATTAATCTTTCTCCATTCTGACTTGTTGTATTACAGCCTTCTCTCCCCATCACATGTTCCACTCCTGCGTTATCTTGTCCTACTTTGGCGTTGAAGTCTCCCATTACAATTAAAAGATCGTGTTTTGGTATTTTGTTTATAAGTTGTTGCAGTTGGTTATAAAAATCATCCTTAACTTCATCATCAGCTTCGTTAGTAACCAATGCACCAACATTATTATAACCTTTGTTTACCTCTGAGTCTTCATCAACACTTATTATGTTCATCCTCTTACCTTACAACCTCTTATCTTCTCTATGCTTAATGACCACGCTATAAATAGAGCTGTATTTGTAGAACAATGAAATATTTTAACAATCTGCTTTTCCAAAATTTGTTGAGTAAAATTCTTGGTTCATAAATTTGTCATGTGTAATGCCTCATGTTTGATTAAAAACTATCACATATGTGCATTTCCTCATCCTCAGTATCCCCACATCGTTTCATTTGGGGTGTTCAAGAAGGGTGGCCCAACTAAAAAACAGGTACAGCTTTTGTTTGAGGAATTTATTGGTGGTATTGAATTATGTGAACAGGCAGTGTTTGAGGAATTTATTGGTGGTATTGAATTATGTGAACAGGCAGTGTTTGAGGAATTTATTGGTGGTATTGAATTATGTGAACAGGCAGTGTTTGAGGAATTTATTGGTGGTATTGAATTATGTGAACAGGCAGTGTTTGAGAAATTTATTGGTGGTATTGAATTATGTGAACAGGCAGTGTTTGAGACATTTATTGGTGGTATTGAATTATGTGAACAGGCAGTGTTTGAGAAATTTATTGGTGGTATTGAATTGTGTGAACAGGCAGTGTTTGAGGAATTTATTGGTGGTATTGAATTATGTGAACAGGCAATGTTTGAGTCAGTGTGGGAGTGTGTGTTGGAATCTGTGTGGGAGTGGGTTAGAATCAATAAATGGGAGTGTAAAGGGTACATATTAGCCTTTGGACAAGAGGGTGTTGGGTTGTAATCCACTACAGGTCGTGGGGAATTTTTCTATTTGAATCTGTGGTTTCTTTGTGAATTTACCCTTCCCCAGTCTCTAGGTAGTGACATTCAATGTCAAATAGGAAGTCCCGTGTGCATTCTGCTCACTTAAAGAACCCATGGCAGGCACAAGTCCAAAAGAGAAAGCCAAAGTTGCCACTCCCCAGGCAAACGTGTGATGTGTTGGTTCTATGTTCTCTCTCTTGTAGAGGTAAAAGACTAGGAGGTACATTACCATTCTGTGTTCTCTCTCTTGTAGAGGTAAAAGACTAGGAGGTACATTACCATTCTATGTTCTCTCTCTTGTAGAGGTAAAACACTAGGAGGTACATTACCATTCTATGTTCTCTCTCTTGTAGAGGTAAAACACTAGGAGGTACATTACCATTGTGTGTTCTCTCTCTTGTAGAGGTAAAACACTAGGAGGTACATTACCATTCTATGTTCTCTCTCTTGTAGAGGTAAAACACTAGGAGGTACATTACCATTGTGTGTTCTCTCTCTTGTAGAGGTAAAACACTAGGAGGTACATTACCATTCTGTGTTCTCTCTCTTGTAGAGGTAAAACACTAGGAGGTACATTACCATTCTGTGTTCTCTCTCTTGTAGAGGTAAAACACTAGGAGGTACATTACCATTCTGTGTTCTCTCTCTTGTAGAGGTAAAACACTAGGAGGTACATTACCATTCTATGTTCTCTCTCTTGTAGAGGTAAAACACTAGGAGGTACATTACCATTCTGTGTTCTCTCTCTTGTAGAGGTAAAACACTAGGAGGTACATTACCATTCTGTGTTCTCTCTCTTGTAGAGGTAAAACACTAGGAGGTACATTACCATTCTATGTTCTCTCTCTTGTAGAGGTAAAACACTAGGAGGTACATTACCATTGTGTGTTCTCTCTCTTGTAGAGGTAAATCACTAGGAGGTACATTACCATTCTATGTTCTCTCTCTTGTAGAGGTAAAACACTAGGAGGTACATTACCATTCTGTGTTCTCTCTCTTGTAGAGGTAAAACACTAGGAGGTACATTACCATTGTGTGTTCTCTCTCTTGTAGAGGTAAAACACTAGGAGGTACATTACCATTCTATGTTCTCTCTCTTGTAGAGGTAAAACACTAGGAGGTACATTACCATTGTGTGTTCTCTCTCTTGTAGAGGTAAAACACTAGGAGGTACATTACCATTGTGTGTTCTCTCTCTTGTAGAGGTAAAACACTAGGAGGTACATTACCATTCTATGTTCTCTCTCTTGTAGAGGTAAAACACTAGGAGGTACATTACCATTCTATGTTCTCTCTCTTGTAGAGGTAAAACACTAGGAGGTACATTACCATTCTATGTTCTCTCTCTTGTAGAGGTAAAAGACTTGGAGGTACATTACCATTCTGTGTTCTCTCTCTTGTAGAGGTAAAACACTAGGAGGTACATTACCATTCTATGTTCTCTCTCTTGTAGAGGTAAAACACTAGGAGGTACATTACCATTGTGTGTTCTCTCTCTTGTAGAGGTAAAACACTAGGAGGTACATTACCATTGTGTGTTCTCTCTCTTGTAGAGGTAAAACACTAGGAGGTACATTACCATTCTATGTTCTCTCTCTTGTAGAGGTAAAACACTAGGAGGTACATTACCATTGTGTGTTCTCTCTCTTGTAGAGGTAAAACACTAGGAGGTACATTACCATTCTGTGTTCTCTCTCTTGTAGAGGTAAAACACTAGGAGGTACATTACCATTGTGTGTTCTCTCTCTTGTAGAGGTAAAAGACTAGGAGGTACATTACCATTCTATGTTCTCTCTCTTGTAGAGGTAAAACACTAGGAGGTACATTACCATTGTGTGTTCTCTCTCTTGTAGAGGTAAAACACTAGGAGGTACATTACCATTCTATGTTCTCTCTCTTGTAGAGGTAAAACACTAGGAGGTACATTACCATTGTGTGTTCTCTCTCTTGTAGAGGTAAAACACTAGGAGGTACATTACCATTCTGTGTTCTCTCTCTTGTAGAGGTAAAACACTAGGAGGTACATTACCATTCTATGTTCTCTCTCTTGTAGAGGTAAAACACTAGGAGGTACATTACCATTGTGTGTTCTCTCTCTTGTAGAGGTAAAACACTAGGAGGTACATTACCATTGTGTGTTCTCTCTCTTGTAGAGGTAAAACACTAGGAGGTACATTACCATTGTGTGTTCTCTCTCTTGTAGAGGTAAAACACTAGGAGGTACATTACCATTCTATGTTCTCTCTCTTGTAGAGGTAAAACACTAGGAGGTACATTACCATTCTGTGTTCTCTCTCTTGTAGAGGTAAAACACTAGGAGGTACATTACCATTGTGTGTTCTCTCTCTTGTAGAGGTAAAACACTAGGAGGTACATTACCATTCTATGTTCTCTCTCTTGTAGAGGTAAAACACTAGGAGGTACATTACCATTCTGTGTTCTCTCTCTTGTAGAGGTAAAACACTAGGAGGTACATTACCATTGTGTGTTCTCTCTCTTGTAGAGGTAAAACACTAGGAGGTACATTACCATTCTGTGTTCTCTCTCTTGTAGAGGTAAAACACTAGGAGGTACATTACCATTCTATGTTCTCTCTCTTGTAGAGGTAAAACACTAGGAGGTACATTACCATTGTGTGTTCTCTCTCTTGTAGAGGTAAAACACTAGGAGGTACATTACCATTGTGTGTTCTCTCTCTTGTAGAGGTAAAACACTAGGAGGTACATTACCATTCTATGTTCTCTCTCTTGTAGAGGTAAAACACTAGGAGGTACATTACCATTGTGTGTTCTCTCTCTTGTAGAGGTAAAACACTAGGAGGTATATTATCATTGTGTGTATCACTTTCAGATTGAGACTTCCAGCTTCAGCATGACCTTTATTGGCTATGGCTATGACAAAGTTGTTGCTGAGAGACCTGACAAGAGACCAGATAAGACTGTCATTACTAAAATTACAGGACCAGGTATGTCATTGCTCTTACTGTTTCAAAATTTCCAAAAGCGAGCTCCTTCAGTTGTACCATGCTACAGGTAACACTTCATTGAAACTTCTTTGCACAGCTCAGTTTACTTGTTAAAATTAGATTAATTATAAAACACAGCTGCTGTATGTGATATTTTGTTTGTCTTTTTTGGTACTTATTTCAGAAATATAATCAAGTTTAGTAGAATTTAGACCACATTTAGTGGAAATTAAACCACATTTAGTAGATGTTGGTGATTACCATGTTTAGTAGAAGTTAAACCAAGTTTAGTAGAAGTTAAACCAAGTTTAGTTCATGTTAAACCAAGTTTAGTGGAAGTTAAATCAAGCTTAGTGTGTGTTGGTGATAACCAAGTTTAATAGATGTTAAACCAAGTTTAGTGTGTGTTGGTGATAATCAAGTTTAGTGGAAGTTAAATCAAGTTTAGTGGAAGTTAAATCAAGTTTAGTGGAAGTTAAATCAAGTTTAGTGGATGTTAAATCAAGTTTAGTGGAAGTTAATTCAAGTTTAGGGGAAGTTAAATCAAGTTTAGTGGATGTTGGTGATAATCAAGTTTAGTGGATGTTGGTGATAATCAAGTTTAGTGGAAGTTAAATCAAGTTTAGTGGAAGTTAAATCAAGTTTAGTGGAAGTTAAATCAAGTTTAGTGGATGTTAAATCAAGTTTAGTGGAAGTTAAATCAAGTTTAGTGGAAGTTAAATCAAGTTTAGTGGAAGTTAAATCAAGTTTAGTGGAAGTTAAATCAAGTTTAGTGGATGTTGGTGATAATCAAGTTTAGTGGAAGTTAAATCAAGTTTAGTGGAAGTTAAATCAAGTTTAGTGGAAGTTAAATCAAGTTTAGTTTATGTTGGTGATAATCAAGTTTAGTGGAAGTTAAATCAAGTTTAGTGGAAGTTAAATCAAGTTTAGTGGAAGTTAAATCAAGTTTAGTGGAAGTTAAATCAAGTTTCTATCTATCTATCTATTGACCTTTCGAGCCGTAACCGGCCCATAGGGCGTAGACCAAGATACACCTTCTCCTATATGAATTTTTGTTCTAGCAGTTTTCTTTTAAAGATATTTTATCAAATCTCGCCATCTGTCTCTGTTCTGTGCAAGCAGTTCTATCTCATTGAGGGAGCCGATTCCTGCTGCTCTTGCCTCTCTCATCAATGTTCTTCTCAGTGTCTCCCTGGGTCTTCCTCTTTTTCTTTTACCTGTTGTTTCCCATATGAGGGCTTGCTTTGCTATTCGATTATTATCTCTTCTCATCACATGTCCAACGTATGACCATCGTCTTTTCTTTATTACTGAAGATATTAGTGGTTGATTGGCGATTTCTCTAATTTCCTCGTTTGTTTTGAATTCGTTCCATTCTATACCAAGTATTTTCCTTAGACATTTATTTTCGAATGCGTTCAACTTTGTTTCTATATCTCTTGTTGTTTTCCAGCTTTCACACGCATACGTAAGGGTTGATAGTACATTTGATTTGAATAGCCTAAGTTTTGTGTTTGTGCTAATGAGTTTTGATTTCCACAGCTTTTCAAGGCTTCTGAAAGACATTGCTGCTTTAGCCAGTCTGAATCTAATTTCTTTGCTCGTATCCCCTTCTCGATCAATGTGACTTCCAAGATAGATGAAGTGATCGATCTCTTCTACTAAATCAAGTTTAGTGGAAGTTAAATCAAGTTTAGTGGATGTTGGTGATAATCAAGTTTAGTGGATGTTAAATCAAGTTTAGTGGATGTTAAATCAAGTTTAGTGGATGTTAAATCAAGTTTAGTGGATGTTAAATCAAGTTTAGTGGATGTTAAATCAAGTTTAGTGGAAGTTAAATCAAGTTTAGTGGATGTTGGTGATAATCAAGTTTAGTGGAAGTTAAATCAAGTTTAGTGGATGTTAAATCAAGTTTAGTGGATGTTAAATCAAGTTTAGTGGATGTTAAATCAAGTTTAGTGGATGTTGGTGATAATCAAGTTTAGTGGAAGTTAAATCAAGTTTAGTGGATGTTAAATCAAGTTTAGTGGATGTTAAATCAAGTTTAGTGGAAGTTAAATCAAGTTTAGTGGATGTTAAATCAAGTTTAGTGGATGTTAAATCAAGTTTAGTGGATGTTAAATCAAGTTTAGTGGAAGTTAATTCAAGTTTAGTGGATGTTAAATCAAGTTTAGTGGATGTTAAATCAAGTTTAATGGATGTTGGTGATAATCAAGTTTAGTGGAAGTTAAATCAAGTTTAGTGGAAGTTAAATCAAGTTTAGTGGAAGTTAAATCAAGTTTAGTGGAAGTTAAATCAAGTTTAGTGAAAGTTAAATCAAGTTTAGTGGAAGTTAAATCAAGTTTAGTGGATGTTGGTGATAATCAAGTTTAGTGGAAGTTAAATCAAGTTTAGTGGATGTTAAATCAAGTTTAGTGGAAGTTAAATCAAGTTTAGTGGAAGTTAAATCAAGTTTAGTGGAAGTTAAATCAAGTTTAGTGGATGTTGGTGATAATCAAGTTTAGTGGAAGTTAAATCAAGTTTAGTGGATGTTAAATCAAGTTTAGTGGAAGTTAAATCAAGTTTAGTGGAAGTTAAATCAAGTTTAGTGGAAGTTAAATCAAGTTTAGTGGAAGTTAAATCAAGTTTAGTGGAAGTTAAATCAAGTTTAGTGGATGTTGGTGATAATCAAGTTTAGTGGAAGTTAAATCAAGTTTAGTGGATGTTAAATCAAGTTTAGTGGAAGTTAAATCAAGTTTAGTGGAAGTTAAATCAAGTTTAGTGGAAGTTAAATCAAGTTTAGTGAAAGTTAAATCAAGTTTAGTGGAAGTTAATTCAAGTTTAGTGGAAGTTAAATCAAGTTTAGTGGAAGTTAAATAAAGTTTAGTGGAAGTTAAATCAAGTTTAGTGGAAGTTAAATCAAGTTTAGTGGAAGTTAAATCAAGTTTAGTGGATGTTGGTGATAATCAAGTTTAGTGGAAGTTAAATCAAGTTTAGTGGAAGTTAAATCAAGTTTAGTGGAAGTTAAATCAAGTTTAGTGGAAGTTAAATCAAGTTTAGTGGAAGTTAAATCAAGTTTAGTGGAAGTTAAATCAAGTTTAGTGGATGTTGGTGATAATCAAGTTTAGTGGAAGTTAAATCAAGTTTAGTGGAAGTTAAATCAAGTTTAGTGGAAGTTAAATCAAGTTTAGTGGATGTTGGTGATAATCAAGTTTAGTGGAAGTTAAATCAAGTTTAGTGGAAGTTAAATCAAGTTTAGTGGAAGTTAAATCAAGTTTAGTGGAAGTTAAATCAAGTTTAGTGGAAGTTAAATCAAGTTTAGTGGATGTTGGTGATAATCAAGTTTAGTGGATGTTAAATCAAGTTTAGTGGATGTTAAATTAAGTTTAGTGGATGTTAAATCAAGTTTAGTGGATGTTAAATCAAGTTTAGTGGATGTTAAATCAAGTTTAGTGGAAGTTAAATCAAGTTTAGCGGATGTTGGTGATAATCAAGTTTAGTGGAAGTTAAATCAAGTTTAGTGGATGTTAAATCAAGTTTAGTGGATGTTAAATCAAGTTTAGTGGATGTTAAATCAAGTTTAGTGGATGTTGGTGATAATCAAGTTTAGTGGATGTTAAATCAAGTTTAGTGGATGTTAAATCAAGTTTAGTGGATGTTAAATCAAGTTTAGTGGAAGTTAAATCAAGTTTAGTGGAAGTTAAATCAAGTTTAGTGGATGTTAAATCAAGTTTAGTGGATGTTAAATCAAATTTAGTGGAAGTTAATTCAAGTTTAGTGGATGTTAAATCAAGTTTAGTGGATGTTAAATCAAGTTTAGTGGATGTTGGTGATAATCAAGTTTAGTGGATGTTAAATCAAGTTTAGTGGATGTTAAATCAAGTTTAGTGGATGTTGGTGATAATCAAGTTTAGTGGAAGTTAAATCAAGTTTAGTGGAAGTTAAATCAAGTTTAGTGGAAGTTAAATCAAGTTTAGTGGAAGTTAAATCAAGTTTAGTGGATGTTGGTGATAATCAAGTTTAGTGGAAGTTAAATCAAGTTTAGTGGAAGTTAAATCAAGTTTAGTGGATGTTAAATCAAGTTTAGTGGAAGTTAAATCAAGTTTAGTGGAAGTTAAATCAAGTTTAGTGGAAGTTAAATCAAGTTTAGTGGAAGTTAAATCAAGTTTAGTGGAAGTTAATTCAAGTTTAGTGGAAGTTAAATCAAGTTTAGTGGATGTTAAATCAAGTTTAGTGGATGTTAAATCAAGTTTAGTGGATGTTAAATCAAGTTTAGTGGATGTTAAATCAAGTTTAGTGGAAGTTAAATCAAGTTTAGTGGATGTTAAATCAAGTTTAGTGGATGTTAAATCAAGTTTAGTGGATGTTAAATCAAGTTTAGTGGATGTTAAATCAAGTTTAGTGGATGTTAAATCAAGTTTAGTGGATGTTGGTTATAATCAAGTTTAGTGGAAGTTAAATCAAGTTTAGTGGATGTTAAATCAAGTTTAGTGGAAGTTAAATCAAGTTTAGTGGAAGTTAAATCAAGTTTAGTGGAAGTTAAATCAAGTTTAGTGGAAGTTAAATCAAGTTTAGTGGAAGTTAATTCAAGTTTAGTGGATGTTAAATCAAGTTTAGTGGAAGTTAAATCAAGTTTAGTGGATGTTAAATCAAGTTTAGTGGATGTTAAATCAAGTTTAGTGGATGTTAAATCAAGTTTAGTGGAAGTTAAATCAAGTTTAGTGGATGTTAAATCAAGTTTAGTGGATGTTAAATCAAGTTTAGTGGATGTTAAATCAAGTTTAGTGGATGTTAAATCAAGTTAGTGGATGTTAAATCAAGTTTAGTGGATGTTGGTTATAATCAAGTTTAGTGGAAGTTAAATCAAGTTTAGTGGATGTTAAATCAAGTTTAGTGGATGTTAGTACTTAAATCTTTGATCATGGACTGACAAATTTCTGGTTAGTGTTAAGACATTTAGTAATTTAAATCTATTGGTATCTACAAAAATAATCTTGGTTATATCTAACAGTCAGTACGTGTGAAATAACGGTTCTACTGGTACATGCCCTAAGCTACACCAGACCAACTAAACAGTCAGTGATCTATGTGGTGGTGACTCGTAGCACAACAACAAAGTTACTCTGTATTACATGGTCCACTGCAGTTCTACATGAGGTGCTCCATGTCTGGCTGACATGGCTAAAACACAACATGCTCTTCGTAAAAATTATGAAGGTGTCATAAGAATGTGGCTGGACTACAAAGGACAAGAGGTAGGGTTTGATCCCAACCGACGGCTTCCGGGTTCACCCAGCCTTTAATGGGTACCTGATTTTTTTTCAGGGAAAGTGAAGCGGCACGGGCGTAATACCGACCACATTACCCCAAAAATCATGTGCCAAAGGTCTGTAAAAATATATGGTCACTAACACCATATTCCCTATACGCCACTTGGCGTGACGGGTGTACTTTACTTACTTTTACATAAGAGTGTGGCTGTTTTTTTAAAAAAAATAAATTTTACCAATTTTGAAGACATTTTTTTTTCTATTTTTTTCTCATGATGAAGGAATTTTCTTCAGCTGTCGGCAAGACACAAACCTTTATAACACAGGACAGGCAATGAACAATGCTAAGATAGGCTGAACATATGTCTTGAATGACGGACAGATGGCTGCCGTGTGAATAAACAATATAACACCTTTGGTAGCCATGACACCACGCATTCAAATTTCAGGCCATAAATCAAACATAAGCCAGGAAATGTTTACTGCAACCAATTCCTGTGTCTCTGCTTGGGTAAACACACAACTGTGTAGCAAAAGTTCACAGAAAATACTATTTTTGTCATTCCAAATGTAATATTTCATCATCATCTTGTGCCATACCGGTTGGCGTAGGCGATCATATCCTTCCACATTCTTCTATCTACAGTGCATCGTATCATTTCTGTTGTTGAATATTTTCCATGCCATGACACCAAGCTATCCAGTATATTCTCTCTTTGTCGTCCGTGATCTCTCTTTCCTTTTATTTTGCCAGTTGTAACCAAGTATTCCAACTTTCCTCTTCTCATGATGTGGCCGAAAAATGTTGATTGTTTGTTTCTGATGTTTTTTAGGAGCTCCCTTTTTGTGTTGGCCTCTTTGTAAACTTCCTCGTTGGTCTTTTTAGCTGTCCAGGGAACTTTCAACATTCTTCTGAGAAATCCCATCTCTGTGGCCTCTAATCGTCTTTTCATTTGTTTGTCTACTGTCCATGATTTGCTTCCATAGGTCAGAATTGGTTCTATATAGCACTGATGAACTCTCTTTCTCATTTCTATTGACATAGATTTGTTACAAAAGATATTTTTCATTTTCTGAAATGCCATTTTGGCCTGAGCTATTCTGCTTTTTATTTCTGTGGTGCATCTCCCATCTGATGTTATTATTCTGATGTGCCCAAGTATTTAACGCTTTGCACTTGTTTTAGATTTGTCTCGTTTATTTTTATGCTACGTGATGGTGATGATTGTTTCTTCGATATGGCCATTACTTCTGTTTTCTTACTATTCAGACTGAGACCTTTCTTGTTGCTTTCTTTTACTATTATGTCTATCGTTGTAGTTCATTCTCTGTCTCTGCTATTAAGACTGTGTCATCCACATATTGCAAATTATTTATGTTGTGACCGTTGACATTTAGGGTTCGTAATTGTTATGAAGGTGTTGTAAAAAATGTGATTCGCAGATAGGTGAATCTAGGCTTAAGGGTGAATGATGAAGTGGAATAGTTGTGAGGTGATGACCAGGAAGAGACACAAAAATACATTTTTGCAAATGGGGAGCTATAGTAGCTCAGTGGCTAGTGAACTGAACTATTGAGGACAATAGCTTGAGTTTGATCTTGATCAGTGGCTTTCATCTTCACCCAGCCTTCAATGGGGACTAGATTTTTCTGGGATAAAAAGACATCATAGGCATAGTACTGACTACACTGCCCAAAAAATCTTCTGTTACATAAACATCTAGATGTCAGGATCAATAAGTTCAAAGAAAGCATTCAACAGCTTGACGCTGGTGACATCTCCATACACCTTGTCCAGATGATCGTCCCAAGAGCCTTCATTGTTCCTTGTATGTTGGGCATGATTGTAGCAGATGTTCAATAGTAATTTTGCATAAGCAACAGTCACATTCATTAGAGGTTCCTATCCCTAGGGTGTTGACAAGATGGCATTTAATCTGTTGCAGCTTGTTCACAATCTAAAAATTAGTTCTTTTCTATAGAGCTGCTAGTAGGCATCATTTTTCTGGTAACCCGGTGTTCTGTACTTTATTTGTTCATGTATTTATTCCTAATGAACTCCTCAGATTCCTCATAAGTTGTACTTGTATCTGGCTGGTGCAATTTACCACCTTCCTTTGCCAACTTGTCTCCCTCATCATTTCCATGCATATAGCAAAATTTGTCTTAATGAAATACTTGCATCATACTTTCAGAGCCAGCCTATGTGGCAACTCCAATCTGCATGGTCCAGGCTGGGGTCACTCTCCTGAAGGAACAAGACAAGATACCTCACAAGTGAGATATTGGTGCATTCTTTTACATTGCCAAGTCTAATGAAATATTGCTATATTCTTGCTAGTATTTACTTGTCTCGTTAATTCTTGTTACACATTTCATAAATGAACTTTATAAATTAAATTTCATAATTAATGAGATTCTTTTATGGCTATTCAAATTTAGTAGAAGTTTGTGCTTATATATTATTGAATGTTGCAGTGGAGAAACTATTATATTCTGCACCAGAAAGTGACTATTGGACAATATTTAGATTTCTTTAATTTATAAACATTAATATAATGAAATGTTATCAACAACAAATATAATTAAATCATAAATTAAATATAGTAGTAAAAAATAATAAATAAAATATAATAATTTGATAGGACAATCATCATCATCAAGTACCGGGCCTGCTGGCGTAGGTGATCATGTCTCTCCACAAATTTCGATCTCGGCAGCTATTTATCATTTCTGTTGTTGACCTTCTGCCAATCTATTCTCTTAAGCTGTCTGTTATTTTTTCTCTTTGCTTCCCTCTATCTCTTCGTCCCTCAATTTTTCCAGTTGTTACAATATATTCAGGTTGTTCTCTTCTCATTACATGGCCAAAAAATGATGATTGTGTCTTCCTAATACTGGAAATTAACTCTCTTTTTGCTTTGACCTCTCTCAGAACCTCTTCATTACTCTTCTTAGCTGTCCATGGTATTCTCAACATTCTTCTGTAAAACCACATTTCTACAGACTCCAGTGATTTTCTTGTCTGTTGTCCTATTATCCATGACTCGCATCCATATGTTAAGACTGGCTCTATGTAACATTTAAGAACTCTTTTTCTTGTTTCTATTGTCAAAAATGGATTGCATAGTATTTTCCTCATTTTTTGGAAAGCTGCTTTTGCCTGAGCCATTCTGCATCTCACCTCTTTTATACATCTTCTGTCTGAGGTTAACAAAGTTCCCAAATATTTAAATTCATTTACCTGTTTTAATATTGTTCCACTTGTCTTTATTTTACACTGAGGTGATGTCTTTTTCTTTGTTGTTACTATTACCTCTGTCTTTTTGCTATTAAGGCTGAGTCCTTTATTTTTGCTTTCTTTCACTATAATGTCCAACATTTCTTGTAACTCATTTTCACTCTTAGCGATTAATACTGTATCATCAGCATACCTTAGATTATTTATATTATGACCTCCAATTGATATTCCAGGCATGCCCCTTATGGATCTTAAAATAATCTCACTATAAATATTAAACAAATCTGGTGACAGCACACAACCTTGTCTAACACCCTGTTTTATTTGTTGAAACATTCCCAATGGTTTCCAGTTCTTATGGCCGCTGTTTGTTGCCAGTACATGTTCTTTATTATTCTTAGATCTTTGCTGTCTATGTTTATGCTTTCTAAAATGTTGATTATTTCTTTGTGTTTTACTTTGTCAAATGCCTTGGTGTAATCTATGAAACGTAGGTATAGATGTGTTTTCACCTCTATGGCTCTTTCTACTAAAAATCTTATTATATAAATGGCATTGCTTGTTCCTTTATCTCTAACAAAACCACACTGTTCATCACTAATTTCTGCACTGATTTTGTTTCGCACTTTTCGCATGAAGATTCTTAGTAATATCATAGTCATATGACTCATAGGGCTTATTGTGCGATGATCATCGCATTCAATCGCTCCCGATTTCTTTGGTAGGGCTATGAATATTGATTTGAGCATGTCGTCTGGTATATACCCGCTGTTGTAGATATCATTCAATATTTTTGTTATTATTTCTATTCCAAAATCACCCACGGCTTCAATCTTTTCTTTAGTTATATTATCTGGTCCAGGAGCTTTGCCTGCTTTCATATTGCGCAAGGCGTCTTCCACTTCTTCTCTGAGTATTTCTGGTCCTTCTCCATTATCTTTAATATTTACTTCCGTTCGTTCATCATTATAAAGATCCTTAATGTATTCTGTCCATCGTTCCCTTATGTTTTCTTGATCAATCAACAGTTCTCCTTCCTTTGATCTTAGACATCCAGTTTTTGATTACGTTTTTCTTCCTGTTAATTCCTCAATTTGTTTGTATATAGCTTTAGCATCTTCTTTTTGTTGCAATTCGATCTCTTTGCATCTCTCTTTTAGCCATGCTTCTTTTGCTTCATTGCATTTTACTACAATTTCTTTATTTAATCTCTTATACTCATCTTTATTTTCTTTATTTCTTCTTCTTGTATCCATTAGCTGCAAAATAGGATAATAAGATAGGACAATAATAATAGTTAAACTAGAAGAAACTAAAAATGAAAAGACAACTACTAAACACATTTCAAACAAGACAAATGAGATTTTGGGGCATGTTAAAAGACACAACAGCCTACTAAAAGTAATCTTGGAAGGGAAAATACAAGGTAAAAGAGGCAGAGGTAGACCAAGACTAACATGGACGAGTAACATCAAAAGATGGACAAGTCAGCCTATGACAACCTGCACTATTGAATCAAGAGACAGTGGAATGGCACTCCATGGTAGCCAACATTTTGATGCGGAGACAGCACTCAATGATGATGATGAAACTAGAAGATTTTTATTCTGCCACTAACTAGATTCACTTCTCAACAATAGCAGTAGCACTAATGATGAGAATATAGCAGATTTATGAAGATATCTTCACATAGACGAAGACTTGAAGGTGACATTTTTAGACTCAAACATCTGATGTTTTTTTCTCACATTAAAAAAAATGTTTGTTACAGGGGAGGTGTTTTAACTCCTGGTGCTGCATTCTGGGATACCAGCCTGATTGACCGCCTGCAGAATCACAACATTAAGTTTACCACCTTGTCCGCTGATAGTGTCTCCAGCAAATAACTTGTGCCATCACTGAACACATTTAAGATACCTTCATTGTGTGTAAGATACAAGGTGCTTTCAGTGGAGAACCAGATTTGTTGTTGATAGATAATTTATTGCAAACACTAAATTAATTTTTTGTTGATAGATAATTTATTACAAACACTAAATTAATTTTTTGTTGATAGATAATTTATTGCAAACACTAAATTAATTTTTTGTTGATAGATAATTTATTGCAAACACTAAATTAATTTTTTGTTGATAGATAATTTATTACAAACACTAAATTAATTTTTTGTTGATAGATAATTTATTGCAAACACTAAATTAATTTTTTGTTGATAGATAATTTATTACAAACACTAAATTAATTTTTTGTTCATAGATAATTTATTACAAACACTAAATTAATTTTTTGTTGATAGATAATTTATTGCAAACACTAAATTAATTTTTTGTTGATAGATAATTTATTGCAAACAATTATTTAAAATAATATAAAAATTACATTTTTCAAAAAAAGTAAAGGTAAAATATGAGACTTGAATCAGCGTCTTAGCATGTGAGTTTTCACCCATAAGTGCTCGGTTGCCTATTATTCATTGTAGACCCTATCTAGCTCAATACACTTAAGTGTTTGACAAGTGCATAGATACTACGGGAAAATAAGTTTTCTATGATAGGCATGTAACCTTTGTCACTTGGGTACCCATACTGCACACATTTTGAGACTTCCGCTTGAATGATATGATGGACTGACCCAACACCAATGTCCGGTAGTAATGCCACCTCTGACCTGCTGGTTTTTCTCCAGCATGTTCTCTATGGCTGCTATGTTGTCTGCCATGAATGCTGCACCAGGGCAAGGAAAATTCTCGTCAATTGTGATGTCATTCTTGACCATTTCAGTCCATTCATCTGTTTGTGTATGACTTGTACACCTGTCACTGTACTGAATTCTCATTTGATGATGAATCTACAGGTTTCATATTTCTGCTAAAGAAACATCTCACAACACTTTGATGCTGTTGCAATGAGACTGCCATCTTGTTCTGCTTTTTCCCAGGTCCTTGTGCTGCAGATTTATGGCTGCCATCTATTAGTAACTCATGGTCGCTGACTCCACATACTAAAACTCATCTTGTTTCCAACTGAATGACCCTTGTTCTAAACTTTCTGCCCACTTTCATAATTGTTTTAACCCTAGATAATGACTATTTTGTAAAAGTACCACTTCAAAACACAATTTTTGTGGAATTTGATGTTTCTGCGAGCAAATTTGTTGTCCCACCGGTGACCCCTGACTAGCCATTGTTTCCAGATTTTGTTTAATTTGTTCAAATATGCCTCAAAGTTGTGGTAAAAGTTTCATTATCCTTACTAAAAATTGAAGCAGAGGTGGAAGTGAACAAAAATTTCTTTTCTTTTCTTTCCCAACTGTGAAACTTTCATGGACTGTTGGCAAGACATCAATGAAGGCATGGGATGGACAACGAACTTCAGTAAAATACAAGCGCCCAACTAATAATGCTTCACAATGGGATAGGAATAAAAATACTGTGATGCAATTGCAGGTCTGGATAGAGTCTCTAGCACTTGTAGATTATTAAAATCTTGTTCTCGATGGTTAATGCAATGATTTGTAGCAAAACTTTTATTATTTTTCCAAATTACAAGTGTTTTCTTTTGGCCGTAAAGTTGCACATTTTGTCGAAATAGTTATTAATAATGTGATTTTAAATCAATAGTCATAATCTAGGGTTAAAGATGTTAATCATTTGTTATTACTCAAAATATAATAACTAATAACTATATGACAGGGGAGCCACGATAGCTCAGTGGTTAGTGAACTTGACTACAAAGAACAAGAGGTAGGGTTCGATCCCAAATGACGGCTCCAGTTCACCCAGCCTTTAATGAGCACCGGATTTTTTTCTGGGAAAGTAAAGTGGCACGGGCGTAATACCGACCACATTACCCAAAAAATCAAGTGCTGAAGGTCTGTAAAAGTTATGGTCACTAACACCATATTCCCTACACGCCACTTGGCGTGACAGGGGTACTTTCCTTTTTTTTATATGACAGGATTAACTAAGAAGAATTGTAAATGATACATGCTGGAACTGGATAAATCTTATGATCTAAAGATATCCAGAAATGGTCTCAGCCTGGCAGTGGGTTCCAGGGGCAAGAGGATGAAGAGGCAGACCACGGCTTTTGGAGAATAGTAAAAACAAAGATCATTAGTGTGTGTGATAAACTTGGGGCACTCTGCAAAGAATGATCATGGATCATGCAAAATGAAAGAACTTTTTTTGTTACAAAACAAAACATCACAAAGTGTGCCCCATTACTGACTATTTTGTTGGTCTATGGTCAGGGTGAACAGTTATGAATGTTTGAAACAAACAGTGACAGTTATGATTATTTTTAATATGCTGCGGTTAATTTTATATGCCAATGCTTTAAAATAAAGACATTTCATTACCAATATTTTGGAATACACTAGCCATTGCCAGCTTAATATGTTTAAAATAATGACATTTAATTACCAATATTTTGGAATACACTAGCCATTGCTATTGAAATGTTTTTAAAAAAAAGGTTTTACAGATATCTCTATCCCAGTTTTAAATTATTTTATTTCCAAGTTACTGTATTTGCTCTTTATATAAAGCTTTGTTGATTGCAGCAGGAAGTAATCTGATCATCAGAAGTGAAGTCTTCCCTCCCTTCGAGCAAGTGTTTCAGTCATTTAGCATTTAGACACTTTAAGGGAAAGGCTGGGCCAACCAAGCAGATAACTCATAGGCATCTGATTCTTGCTGCATTTAGATTAATTGCTTTTGTATTTACTAAAAGGAGTTGTTATCTACAATTGTTGTACTTAATTCAGTATTATTATTTCTTAATGTTAACAATGACCAAAAAATCATGTAAATTTGAAATATGTAATCAATGCAAGATGTTAATGATGTTTATATACGGATGTTGCTTTTTTCTTCCTATATTTAACAACATTGAGCAGTATTAAGATTTGCTATTTGACAATCAACAGATTCAATTCCCTGTTGGGTCAAGGTTCTTGTCCTAATATTTTTTATATACTTATACATCAAGTGGCAACTGTACTGGGCATATTTATTCCCCGTTAGGAAATCATTGGTAGATGCAGAAATGAGATATATCCTGTAATAGTTGTTTGTGTGGCACTTATAATCATTTAACGGAGTATTTCAGTGACACTTTAACAATGAGAAATGTATGACTTTAGAAGTGTGTGTTATATCTTCAACAATTTTTGTTAAGTTTTGGTGCACTATGCTTCTGTTTTCTATAATAATAATAAAAGTATGTCTCAGTCTGTAAGGGTTGCTTTGAATTTTTGTAAAGTATTTTAAAATGCTGTAAGCTCTTGTATGTGACTTTGTAAAACTGTTAACTTGTGCGAAAAAAGTGCAGCAACTTGAATTAAAATAAAAAAAAAACCTTTAACACATTCCGTACTATGCAGCTCTAGTAGCCAATGCGAGAAGCCAGGGAGGGTGTGTGTGTGTGTTTGCACCAAACTGTCAAATTTCAAGAATTTGAATTAATGTAGGGTTAATAAATGAGTATGTCTGCCCTCATATCACTATATTCATATTAAAATGAACGACATAACAACTAGTGCCAAGAAAATGTGTAATTACAAAGCAACTCTACTCCAGCTATTTCATCCAAGTCTGTGGCACCATGTATAGATGTCCTTGAGTTTTTGACCTCATTGTAAGATATTTTTTTATTCAAGAAACAAGCATAATTGATGTTTATCAGTCAAGTTTATTAGTCACAATTCTCCATTATATACAATAAATACATAAACACTTTAGTAGACAGTTTGACAAAACAAAATCTGTCCCAACTCATTATAGCTTTGTCTTGTTATAATTTATACCAAAAAGTCGGCAGGTAATAATTCTGTCTACAAATTAATAGTTCCTTTGGTTTAGAGTCTGTGTCTTAGATACCTAGAAGAGTTATGTGAAAGGCCAGACCCATGTGTCTTAAATACCTAGAAGAGTTATGTGAAAGGCCAGACCCATGTGTCTTAAATACCTAGAAGAGTTATGTGAAAGGCCAGACCCACGTGTCTTAGATACCTAGAAGAGTTATGTGAAAGGCCAGACCCACGTGTCTTAAATACCTAGAAGAGTTATGTGAAAGGCCAGACCCATGTGTCTTAGATACCTAGAAGAGTTATGTGAAAGGCCAGACCCATGTGTCTTAGATACCTAGAAGCGTTATGTGAAAGGCCAGACCCATGTGTCTTAGATACCTAGAAGAGTTATGTGAAAGGCCAGACCCATGTGTCTTAGATACCTAGAAGAGTTATGTGAAAGGCCAGACCCATGTGTCTTAGATACCTAGAAGAGTTATGTGAAAGGCCAGACCCATGTGTCTTAGATACCTAGAAGAGTTATGTGAAAGGCCAGACCCATGTGTCTTAGATACCTAGAAGAGTTATGTGAAAGGCCAGACCCACCTTTAGGCTTTTCTTTTAATGGGAGACCACTGGTTTGGTATAGGACATCAACCAAGTCAATGTGTCCAGGTGAATTTTTCTGTATTTTTGTTGTTTGCTTGCCCAATGTAATTTCTGTATGGGTAACAGTATTAGCGTCCATAGGCACATTTATAGGTGATGTGGTCAGCATTACACCAGGCTGGCTGTCTTTCCTAGAGAAGATCCTGTTACAACTACCAACCAATACCCATGCCTGTTTATATTATTTGTATTTTATAACCACCACTGTTTTTCATTATTTATTTGTTGCTTGCTTCTCATCTGATCTCTAATTTTCATATTCTCTGCTTCAGTCGAGTTGGTTTGTCACAATCTTGTATGTAACCCATACATTACTCAGTGCTTTAATTTCTTGTCTATTTACTCAGTATTTCATTTCCCCTATCTGTCTATATTTTCTGTCTCTACTCTTGCTTTTCTCTCATCCACACTTCTATTTTTGTCTTAAGATTAACAGCTTTACAAAACAAGAACTTTGATGATCAAAATACTCTGATTTCATTAGCACAACATCAAGTCATGCGTAAAAATATAAACATACAAATATAGGTTTATTGGAGTTATTTTTGTGATAATTGTGAAGTAAAATGGTTTGTGTCCATGTGGGATACACATTGGTAAGTGGGGAACATTTTGTTTATATTCTTAAGATTCTGGGACTCTTTTTCTATATGTCTTTACAATTATTTTAATGCATTTTTATAACATATGTACTTTCACTGCAACCTTTTATTTCATGTTTAATACATGCTGTCTTTTTCAATAGTACTGATGTGATTTTTAAGACAAATGCTTAATTTTATGTCAACCATTTTCTTTTGGTACAAACCTAGTTTTTACTTGGGAGCCACGATAGCTCAGTGGTTAGTGTACTGGGCTACAAAGGAGAAGAGGGCAGGGCCAGTCCTGATTGACGGCTTTTGGGTTCACCCAGCCTTAAATTGGTACTGGATTTTTTCTGGGAAAGTAAAGCAGTCCGAGCATAATACTGACCACATTACCCCTAAAATCATGTGCTGGAGGTCTGTAAAAAATTATGGTCACTAACACCATATTCTCTATACAGAGACTTGGCATGACAGAGCTCTTTACTTTACACTAGTTTTTCATTGGTAGGGGAAGTGCTAATTATGTCTTCCATATGCATGTTCATTGTTCTTTTGGTCCGTGTTTCTAATATTCAGCAGATCATTCAACAGTGATGATTGTGTGACTAGACTATATACAGCACATCAAATGTCATGATTGTCTTGTTCTGGCTGTCAGATACCAAGAAGACAAGATGATATATGTTTGTATCTCTGCAACATAATTTGTTTCACAGTTCTTTGTCTAATCTTCTTCTACCTTTCATCTCCCTGTGGAACATAGGTCTTAAAAAAAAATAAACTTTCCAAGCTGTTCTATTTCATGCCATTCTTATAAAATCATTTCATGTCTTTTCCATCATCTTCACCTTTGTTCTCTCCAAGAATATTTTGGATCTTCCTCTTTGTCTCTTTCCCTGGGGATTCCCCCAAAAAAGGGCCTGTCATGTAATACTCTCAATTAGCTTCCACAAGTGTGTGTCATATCTAGTGCCTTCATTGTACCTCTTTGTCTACTGGTGTGTGATTGGTAAAAAAAGTAAAGTAAAGTACCCCCCGTCACGCCAAGTGGCGTATAGGGAAATATGGTGTTAGTGACCCTATATTTTACAGACCTTCAGCACATGATTTTTGGGGTAATGTGGTCGGTATTACGCCCGTGCTGCTTTTACTTTCCCAGAAAAAATCCGGTACCCATTTAAGGCTGGGTGAACCCGGAGCCGTCGGTTGGGATCGAACCCTACCCCTTGTCCGTAGTAGTCCAGTTCACTAACCACTGAGCTATCGCGGCTTGTGTGATTGGTACTTTTCCATAATTCTACATTAGTGATTTTGTCCTGCCATTTCCATCCTTTTATTCTAAGCAAGCATCCATTAATCTTTTCCTAAAGCTGACATCATTTTATGAAGTGTACAAATGTATTTTTGTTTCTCTGCTGTGAACTGCCTTTGTTCTGACGATATTTCATTTTGCTTTTCTTGCAAGATTATATTGCATCCACACATAATCTGTAGACAACCACTGAGTCATCATCATGTGCCATACCGGTTGGTGTCGGCGATTATGGTCCTTCCACAATCTACAGTGCATTGTATCAATTCTGCTGTTGACTGTTTTCCATGCCATGACACCAAGCTATCTAGTATCTTCTCTTTTTGTCATCCATGATCTCTCTTTCCCTGTATTTTGCCAGTTGTAACCAAGTATTCCAACTTTCCTCTTCTCATGATGTGCCCAAAAAATGTTTCTTTCTGATGTTTTTTAGGAGCTTCATTTTTGTGTTGGCCTCAGAATGTCCTCATTGGTCTTTTTAGCTGTCCAGGGAACTTTCAACATTCAGAGAAATCCCATCTCTGTGCCCTCTAATCGTCTTTTCATTTGTTTGTCTACTGTCCATGATCCGCCTCCATAAGTCAGAATTGGCTCTATATAGCACTGATAATCTCTCTTTCTCACTTCTATTGACATAGACTTGTTGAACAAGATGTTTTTAATTTTCTGAAATTCTATCTTGGCCTGAGCTATTCTGCTTTTTATTTCTGTGGTGCATCTTCCATCTGATGCTATTACTGTGCCCAAGCATTTGATACTCTGCACTTGTTTCAGATTTGTCCCATTTATTTTTCTGTTGCACAATGGTTTCTTCAATATGATTATTACTTCTGTTTTCCTACTATTCAGACTGAGACCTTTCTTGTTACTTTCTTTTACTAAAAACTATTATTTACTGAGTCATAGACAGTTGATCAATTCTCAGAGTGCGAAATTGTATCACACAATGAATCAGCTAGAGACAAAAAGGTACACAAATATTACAGGTCATGCATGTTAGGGGGCAAGATTGAGTCTGTAGGTTGGCATGGATGGATGAGACAGTGGTGATGTGTGCACATTGTGGGTAGGAGAGGCAACAAGTGGAGGGGTCTGGAAGCCACCAACTCCAGGGAACGACTGGTTGCTGAGAGCTGCTGTTGTGTACGTTGATGAGCGATTCCAGTCATCCTTGAAGATTTGTATTGTGAGACATGACACCAGGTTGTTTAAGCGGTTGTAAACATGTGCTAAGACTAGCTGCTCGTCTGCATCACGACGGACTCGAACTTGTACACATCCTGCCTGTATGTAGAGAAGAGGGCGGATTACACTTCATGCATGGTCAAAGAAACATTGATTCTCATCAATTCTCATCACAGACGGTGGAAAAATGTATTTAAAATTTTAAAATCAAATCAAATCAGGTTTCTCCATGGCTTTACTCAGCCATGGTCTCTGGGTATAGATCTGATGTCTAGACCTCCTCTTGGACTTCTTCTTCTATCCTTCCTCTATTGCCATTGGCGCCAAGGGGAGATACAATCTGTAATTCTTTGCTCTACTGTTGGCCTCTTCTGGTGTTATTCTTCCTAGTGATTCTAGTATTCCCTTTCTCCATCTCTTTCTCAGTCTTCCTCTTAATCTGGCATTTTCGTAGCATTTGTTTATGGCTCTTTGAGTCATTGTTAGTTCTTTTTGTCTTGTTATGTGGCCGAACTAATCATCTGTTGTTTCTTTATGTATTCGATGGCTGGTTCAATTTCAAGTTTCTTCCTCAGGTTGGTGTTTCTTACTCTGTCCCTTAAGCTGTTTCCTGTCATTCTTCTGACATATTTCATTTCGGTGGTCGTTATCTTTCTTATTGTTCTAGAGTCCAGCGTCCAATTCTGGCACTGATAGCACAGAGTTGGTAGAAAAATTGATTTGTATGTCGTCCTCTTAAAAAAAGAGGAGGCCCTGTGTGTATTCTGCACATGTTAAAGAACCCTTGGCTGTTGAAAACAAAAAGAATTGGCCCAAAAAATAGCTGCTGCCTGGACACACAAAAAAAAAAGGGGGGAGGAGAGAGGAATCTAACCTAAAACGCTGGATAAAAAAAATATGAGAATACCTCTGTAGTAGGAGAATATCTGCCTGTATGGCAGGAGAGAGCTGAGCACATGACTGCTGATGTGAAAAAGTGATATTCTTGCAAAATTAAATCCCTTGAGATACAAAGCTGGTGAATGCAAACAAACAAACAATACAATGTTCAACAATCACACTTACAATACTATTTTCTGTCAGAAACATCTTCTACACGGGATAACTGACTAAGAGATTTGACCTCAATGCTGACAAATATGAACATATTTATTGCTTGCTAGCGTTCACCAGATGACTAAAGGAATACACCTCTCCATCATCCACCCTGAAATGGGCATGTATGCTTTGTGTTGTGGTTTGCAGTAAAACTGTCATATCTGTGCTTTTCTCCCCAACACATCCAACGATTGTCTACATCCCAGGACATACGGGAAAATAAAGAGCGGACAGGTTGGCTAGCTGCGCTATTGTTGAGGACGATCAACCAATGAATTGGGCAGACATCATCAATGCCCTCCGAGATGTGGGAAGGGCACAGGATTTTGACAACCACGAATCCACGTCACTCCTTCGAATGAAAGAGATAGGAGTTAAGATGGGCACAGCCAGAAACGAGAAACTTAGCGGGCATGTAAGAAGACTTATAAACCAACACAGAACTGGAGTTGTCAGTCGCTGGACACTGCGAGACTTCCTGATTAGGGGATCTGAGCACCTATGGACATGTTCAGAATGCAATGATGATGACGACGACCTACAAATAACTCACTAATATTCAACGCCAACATGAACATGTTAAATAAAATCATCCATTTCATCTGTTTTAAATAAAAAAGTATTTACAATGAAAAACAGTCAACCTTTAAAATTGGTCTTTGGCATCATAAGTTGTTCGCTCTTGTTCTGATTGCCAGCCACACAAAAAATAGTCCAATAATTAACACAGACAGCATGGCTTCCTGTAATGTGTCCATGAGACAATGTCTGACACAAAACATCTTGATCGCCTGTATCAGACAGAGAGCACCGCTAAGAGACGCAACATAAGATGACTCACCAGGCAACCAAATGAGAGAGTCCAGAAGTGCTCATGCCTGAACTCCAGGACTCCATCTAAGGTGGATGCTTCTCTGATGACTTTGTCCAGCTGAGTCAGGATGTGGGCTGGTGTGGTCTGCACAATAAGATGATATGATATATTCTAAATTGCCAGATAGGGTTCAGGAGACAAATAATAATAGATGAATATTATTATAGAGGGAAACTTCTGAGGTGATAGATCAGCGAATCATTTGAGAGGAAGAAGTACGTTTACGGCACTCGGAAATAATCACAAATAATCAACAGAAAAAAAAAGAACAATATATGGTCCGAAGCAGGATCGAACCCATACTCCTTGGCACAGCGCATTGCCCAGGGAAACCAAAAGCTAGAGCACACTGCCAACTCAGCTATCTAAAAATAGCTATCAGTTCAACCCTGCTTTGGACCATATATTGTTCTCTGTTGTTTTTCTGTTGTCGATTATTTGTGATTTTTTCAGAGTGCTGTAAACATAACTCTTCCTCTGAAATAATTCACAAATGGGAGGGTTCAATTGTTGAACATCTACATCTATAACAGCACAACCCTTGCCACGGTTGAGAGGCTAACCCAGAACAGAGACATAAGATACAATGTGGGTCTTGTGCAAATGTCTGACATCTAACAGCAAAGATTGTCAAACATGGAGAGTGTAGATGTTTTGCCCTATGTGCCATATTTGGCTCAAAGGGACAATAGAATAGATATGGACAGCACAATCACTTAATGTATGCAAATAAGACATCAACAATATCAGCCAAAAATGTGCTGTTGGCCATGGAAAAATATGGTCACTAACTAATTTCCCAAGTGCCTCTCATATCTATCTATCTATTGACCTTTCGAGCCGTAACCGGCCCATAGGGCGTAGACCAAGATACACCTTCTCCTATATGAATTTTTGTTCTAGCAGTTTTCTTTTAAAGATATTTTATCAAATCTCGCCATCTGTCTCTGTTCTGTGCAAGCAGTTCTATCTCATTGAGGGAGCCGATTCCTGCTGCTCTTGCCTCTCTCATCAATGTTCTTCTCAGTGTCTCCCTGGGTCTTCCTCTTTTTCTTTTACCTGTTGTTTCCCATATGAGGGCTTGCTTTGCTATTCGATTATTATCTCTTCTCATCACATGTCCAACGTATGACCATCGTCTTTTCTTTATTACTGAAGATATTAGTGGTTGATTGGCGATTTCTCTAATTTCCTCGTTTGTTTTGAATTCGTTCCATTCTATACCAAGTATTTTCCTTAGACATTTATTTTCGAATGCGTTCAACTTTGTTTCTATATCTCTTGTTGTTTTCCAGCTTTCACACGCATACGTAAGGGTTGATAGTACATTTGATTTGAATAGCCTAAGTTTTGTGTTTGTGCTAATGAGTTTTGATTTCCACAACTTTTCAAGGCTTCTGAAAGACATTGCTGCTTTAGCCAGTCTGATTCTAATTTCTTTGCTCGTATCCCCTTCTCGATCAATGTGACTTCCAAGATAGATGAAGTGATCGATCTCTTCTACTGGTTTGTTTTCCATGTATATTTTGTCACTTGTTGGAATTAAACTTTTCATGACTTTAGTCTTTTCATGATTGACCTCAAGCCCAATTTTGCTGGCTATTGATGATAGTTCATTTGTGTTTTCCTGCATCGTTTTTATCTGATTGCTGATGAGAACTATGTCATCAGCAAAGTCCAGGTCCTCCAAATGGTCTCCTTGTATCCATTCGATGCCTTTATTACCAGTGCAGCATTTCTTCATTATGAAGTCCATAACAATTCCAAATAACAAGGGCGATAAAATACATCCTTGTTTAACCCCAGTTTCTATTGGGAAACATTCGCTCAGTCCTTCCTCTGTTCGAACTGCACATGTGTAACCATCATACATGTCTTTGATAATATTTATGATTTTTGATGGTAAGCCATATTGCTTCAGAATTTTCCACAAAGAATCTCTATGAATACTATCAAATGCTTTTTTGAAGTCGATGAAGTTAAGTACAAAAGGTTTTTGCTTTTCAATGTGTTCCTCCAATATAAGTCGTAGAGTGAAAATGTGGTCAAGACAGCTTCTCCCTTTTCTAAACCCAGCCTGTTCTTCACGCATTACTGTATCTATTGAATCCTTTATTCTATTTAGGATGATTTTACAGAATAATTTTGAGGCAACTGACAAAAGTGTCACGCCTCTCCAATTGTTACAATCTCTAAGATTGCCCTTTTTTGGGATCTTAACAATGATTCCTTTTTTCCATTTATGAGGCGTCTTCTCTGTTTTCCAAATGATGTTGAACATTTTTTGGAGATGTATTAAATTATGGCTATCAATTGCCTTGAGGATCTCAGCTGTTAACTTATCCTCTCCAGCAGCCTTGTTATTGGTCATTAGCTTTAAGGTGGTTTCTATTTCACTCAAGGTGAAGTCATCTAAATTTACATCTAATTCTGCTGCTGGTGTTTCAGCTTCAAAATCTATTAAACTGTGAGGTAGTGGACGGTTAAGAATTTCTTTGAAGTGTTCCGCCCAACGGGCTTTTATGTCTGCGCTTGTTGTTAGCATTAATCCAGATTTGTCTAGAATTGGTGTTCCACTGGATGTATAGGTGTTTGTCAGCATCTTTTGTACAGTATAAAGAGTTCTGCTGTCTCCTGTAATTGCAGCTGTCTCTGCTTTCTCTGCCAAGTTGTCTATATAAGCTCTTGTATCTCTTCTTGCCGAACTTTTCACTTTGTTGTCTAATTCTTTGTATGTTGCTTTTGCCAGAACCTTTCCAAGATCTGTCTTTACATTAGTCATGGCTCTCTTCGCTTCTCTTCTTTCTTTGATGTATTTCCATGTGGTGTCTGAGATCCAAGCTCGTTTTTCCATTTTCTTCAGTCCAGCACTTGCTTCTGCTGCTGTCATTAGTATTTTGCTCTGTGAGTCCCACATTTCATTGATATCTAAGTCTATTTCACCAAGTGCTGAATAACAATTACTTAGCTCTATGTTAAACTTTTCCTTTATTGCTTCATCTTTCAGTTTATGACTATCAATTTTATGTGTAATTGACCTCTTCTGTTGGTTTCTAAATTTTAATCTTATTTTCCCAATGCACAGGTTGTGGTCACTATTAACATCAGCACCTCTGTATGCTCTTACATCTATTAATGATGATCTGAATTGTTGTTTAATACATAGGTGGTCAATTTGATTTGATGTTCTATCATCAGGAGATATCCATGTTGTTTTGTGGATATTTTTATGTGGAAATAATGTCCCACCTATAACTAAATTTTCTATTAAACATAATTCTATTAATCTTTCTCCATTCTGACTTGTTGTATTACAGCCTTCTCTCCCCATCACATGTTCCACTCCTGCGTTATCTTGTCCTACTTTGGCGTTGAAGTCTCCCATTACAATTAAAAGATCGTGTTTTGGTATTTTGTTTATAAGTTGTTGCAGTTGGTTATAAAAATCATCCTTAACTTCATCATCAGCTTCGTTAGTAGGCGCATAACATTGAATAATTGAAAGTCTTCCATGTTTTGTTTTGTATCGTGTTCGTATCAGACGGCTATTTACCGGTTCCCATTCTAATAAACTTCTTGCAGCTTTGTCTGTCATCATTATGCCTACTCCTTCACGGTGTTTTCCATCTTCCCTTCCAGAAAAAACTACTATTTTATTATCAATAGATCTCCTACCTGTTCCAGGCCAGCGCATTTCGCTTAATCCTAAAATATCTAGATCGTATCTGTCCATCTCGCTCGCGACCTGTGCATGTTTCGTCGGAGCGGCCATTGTTCGCACATTCCAGAATCCTATTTTTGTTGTTGTTTTAGGGCCGAAAAAACTATCACTACTATCTACTGCTAATTTACACATTCTGTATCAGGTCTACGTTTCATTAACAACATCGTTTTTACGATAGCGGCTTGTTAAACCTCTGATCAACGGTTCTATACCAAGCCGGAGAAAAATAATTCCTCCATTTTGGAAACAACCGGAAACGCCTCTCATAGCATGGAGAGAATTAAAAAAAGAAAAACTTTAATGATTATAAGGGTACAATAGTTTAATGTCTGAGATAAGACAATCTTTCTGTAATTTGGAGATAATGATTTAATGTCTGAAATAAGACAAAATTTCAGCAATTTGGAAATAATGATTTAATGTCTGAAATAAGACAATCTTTCTGTAATTTGGAGATAGTAGCAGCCTCCGTCAGTCATAGTTGACTATGGATTTTTCAGCGCCCCTAGAAATGTTATTTTTTCTTTTCTTTTGTTGTGTATTCTCTTTCTCTATGAATCAGTCTGCTTCTTGTTTGAGGTGAACCTTTAGAATGTGTTTCCAGAGATTGCGGTCTGCAGCTATTTCTTCCCAGGTTGCAGGGTTTATGTTCAGAGTCTTCATGTCGCGTTTACACACATCTACAAATCGAAGTTTTGGGCGCCCCCTAGTTCTTTTACTATATGCCAGTTGTCCGTAGAGTATATCTTTCGGTATGCGGCCATCTTTCATACGGTGTACATGGCCAAGCCAGCGTAACCTATGTTGTTTGAACAGTGTGTAGATATTCGGTAGGTCTGTGCAAGTCATGACCTCCATGTTTGTCACTTTATCCTTCCAGGTGATACCAAGAATATGGTGTAGACATCACATATGGAAAGCATTTATCCTTCTCTCCTGGTTTACATAGGTGGTCCAAGATTCGCTGCCATACAGGAGGGTTCTAATTATGCAGGCATTGTACACTGCAGCTTTTGTTTTAATTGTCAGTTTGCTGTTTTGTTTTAAATAGGTTGTCCAAGATTCGCTGCCATACAGGACGATACTAATTATGCAGGCATTGTACACTGCGTCTTTTGTTTTAATTGTCAGTTTGCTGTTTTGCCAGACACGCCTAGAAAGACGGGCAAAGGTGGTAGCAGCTTGACCAATATTGGTGTCAATTTCTGTATCTAAAGATAGTCTGTCGCTGATGATGTACCCCAGGTAGTTGTACTGCCGCACGATATCAAGTTTATAGTTGTCGATAGAGATTTCAGGTGTTGCTTCGACGTCCTGACCGAGTATGTCAGTTTTCTGCAAACTTATTGTTAGACTGAAGTCTCGGCAGGCATGTGAAAAACGATGTGCCATGCTCTGGAGTTCTTCCTGACTTTGCGTGACAAGTGCAGCGTCGTCAGCAAATAACAGATCCGTAATAGCGATATGTCTGACCTTAGACCTTGCCTTTAGTCTTGAGAGATTGAACAATCGACCATCAGATCTAGTATGCAGATAGACTTCATTCGACAAGAATGCATGTTTTAACAGAACAGCGAAGAAGATTCCAAATAGAGTCTGAGCAAGAATGCATCCCTGCTTAACACCGCTGTGTATACCGAAGGGTTGTGATGTGCTGCCGTCGTATTGGATGGTGCCCTTCCTGTCCTCATGAAACGATTTGACTAGCGACAGTAGAGTATGTGGGCAGCCTATTTTGGAAAGTATTTTGAAAAGACCTTCTCTGCTGACAAGATCAAATGCCTTTGTAAGGTCGATAAAGGCGATGAAGAGAGGCTTTTTCTGCTCTCTAGATTTTTCTTGAAGTAGACGTAAAGAGAAAATCATGTCTGTAGTTGATCTTCCGGATCTAAAGTCGCATTGTGATTCCAGGATATTCGCAGCTCTGTGAGTTGTTGTAGCCTTCCTAAGATGACTCTGGCGAAGGTCTTGCCGATGATAATGAGTAAGGAGATGCCTCTGTAGTTGTTACAGTCACTTCTATCTCCTTTATTTGTAGAGAGTTACAATCACGGAATCTCTCATATCTTGAGGAATGGCTTTCTCTTTCCAGCATAGATGTAGTACTTCAAGCAGGGGATGTAATAATGCACTTTTGCAGGATTTAATCAGATCGGGAAGGATCCCATCTTGTCCTGGAGCCTTGCCTGTGGCCAAGCTATCTGTGGCCTTGCTAAGTTCCTCTACAGTTGGTTCAATGTCTAACTCTTCCATAGGTGGGAGACATTGTATGGCGTCAAGGACCTTTGGTGTAACATTGTTTTCTATTGAATAAAGTGAAGAATAATGTTCCACCCATCTTTCCATCTGTTTGCCTCTATCTGTTATTTTCTCCCCAGTGGATGACACTAGTGGGGCAATAGTGTATCTTCTTGGTCCAAGGGCTTTCTTTATGCCATCATACATTACTTTTAGGTTTCCAGTTTGAGATGCAGTCTGGATGCTGTCGCTAAGCTGGAGCAAGTACTCATTAGCACAGCGTCGAGCTTTTTGCTGGACTTTGTTTCTGGTCATTTTAATAGGCTGCAGAGTATTTGCATTAGGTGTGCGCTTGTGATCTAAGAAATTTGGAGATAATACTAAGAAAAAAGCTAGGAATAATTTCCGCCATAGAGTACATAAAGAAACAAAGGATAGAATGATTTGTCCATGTGATGAGGCAGAAAGATCACAACACAACGCAACTACCCTTCAATAAACATTGCAAGAACACCAGACTCAAGAGCTAACCACAAAAAAAGATGAATGGAATAATAGAAACACTAGAGACCGCACTAGAAGAGCAAAAGACCACAAATTATATCTCTCCTCGACACTGAAAAGCAAATGAGGCAGGACAGACGAAGAATTGATATAATTGTCCGTACCTCCATATTTATGAACAAAATTAAACAATTTAACTTAGACAAAAAATGGTACTGTCTTGTAGCAATAACTCCTCACCTGTAATAAGATTTTGCCAGTGTACGCACTCATGGGAAACATGGTCCCAAACATCATGAAAGCAATGGCAATGGCAGCCCAAGGGTCGGCCAAGTAATATTGTCTGTTGAGCAATCCATGACAAAATACAACATGATCTACCATCTACTATTTGTTACCTATAAAATAAATATAAAATGGCCCGGAGTAGCTAAACTAATAGAATGAGGGAAAAACAAAAAACGACAGCATTTCGGCAAAAATCTTCATCAGGTATAAGAAACAAACTATACAAATTAAACACATATATCCAAGCCAGAAAACATAAGACAGATCTAAAAATGGCAGAAAAATATGGAGGCCAGTATTTACATAGTATGGTTAAAAGATAAAATAGACAATAGAGCAAGTAGGATTTAAATAGACCAAAAGGAATCAAACAGTGAAAAATTGGAAAAATGAAAAGAGGTGTCCCATAGGGTACAAAGAAACAAAGAAGAGGAAAAGAGAGAGAGAGAGGATGGGGGGGGGGGGGGTGACAAGGGGGAAGAAGAGCTAGAGAGGTAATAAAGATAAAGCAGGAAAGAATAGGGATAGGACACAGAAAAGAAATGGAGAGGAGTGATTAAAGAAAAGAGTTTAATCCTCTCGGTTGGAGAGTACCAAAATGGGCTATGAGTCGGTTCTCCAAAGCTACCCGACTGTGGGTATCAGAGAAACAAGAAATGTTATCTGTTATTTCTTTTTTCTAAAAGTGTTCTGTTAAATCCTGTAGTCATTGGGTGAATGCAAACAACTTAGAATATTAAGAAGACATCAACTGCACTGAAAAATTAATTCAGAGAAACCTACGCAGCAACATTTGGCAAAAGGCTACTGAAAAAATGAAGCAGAAGAGTCGACTCCCTTATTTCAAGCAGTAATAAATGAAGTCAGTGCTATCTGTTTAGATACTTTACCAACTCTTTCAGTTTCCTATATATATAATGGTTTATTGGGGGACTGGTTGGTCTTGGGGCAAGATGCCAGCCTCGAGACAAGAGAGGTTGTGGGTTCAAATCTCGGCTGCACCAGTTCTGATTTTTATTTATGATCTCTCTCTGCGGCAACCACCCCTGGTCTCAGCATCAAGACCAGGCTTAAAACGTCAATTACTCATGGACGGAAAAATATGAGAACCTCCGAAGACGGAGTTATCTGCCTGTGCGGCAAGGGACCCCTGTGCACATGGCTGCCAGGGAAAAACGGATTATCACGCAAAATTCAGTTCCTAGTCTCTAGAGACTTCATCAGAGGTAAAAGTTGGCGAACACCAACAAAAAAAAAAAGGTTTATCCAGGATTTCCTATTCATTCTGGATTATTGAGAGTCTACCGTATATGGTGGGGACTTTGTAAACTGGCAAGGAACAACATAATAAACCATTGGCAGCCAAGCTGGTTGATGACACAGCGTTTAATTATGCAGCAATCTTGAGGTACTTTTCAATTTTTAACTGCCAAGTGTTCTTTAACATGCACAGAGTGCACATACAATCTCCTGTTTCTCTGCTGTTCTCTGATAGAGTTAGACATTGGATCACACCACTATGAAACTGAAAAAGAGTAAAGTCATGAAGAAACCATGGATTTTATGAGAACCCTGTCATGAGATTCAAACCCAGGACTCCTTGTCTGACATCTGCAAACACCTTGCTTCTAGAACCAACCAGTGACACCCCTCCCCCACCACCCCAATTGAAATTGTATTCAATTTATTTTGGGGAGGACAGGTCTACATACATTTGACCACCTACTCTCCACTGCATAAATAAGTAGTGCATGTAACCAGAAAGCTACACGAGCCATAAATATTTACTCTCATCAACTATTTAAAAAGAATATAAAAAAGGGGGCTCCACTTGCATTGAAACAGTCCTGTTAAATAATAAATCAGTAGATATCTATTGCTTTGCCTTGCTAAACTTAAAGGGGATATGGAATTAGTTGACCCTATTTTCCAGGCATGTCGTAAGAGGTGACAAAGGAGGTTGATTGATGGCTTGACAAGCTGTTATTGTAAAAAGTGTTGTTATGGAAACAGAGCCATAAGTTTTGGAAGCAGTGATCTCTGCAATATGTACCATTTTGGCACGCAAGGTTTCTGTTTTTTGAGATTGTGGTTCTGCCCTATGTGCCGTCTTCGGCTCGAAATGACAATAGATAGATATCTATTCATATTTGCCACAGTTAACTTTATATTACGATACCTATCAGAGAGTCACATTGTTAACTTTACATTCATCAAAATTATGAACACTAATTGTTACATTTTGGAGTTAGGAAAATTATATTTTCTTTGAACTTTTGCTACAAAGATTTGTGTTTACCGAAGAAGAGACACGGGAATTGGATGCTGTAATCATTTCTTGGGTTAGGTTAAATTTATGGCCGGAAATTCAACCCCATGGTGCCGTGGCTACCACAGGTGTTATTTTGTTTACTGACACATTGACCGTCAGCCCAGCCAGTATGTTCACCTTCCTCGTAGTGTCGTTCATTGTCTATCCCACATTACAAATGTTTGTTTGATGTCTCACTGGCAACCGAAGAGATTTCCCCCATCCGAAGGGAAAAAAAACATTTCTTGCCTGGCAAAATTGATTAAATAAAAAACACCAGCATTTGTATTTTTACGATAGCTTTGTACTTTTGATGAAGCGCATGTGGTGTTTGAAACATAAAATCATACATCAAAGAAATCAAATCCAAAACTCATGGGTCAGCATAAGTAATAATTAGGAAGTATAGGGAGGGGTAGCCTCACAGCAGCTTACTAAAAGTAATCTCGGAAGGGAAAATACAAGGTAAAAGAGACAGAGGCAGACCAAGACTAACATCAAAAGATGGACAAGTCAGCCTATGACATGACAACCTCCACCATCAAAGCAAGAAACAGAAAAGAATGGCGCTCCATGGTAGCCAACTTTTGATGCGGAGACGACACTCAATGATGGGGGGGGGGGGGGGGGGAGAGAAGAGGAATTTTGCCAGTTGCAAACTGTCAAATTAATTCCAATAATTTGTATTTTGAGGTGGTCACAGTCCGGGGTTAATTTGGTTGTAACAAACCGATGTCATTCCATTATCATATTCATTATGTCAGATAATGTTGTAGATTCCAGTAAGATATAAGTATCCAGTATGAGTGCTACTTACTGTGTATCAATAAGGAAGTAGTTGACCAGCAGAACCAGGCTGCAGGAAATGCCAAGAAGAGCAAATGGGTTGATCCGAGGCAGTAGGAGCTTACTCAAGCCAGGGACAAACGAGCACAAACTGTTAGAAGCATACAAATATGTTGTATGAGTTCAAGTGCAAATGGTCACCACAATCATAATTCCACACTGAATTTATACCAGTGACATAATCTTCCTCCACCACTCTTTAACTCCACATTAAATTATAACACTAATTCTAGAAGACTAACTCCACATTAAATTATAACACTAATTCTAGAAGACAAACTCCACATTAAATTATAACACTAATTCTAGAAGACAAACTCCACATTAAATTATAACACTAATTCTAGAAGACAAACTCCACATTAAATTATAACACTAATTCTAGAAGACAAACTCCACATTAAATTATAACACTAATTCTAGAAGACAAACTCCACATTAAATTATAACACTAATTCTAGAAGACAAACTCCACATTAAATTATAACACTAATTCTAGAAGACAAACTCCGCATTAAATTATAACACTAATTCTAGAAGACAAACTCCGCATTAAATTATAACACTAATTCTAGAAGACAAACTCCACATTAAATTATAACACTAATTCTAGAAGACAAACTCCACATTAAATTATAACACTAATTCTAGAAGACAAACTCCACATTAAATATAACACTCATTCTAGAAGACAAACTCCACATTAAATTATAACACTAATTCTAGAAGACAAACTCCACATTAAATTATAACACTAATTCTAGAAGACAAACTCCACATTAAATATAACACTCATTCTAGAAGACAAACTCCGCATTAAATTATAACACTAATTCTAGAAGACAAACTCCACATTAAATTATAACACTAATTCTATAAGACAAACTCCACATTAAATATAACACTAATTCTAGAAGACAAACTCCACATTAAATTATAACACTAATTCTAGAAGACAAACTCCACATTAAATTATAACACTAATTCTAGAAGACAAACTCCACATTAAACATAATCTTCATACCTTGGAGTGTTCTACACTCCCCACCACTGGCCCCTAAACAGAACATTAACAATGGGAGACAGACTCCACACTAAGATGAAAGATAGAGCCCCAAGGTGTATAAGGAACGTGGTTTTTAGCTTATTTTAATTTTAATATTAGAACATTTTTGGGCAAAGCAATGTGGTCAGCACAATGCCAGTGCTCTTTTTCTTCCGAACAAAAATCTGGTACCCATTTAAAGCTGGGTGAACTGTCAATCAGGATAAAAACCTGACATCTTCTCTGAGTTGGACCAGTTCACTTTCTAATCACTGCTCCACCACATCTTCCACTATATTCACACTATAAGGGGGCTTATTACTGGAATCTTTAGTTATGTCCCTTGTTTTAGCGAATTTAAGGCAGCGCACAGATGACGATAAAACAGTGACATCATCGTAAGATATAGTTTCTGAAATGTTTTTTAAAATACATCTTCTGCAAACACCTATAGTAAAATTTAATTATATTAAGTTGACAATTTGATGTTATTCTCTTTTATAGCATATAAAATAAACTATATCCATCTATTGACCTTTCAAGCTGTAGCTGGCCCATAGGGCATAGACCCAGATACTCTTTCTCTTATCTAAATTTTTATTCTAGCAGTTTTCAATCCTTCTAAAGATATTTTATCAAATCGCACCATTTGTCTCTGTTCTGTGCAAGCAGATCTATCTCATTGAGGTAGCCAATTCCTGCTGATCTTGCCTCGCTGATCAATGTTCTTCTCAGTGTCTCTCTGGGTCTTCCTCTTTTTCTCTTATCTGTTGTTTCCCACATGAGGGCTTGCTTTGTTATTCGGTTATTATCTCTCCTCATCACATGTCCAAAATATGACGATCATCTTTTCTTGATTACTGAAGATATTAGTGGTTGATTGGCGATTTCTCTAATTTCTTAGTTTTTGTTTAATTCGTTCAACGCTATACCAACTATTTTCTTTAGACATTTATTTTTGAATGCGTTCAACTTTGTTTCTATATCTCTTGTTGTTTTCCAGCTCTCACATGCATATGTAAGGGTAGATAGTACATTTGATTTGAACAGTCTAAGTTTTGTGTTTGTGCTGATGAGTTTTGATTTCCACAACTTTTCAAGGCTTCTGAAAGACATTGCTGCTTTAGCTCTTCTGTCTAAAATAAACTATTAATAATTTATAATGACATTTTTAGAGGGCAGCTGATCTGTAATTTTCACGCATGCACACAGTTAACTCGACCTAGAGATCTTGTATTGCTACTGTGTTCTTAGAAGAAGAATTAATGCTTTATTTAAATAACTACACGGCAGCGAGACACCATTAAAAATATAAATAAATTGTCACCTACATAGTTCTTACAGGTTTTATTTTTGAATCTCTCTGCCACATAGCTTTCTCATCATCATGTTTAAATATGTAGGTCAGGCTGACTTTTTTTTACAAACAACGGTTATGATTGGTGGTGACTAATTTAAAACTATTTCCCTTAACCTAAGTGAACATTGTCAATGGTGACTAATTTAAAACTATTTCCCTTAACCTAAGTGAACATTGTCAATGGTGACTAATTTAAAACTATTTCCCTTAACCTAAGTGAACATTGTCAATGGTGACTAATTTAAAACTATTTCCCTTAACCTAAGTGAACATTGTCAATGGTGACTAATTTAAAACTATATCCCTTAACCTAAGTGAACATTGTCAATGGTGACTAATTTAAAACTATTTCCCTTAACCTAAGTGAACATTGTCAATGGTGACTAATTTAAAACTATATCCCTTAACCTAAGTGAACATTGTCAATGGTGACTAATTTAAAACTATTTCCCTTAACCTAAGTGAACATTGTCAATGGTGACTAATTTAAAACTATTTCCCTTAACCTAAGTGAACATTGTCAATGGTGACTAATTTAAAACTATTTCCCTTAACCTAAGTGAACATTGTCAATGGTGACTAATTTAAAACTATTTCCCTTAACCTAAGTGAACATTGTCAATGGTGACTAATTTAAAACTATTTCCCTTAACCTAAGTGAACATTGTCAATGGTGACTAATTTAAAACTATTTCCCTTAACCTAAGTGAACATTGTCAATGGTGACTAATTTAAAACTATTTCCCTTAACCTAAGTGAACATTGTCAATGGTGACTAATTTAAAACTATTTCCCTTAACCTAAGTGAACATTGTCAATGGTGACTAATTTAAAACTATTTCCCTTAACCTAAATGAACATTGTCAATGGTGAAACTTCACAGAACAATAAATGGAATATTAAATGATTAGTTCAGATTATTAGTATTTTCATCTTAGAAAAGCAAAAACATGCAACAGTAACAGGGAATTTTTATGTAATTTTGTATGACATTTTGGGTCAGCCCCCATCGCAGTGCAGTCACGTAATGATTTTGCAAAATGCTTGCAGAGTTATCCACAAAGGCAGAACTAAAGTAGTCATCAATATATAGAAAACAAGGCCCACGACTAAACAGAACATTGACACTAGGAGACATGCTCCACCACAACTTTAACTCCACACTAAACAGAACACTGATAATGTTTCTGATGTCAAGCCGTTTCAAAATGCTAGTAATTTTGTTACATCATTGCATTTCCATACTCCTTAAATTATTTGTCTTTTTATCTCTACAATGTAGAAAAAAAGATAAATGAAGCTTTTACAATTCTTTGACCCTCTCTCTCCTTCTTTCTTCCTCTGTCCATGCCTAGACCTAGAGCCAGTAAGCCGAATGCCATACCTTTCACTCATGTCCGTGACATGTTCCTGCAGCCAGCTGGAACTGGAAGCATCAATGACATGATTAAAGGCCCTATTTTTGACAGCATAGATGACTGACAGGTGTATGACCAGGCCAAATGCCATCCCCACCAGCAGTCTGCCACTGAAACAAAAACAATATTATCTTCTGTCACATCCAGCTGTGTCACAAAATGTTACCTCCTAAATCTGATATCTGACATTTGAAAGGTCACAACAATGATAATACATTACACTAGCAACAATATAAACATTAATATTCAGAATAAAGTCTAATGTAGTCGAGGACAAAAAATACCAAAAAAATAGAAGAAAAGAGCCCTGTCACACTATGTGGCATATAGTGAATAATGCCCATATTTTTTACAGACATTCAGCACATTATTTTTGGAGCAATATGGTCAATATTACGCCCATGCCACCTTTCTTTCCCAGAAAAATCTGGTGACTTTTAAGGCTGGGTGAAACTGGATGCCATCGATCAGGATCGAAATAGATCTCATGTCCTTAGTAGTCAAGTTCACTAACCACTGAGCTATCATGGCTCCTCAGTCGAGGACAAGCTAACACTAAATAGATGGGAAAGTAGAAATTTTATTATATCATCTGTGAATATTTTAGAAAATGCAGCTGGAACTGGCAGTACATTCAGTCAAGATGTTTCACAGACTTCATGCTGTTTGTAGTTTAAGATTGGTTTATTCTCTTATGGTCTTATATCTTAGTGTTCAAACATTTCATCTGGCTCAGATTGAAAAAATGCTCCCATTATTTTAGCAAGTCTAGCCTTACCCAGTCCTGTCCTATTCTACATTTGCCCTATCCATGTAAGCTATGAAGAGTTATGGGAAACTGCAGTTTTATATACTAGTTTAGGTGTGGTGCATTAGCCCATGCTGCTTAAGGATTTCTGTGATGCTACTGCCTCTTTGGTCTTCATCATGGTTTGAAGCCAGGTCACCTACTGCTGCACAAGAAGGGTGGTAACAGTTTAAGCCACATTCTCATGAAACGGCCAAACCACCTCATTTTTTGTTTTACATTTTTTAATGTTGATATTACTACAACAATTTACTAACCCTGCCATTTTCATTCTGTCTCTTCTGGTGAGATTAATGATTTTTCTCAAAGTTTCTCATTTATTTTTCTCAAAGTTTCTCATTTATTTTTCTCAAAGTTTCTCATTTATTTTTCTCAAAGTTTCTTATCTCACATACTACAATCTTCCTCTCTCATACTACAATCTTCCTCTCTCACACTACAATCTTCCTCTCTCATCTCACTATGATCTTCTTCTCTTGCACCTTCGATAGGGAGCAGGTATGACAGTGATAATAGAGGGGTGACAAGAACACATTATTTACAATTTGGCACTCAGTTGCTATCTGATGTGTGTGGGGTCATCCATTGTTATGACAATAGATGAAATGTAGCTGTGCTTGTTTTCTGACATTTTATTTCAGTAAATAGACAAGTCATTAATTCTTCTTCTCAGCGTTCACACATTAAGTGGGCATGAATGCGCTGACACACAGCGATATCTGCGTCTTTCAGCCTGACACATCTGTCTTCAGCATGGATGAGTAGCTTGGACAGTGACCATTTTAGCCTGCTCTTTTCAACTTTAAATTGCCAAGGGGTCTTTTTAACGAGTGAACATGGGCCCTCCTGTTTTTTGCAGTTTCCTGAGAGAGCTTAACAGCGAATCTCACTACACAGAGACAAGGGAAGGGTAAAGCCACAGAGAAACCATGGGTTAGATTTTAAAAATATTCCCACCGCCTGTGACGGGAATCAAACACAGGAAGCTTCTGTCCAGAAGCCGACGCCCTACCTCTAGACCACACAGTCCCCTAACATTAATTCCAAATACAGGACATTAAAAGAGGGATAAGAAAAAATAATCTTACGTGTGAACCTCTGGTGGAAACAGCAAACACTCAACACTGAAAAGATGAGATAAAAAGATGGATTACTGCAACATTATGTCATGATTGATCGCTTTGCTCTATGTTGGTATCTTTGTGTAAAGCTGGAATAAATTGGTAAACATTCTCATATTCAGTTGTTGCTTTTTGTTTTGTTTTTCTTATTGTTCTTATTGTACTACCAGGAAAAAAAAGAAGTTTATGCTACAATTTGAGAGCCGCCATAGCTCACTGGTTAGTGAACTGGACTACAAAGGACAAAAGGTCAGGTTTGACCTGATCGACAGCTTCCAAGTTCACCCAGCCTTAAATGGGTACCGGATTTTTTCTGGGAAAGTAAAGCGGCATAGGCGTAATACCGAGCACATTACCCCAAAAATCATGTACCGAAGGTCTATAAAAATTATGGTCACTAACACCATATTCCCTATACCCACTTGGCGTGATGGGACTTTTTATTTTTTTTTAATGCTAGAATTTGTCAATATTTATGCACTTCTTTACCCAGTAGCCGCGATAGCTCAGTGGTTAGTGAACTGGACTACAAAGGGCAAGGGGTAGGGTTTGATACCAACCGACGGCTTCCGGGTTCACCCAGCCTTTAATGGGTACTGGATTTTTTTCTGGGAAAGTGAAGCGGCACGGGCGTAATACCGACCACATTACCCTAAAAATCATGTGCCGAAGGTTTGTAAAATTTATGGTCACTAACACCATATTCCTAATAAACCACTTGGCGTGACGGGGGTACTTTACTTTTTTTTTTTCTTTACCCAGTATGTCAGTTCTCAACAGGCCTTAACTTAGGTCTGCTTCTCTGATCTCTACCAGTTTGAAGTCACCAGTGAAGAGCTTTATTTCCACACAAGAAATATCATCCAAGTTAGAAGCTGTCTACACAAGGTCTTACTTGTCAAGTGTTCATATTCTAAACATAAGTTATCCAACACCAGATGTTATCTGTACACAGGAGTTAACAAACAGAAATAAATAAATAAAAGTGATAAATTGTGACATGTGCCACACTCACCTTTCTTTGATGATAAAGAAGGCACCGAGTAGTGCCAGCATCGTACAGGAAAATACCGCTAGCACTTCAAAACGTTCATACCTGGACACAAGAAATACTATTGTTTAATTAGTGCACTGATAAATGCAATTCATGAACAACATAAAGAAAAACAATAATACAGCAGTGGTGTTTAAGGATGTTGCTATATTATTTATAATAAATCTGCAGACAAAGTGCATTAACAAGTATAACTTAGGATTCAGCAAGACCAAAGGGCTGCCCAGTAGATAGCAATGGAATTCAGCACATTCTGTAGGAGGCAAAGTCACCTCCCAGTAGATAGCAATGGAATTCAGTACATTCTGTAGGAGGAAAGTCACCTCCCAGTAGATAGTAATGGAATTCAGTACATTCTGTAGGAGGCAAAGTCACCTCCCAGTAGATAGCAATGGAGTTCAGCACATTCTGTAGGAGGCAAAGTCACCTCCCAGTAGATAGTAATGGAATTCAGTACATTCTGTAGGAGGCAAAGTCACCTCCCAGTAGATAGCAATGGAATTCAGCACATTCTGTAGGAGGCAAAGTTGCCTCCCAGTAGATAGCAATGGAATTCAGCACATTCTGTAGGAGGCAAAGTCACCTCCCAGTAGCAGGGCTGTAAGTGGTCAGCAACCCACAGCTGATGGCTTGTGAGACGATCGGTGAACCAAAACCACCCAAACTCTACTCCACCTCTCTGTGGTGCCTCAGTAACAGACTAACCTGTCTAGTCTGGCCAAACGATTAGGGATTGAAGAGGGAAGACAACCCAGTACTCAAAAATAACGTGCTGAAGTCGGATAAGTTTGAGCTAAAAGTCGCAAATATCAGTTTTACTGCAAACCACAACACAAACATGTCCACTTAAGGATGGATGATGATGATGATGATGTGTATTCCTTTAGTCATCGGGCGAACACAAGCAAGCAAATAAGCACATTCTGTCTCTGCATCGATGAAGTGTTCCAACTTACTGCTCTTCTTCTTCTGTTTGGGGTAGTTTCTGGAGCTGACATTCCAACAAATTATTACATTTAGTAACAAATACAAATACATTACTTATGTCTTCTTTTCTGCTGCCTAAACTATTCCCTTTTATTTATTTTTGTTGTTGCTATTTGCATCAGATGGTAGATGTACAACAGAGGAGAGATGCAGAATGGCTCATACAAAAGCAGCTTTCCAAAAAATGGAGGAAGATACTGTGCAATCCATTTTTGACAATAGAAACAAGAAAAAGAGTTTTTTAAATGTTATGTAGAACCAGTCTTAACATATGGATGTGAATCATGGACAATAGGACAACAGACAAGAAAATTACTGGAGTCTGTAGAAATGTGGTTTTACAGAAGAATGTTGAGAATACCATGGACAGCTAAGATGAGTAATGAAAACGTTCTGAAAGAGTCAGAAGCAAAAAGAGAGCTAATTTCCAACATTAGGAAGAAACAATTATCATTTTTTGGCCGTGTAATGTGAAGAGAACAACTGGAGTATATTGTAACAACTGGGAAAATTGAGGGACGAAGCGATAGAGGGAAGCAAAGAGAAAAGATACCAGACAGCTTAAGAGAATGGCATGGCAGAAGGTCAACAACAGAAATGATAAATAAATGTCGGGATGGAATGTTTTGGAGAGACATGATCACCTACGCCAGCAGGCACAGTACTTGATGATGATGGTTGCTATTTGGTAATATGTCAAAATAATACTTCAAGCAAACTCCTATGTCAGCCAACAATGCCCTAATCTAAGACAACACATTTCATATACATAGAAATTTTAAATTCATATGCGAATAAATATATATTTTTTCCCATATCTGTTCTCTTCAAGATGTTATTTTGTGTTACAGCAGTGAAGCTGCATTACCTACACCTTAGACCCAACACTTCATCATCAAGATTATTTATTGAGGCCAACTTTACCTGCCCTCTTCAATCACCACTCTCTTGACCTGACTGAGTATTTAATTTTTGGGATCATGACATGAAGTTGGAGCATGGTCTTGATCAGCTCTGATTTGCTAACCCTGACAATAGCATTAAACTAAAGACTGCTGACTGCTATCAGCTAGAAACTATATTCTTACTACTTTCTCTTGTATTAAGCTCTCTCCTGGTTTATTTCAGATACAAACATAAAGGTTGATCTACAGTAGGGAATCATAGAAGGAAGAGGTATGTACTACAGCACTCAGAAAAAAATGACAAATAAACAACAACAGAAAAAAAAACAAAGAACAATATATGGTCCGAAGCAGGATCGAACCCGTACTCCATGGCACTGCGCCTTGCCACGAGAAGCTGAACGCTTAAGAACACTACCACTCAGCTAACTAAAAAATTAGCTATTGCGGACAATGTCTTACACGAAGGCGTTCTCATGACTATAGCATAGGGTTACGATCACAGCTCGGGAATAAATTGTATTTTTATACTTCCCTATTAAGGCAAGTATCTCCCAGTAGGGCAGAATACTTGTGTTGCAGACAAACATAAAGGTTGATTACAGTAGTTATATAATACTTTCTGTTAACAATTAACAATAACACTCAATGTTCGGAGGTGGACGTAACATCAGTACAACAGCACTTTTGATTGTTACAAATTAAAGACTCACCCAAATGAGAAAGCACTGGCTGGCTGTTGTGTCTGAACCCAGACACTTAACAGGCAAGTGATCAGGCTGGTGGAGAGTAAGAAGCATGAATGATGTTGTGGCCACACAAAATACACACAGTTATTCATTCACATAGATCCTAGCATATATACTCACTCTACATATTTGTCAGAACATCTTTATTCACTCAAATAACTCTCTCACTCTTTCATTCACAACCCACAGGTATTCTTCAGTTACTACTACCTCACACACAGTCACTCAAAGTTAAGCCAGTGATTTAGCTAAGCCATACCTTCGTCATTTCTAGTTTTCTCTAACATTAATGTAAAAAAATTGGCAACACATATCTTTTGATTATAGTTTTATTGTTTTACATCTAGAGGATTGATTACTTATAGAAGCTTTTTTTTTTGTTAGTCATTGAGCTCTGTTATTTTGTTAGTCATTGAGCTCTGTTATTTTGTTAGTCATTGAACTCTGTTTGTTATTATGTTAGTCATTGAGCTCTGTTTGTTATTTTGTTAGTCTTTGAGCTCTGTTATTTTGTTAGTCTTTGAGCTCTGTTATTTGTTAGTCATTGAGCTCTGTTTGTTATTTTGTTAGTCATTGAGCTCTGTTTGTTATTTTGTTAGTCATTGAGCTCTGTTATTTTGTTAGTCACTGAGCTCTGTTATTTTGTTAGTCATTGAGCTCTATTTGTTATTTTGTTAGACATTGAGCTCTGTTTGTTATTTTGTTAGTCATTGAGCTCTGTTATTTTGTTAGTCATTAAGCTCTGTTTGTTATTTTGTTAGACATTGGGCTCTGTTATTTTGTTAGTCATTAAGCTCTGTTTGTTATTTTGTTAGACATTGGGCTCTGTTTGTTATTTTGTTAGTCATTGAGCTCTGTTTGTTATTTTGTTAGACATTGAGCTCTGTTTGTTATTTTGTTAGTCATTGAGATCTGTTATTTTGTTAGTCATTAAGCTCTGTTTGTTATTTTGTTAGTCATTGAGCTCTGTTATTTAGTTAGTCATTGAGCTCTGTTATTTAGTTAGTCATTGAGCTCTGTTATTTAGTTAGTCATTAAGCTCTGTTATTTTGTTAGTCATTGAGCTCTGTTATTTAGTTAGTCATTGAGCTCTGTTATTTTGTTAGTCATTGTGCTCTGTTATTTTGTTAGTCATTGAGCTCTGTTATTTTGTTAGTCATTGAGCTCTGTTATTTTGTTAGTCATTGAGCTCTGTTATTTTGTTAGTCATTGAGCTCTGTTATTTAGTTAGTCATTAAGCTCTGTTATTTAGTTAGTCATTGAGCTCTGTTATTTAGTTAGTCATTGAGCTCTGTTATTTAGTTAGTCATTGAGCTCTATTATTTTGTTAGTCATTGAGCTCTGTTATTTAGTTAGTCATTGAGCTCTGTTATTTAGTTAGTCATTGAGCTCTGTTATTTTGTTAGACATTGAGCTCTGTTTCTTATTTAGTTAGTCATTGAGCTCTGTTATTTTGTTAGTCATTGAACTTTGCTGTTTGGTTAGTCACTCAACTTTATTTTACCAAAGATCTTTGTACATAGAGAATCTAGAATTACTGATCTAGACCAACCACTTGAATTTGCATGGTGATCAAAAGATCATAGAGAAGATATATGTGTTGCCTGATTCTGTTGTGGGTCTTTTTTTTTTTTTTTTTTTTTTTGTGTAACATGTTCCAAATAGTACATGCACAAAACCCGATGCAGCATATCAAGACAGATACAGCATTTTGTAAAGTGAGAAAAATTGTAAAAAAACTTGTCTTTGTCAAATGAAGCAAATAATGAGTTCTGCCAAAACAGGAATAGCCCTGAAATATGGAAATGAATACTCGATAATAAGATAGGGGACAAGAAAATCTTTGGGAGATACCAGAAATGTATCTGTGAAATACCTAAAGACTGGAAAGAAGGTTATATGATCAAACTACCAAAGAAAGGAAGTTTACAGGAGTGCACAAATTATAAGGGAATTATGCTACTATCAGTGCCAGGAAAAATATTAAGCAGAATCATTCTGGAGAGACTAAAAGAGGCTGCAGAGAAACATTTGAGAGATGAACAAGCAGGTTTTAGGAAGAACAGATCATGTGCTGATCAAATAACTACTCTATGTATAATAGTTGAACAAAGTTTAGAACTAAAATCCCCACTTCATATTGGATTCATAGATTACGAAAAGGCATTTGCTAGTTTAGACAGAGGAATGCTTTGGAAGTTGCTGAGTCATTATGGAATCCCCATAAAGTTTATTAACCTGATAAAAACAATGTATGAAGGAACGAAATGTAGTGTGGTGCATGAAGGACAGCTTACAGAGCATTTGAAATAAGAAAAGGAGTAAGGCAGGGATGCCTTCTGTCTCCATTTCTCTTTCTACTGGCCATAGATTGGATTATGAAAATAACTCAAAACAACAGAAATGGAATCAAATGGTCACTGACCAAACAACTTGATGATTTAGACTTTGCTGATAACATAGCTCTCCTATCACACAGCCATCAACAGATGCAGGATAAAATGAGTATACTTGATGAGAGATCACAACAGCTAGGACTGAACATTAATAGAGATAAGACCAACATTATGAGAATTAATACAGTTGGCAATAACCAAACAAAACTAGGAGAAATACCTCTATTAGATGTACAATCTTACATATATCTGTGCAGTAATATAGATAAAGAGGGAGGAACAGAAAATGATACCAAAATAAGGATATCAAAAGCAAGAGGAGCTTTCATTGCACTGGGAAACATATGGAAATCCAAAGAAATTAGGTTAAATACAAAAATAAAAATTTTCAACTCAAATGTTAAGGCGATCCTATTATATGGCTGTGAAACATGGAGAACAACAAAATTGACAATCACGAAGATACAGACTTTCATTAATGGATGCTTACGCAGAATAAAAGGATGGAAATGGCAGGACAAAATCACTAATATAGAATTATGGAAATGTACCAGTCAAACACCAGTGGATAAAGACGATGGCGCTGGATAGGACACACACTACGGAAGCCAACTGAGAGTATTACACAACAGGCCCTTTTTTGGAATTCCCAGGGGAAAAGACAAAGAGGAAGACCAAGGAATTCTTGGAGAAGACAGATAGAAGCAGAGATGAAGATGATGGGGAAGACATGGAATGATCTTAAAAGAATGGCAAAAACAGAACGACTTGGAAAGTGTTTGTTGAAGACCTATGCTCCAGTGGGAGCTAAAAAGGTAGAAGAAGAAGAAATGTATCTCTGCAGGAGAATGTTAAGAATGCCATAAACTGCTAAGAAGAGTAATGAAGGTGTTATAATGGAGGCCAAAACAAGAACTGAAGCTTATTACTAGCATCAGAAGGAAACATTTATTATCTTTGGGTTGGCCGTGGAAAAAGTGGAATGCTGGGGCATATCGTAACAACAGGACAGGTTGAAGGAAGAAGAGAAACAGAGGAATAGTGAGAACATATAATGGGCATCTTTGAAAGATGGCCTAGTAGGATATCATCAGATTGAATTGATATACACAAAAGAAGTGATATAAAGTTGTGGAGACATTATCAGCAAGCATTACACTTGAAGAGGAGGAGGAGAAGAAGTGAGGATGACGAAGAAGGAGAGGAAGAAAATAAGAAGAAAAAGAGAGGAAGAAAATATATAAATGAACATCCCTTTTCATTACAGTTAGACTACACTCAATTACAAATAAAACAAACTACAGTGTCATTTATATTTTTGCTATCAGGATGAGAAAAGAAATGAACAAAAAAATATTAACCCAGCCACATTGTTTTTTTTGTTCATTTTGATAAATGATGTCAAGACATGTTAGCACCAAAATGAACAAATGTCAACGACTGACCTGAGAATGTCAAATATCATGAGGAAACTGAAGGCCGTCAGAGCTGAGGAGAAATATGGCAGACATTTTGAATATGGTCGCACATGTTTGTGAAAAGCATACGAAGACATAAGTCATGATATTTAACACAAGTACTATCTTTACGTCACATAGTACCATTGCTGGTGTATGTCGGGGGGCAACGATAGAATCAGAGGGATAAAGGCTGCTTGGTCAAAGTAGTCGCCACGACGTGTGAGACTGGATTTTTATTTCACCCCTGATAGAAAAAATCCTTTCTGTCTATCACGGGCTTTGACACCGTATGCCAGCTTTTCAGCCAGCGGAATAGTAGTATTAGTCGCATGGCCACACGCACCACTTTACATGAGTGAGACGTGCAAATAAATTAAGTATCCTGGACATCAGGTCACACACAGAATTAATGATAGGTCTTGTGGCGTGTGATGTAGCTGCTATGATGGGGCCTGCATTGGCTTTTTTTGGTTTGGATCCTTCAATGAGTTTTAATAGACTGGCACGGGCGATTGAGTAATTATGGAGATCTTCATCATGCTTTGAAGCTAGGTCACCTACTGTTGCAGGAGGTCTTCATCATGCTTTGAAGCTAGGTCACCTACTGTTGCAGGAGGTCTTCGTCATGCTTTGAAGTTAGGTCACCTACTGTTGCAGGTGGTCTTCATCATGCTTTGAAGTTAGGTCACCTACTGTTGCAGGAGATCTTCATCATGCTTTGAAGTTAGGTCACCTACTGTTGCAGGAGATCTTCATCATGCTTTGAAGTTAGGTCACCTACTGTTGCAGGAGATCTTCATCATGCTTTGAAGTTAGGTCACCTACTGTTGCAGGAGGTCTTCATCATGCTTTGAAGCTAGGTCACCTACTGTTGTAAGAGGTCTTCATCATGCTTTGAAGCTAGGTCACCTACTGTTGTAAGAGGTCTTCATCATGCTTTGAAGCTAGGTCACCTACTGTTGTAAGAGGTCTTCATTATGCTTTGAAGTTAGGTCATCTACTGTTGCAGGAGGTCTTCATCATGCTTTGAAGCTAGGTCACTTGTTGCAGGTCTTCATCATGCTTTGAATTAGGTCACCTACTGTTGCAGGAGATCTTCATCATGCTTTGAAGCTAGGTCACCTACTGTTGCAGGTCTTCATCATGCTTTGAAGTTAGGTCACCTACTGTTGCAGGAGATCTTCATCATGCCTCTTGTGTGTTGTTTTTGTATACTTATATTTGTTATATTGTACCCGATGAATACTTTTGCCGAAACGTCGTAGTTTGTGTCATCTATTCTTAGGTGCAGCTGCTTAATGCCACTTTATGTTATATATTTTCTGCAGCTCTACTGGCGGCCTCAAATAATATTTTGTCTATTGTATGTAATATAATATATTATACATTTGTGTGCTTATCTCTGTAGCCCAAATTAAGTTGACACATTAACCCTATAAAATGCTCAGATCGGAGATATTCTCAGAGCAGCATGGCATGTCAGACCATGTGTGAGCACCTATGGATATGTTCGGAGTGCAGTGATGATAACTCAATACCAAGTGTACAAAGATTCACTTTGTCTAAGGAGAATCTCACAGTGCACCACCCTCATACAATTTTTGTTAGAGAAAAATGTCAACTACTGTACTCACAGAAACTTTGAAGAAAAACAATGGTTTCAATAAAATTGATGTTTATACAGGGTATCCATAAAGCACATTACCTTTGGCATCACAAACGATGGAAATCATATTGAAGACGTTATATTCTAATTTAATAAAATGTTAATAAATTTAATTTCTTGAAAATATGTATTTTTGCCTGTGTGTCCAGACTTTAGGGACACTCTGTAGTAAAATCAAGTAGCCAAACTTAAAAACTAAACTATAAAGTCATCATCATCATGTGCCATACCAGTTGGCATAGGTGATTATGTCCTTCCACAATTTTCTATCCAAAGTGCATATATCAGTTCTGTTGTTGACTATTTTCTTGCCATGTTACCAAGCTAACTAGTATCTTCTCTCTTTGTCACCCATGATCTCTTTCCCTTTGGCAGTTGTGAACAAGTATTCATGCTCTTCTCATGATGTGCTTCAAAAATGTTGATTGTTTCTCTCTTTAAGAGCTCCCTTTTTGTGCCGGCTTCTTTGAGAAAGTCCTTATTGGTATTTTTAGCTGTCCAGGGAACTTTCAACATTCTTCACTTCAAACTATATAAGGTCAGGCTGTATAAACCAGAGCAAGCTACTCAAACAAAGAAAGGGCCAGCCATACCCATGCTACTTGTAGTGTGTGACCAGTAGAGCAGCACCGCTGTGGACATGGTGGTCAGTGCCAGGAAATACATGATCTTCTTGGCCTACAGGAGGGAAAACAAAGTAGATCCAGAAATAATGTCAATAATTGTTACAAGCAATTATAGAATTCTATATTTTAGAACAAAACATGTTTCAACTGTAGATGAAACCACGTAGCCAGTTCTATATATCTAATGTCCTTTTGAACCGAAGATGGCGCATAAAGCAGAAATTCTAGTGTCTATTACTGACAATCTTTGTTATTAAGTGTCAGACATTGCACAAGACCAGTTTGTACCTCACCATATGTCCCTAATATGGATCCATTGCTCAACCTTGGTGTGGGAGATTTTGCCTGCTGTTCTTACCTCTCGTCCAGTGTTCTTCTTAGTGCATCTCTAGGTTGGCTTCTTTTCTTTTACCCTCTGTTTTCCATTCTACCCTCTGTTTTCCATTCTACCCTCTGTTTTCCATTCTACCCTCTGTTTTCCATTCTACCCTCTGTTTTCCATTTTACCCTCTGTTTTCCATTCTACCCTCTGTTTTCCATTCTACCCTCTGTTTTCCATTCTACCCTCTGTTTTCCATTCTATGGCTTACTTTGAGATTCATATAGCCAATGGTATAAATGAAATTATTGCTACTAAGTTTCTCTTAAGTCAGCAAATGTCTGGCCTGTATCGTATCCCAATGCTCTCAAGGTTTCAAGTATCCTTTGACTGTAGATTTGTATTTACTGTATTTTCTGTTTTGTTTTAGATTATTCATTTACTAGAACTTGTCTTTGGTTTTAAAATCGAACAATTAAATGAATCTATGTTCTAAATCATAAAACAACATAAGAGTGTGGTATTGCAGCAACAACTGCTTCATGGTGGCCATGCCATCCAGCCAGACTCAAGAGACAATAGAGTACAAGTGCTTGTGTAAGGTCTTCACAGAGGTTGCGTTTCCTCCCCTTTAAATACATCCACAATCAATGTCTATTTAAATGTGTCAGCTTTCAGGCCAGTGTTTTAGCAAGCTCTTCCCAATCTTGTTGTCTTTACAGATGTCTTTGTTGCTTTAGAGGAGTTTTCCTTTACTTCTTTAGCAGGTGATTGTCTCTCCCTACAGAATGTCTTTGAAAACCCATCCATCCTGATTCTGCACAAGCGGCTTGACCATCTCAGACAATATTGCCAGAAGAGAGTTCACATGTTTGTAATTCCAGAAAATCCCATGCTTCATATTTTCTACTTCTTTCCTTGGTCACATACCAACAAAGCATTTGCTATCGGCTCATTTTAAAGCATGATACTGGGGCCTTCCATAACCATAACATTTTAAAGCATGATACTGGGGCCTTCCATAACCATAAGATTTAGAAGCATGATACTGGGGCCTTCCATAACCATAACATATTAAAGCATGATACTGGGGCCTTCCATAACCATAACATTTTAAAGCATGATACTGGGGCCTTCCATAACCATAACATTTTAAAGCATGATACTGGGGCCTTCCATAACCATAACATTTAGAAGCATCTTATAAAGCAACAATAAAGTTCCTTCACTTAGTGCAGCCTAAACTTAGTCTCAGATAAATAACACTGCTACAAGTTCATTTTGGTTCTTAAATCACTCATATTTTAAGATATGTATCACAATCACACATGTATTTTTTTGGTTCTTAAATCACTCATATTAAAAGATATGTAACACAATCACACATGTATTTTTCTTCTTCCATAACACAAATGTAAAGATATCTTATGACAATAACATATACATTTTTGGTTCTGATATCACACAAATTATAAAACTACTTTAACTTTTACCAACTAGATACACAAATACATGTTTATCCAATAAACTTGTTTTACAAAAATGTGTAAATGACTAATGACTAATTACAAGAATCATGCACACTGCACTCACGGCAGGCACAATGGTTATACATCCTTCCCAACAGATAACATAAAGTATGCACACAATGATAATTCCTGTAGCATGCTAGTCATACAAACTCCCAGCAACACCTCTCCCACTTAAACCCAGCCAGAGCCCCATTCTCATAACTATATCCTACCTCCCCAATCACTGCAGCACTATCAAATCAGGGAGCATTGAGAAACCTCAAAAGACTTTTCTTGCTGAGCTCCAAGATTCCCACCAAGAATACCCTAGAACCATGTTTGTCAACTCTTTCACTGCCATATTCCAGTTCTTATTTTTCTAAATCCTTTGAACCCAGGTTGGACCATAGGGCATCTACAAGAGATCTCCACCCAATCTGGTCTGGAGCAAGCATGGTCAACTCTCGCCAACCTCTGTCATTTCATCATACCTGTCCATCATGGACAACATAGTTCTCTTGTACGTATTTCTGCAGCATTTTGTAATTTTTATGTGTGTAGGTCACTGGCCCAACACCAAACCCTGACCCTGGAGGACTAGTGTCTCTCTTTGTCTGGCACCTATCCTTTGACCTGTCCAGCTTGGATGACCCTGCAGGTAGCTATGTTACTGCCAACATAGTTCTAGGAATCATTGGAACACTCAAACCTCCCACCCCGATAAAGTGGAGACACCTCTGGAGGATATTTCAGTTACATACAATAAAACCCTGTCAAAGTAAAGGTTCCCCCATTTACTGGGCCAGATTTAGACTTTGTAAGGCCCTAAACTAAATAAAACCTTGAGGCCCTCTTGTTAAACAATTAACACCAGAAGTCTGAATCAAAGATTACAATATAAACAAATTTAAGGCCCCCTTGGATTGTGAGGCACTAAACTGCAGCCTATTTAGCCTAGGCATAAATTTGGCCCTGGTGATGTAAGAAGTAAATTACCTCCGGTAGCCGCACCAGTTTAGCACATTCTCTTATCAGGAGACCAAGTGTGGTGTGATTGTGACTTGACATAAAGGGATAAATTGTTCCCTGCAAGATTTGTCAACAAATTTATTGAGTAAATAGTAAACAGGTTTACAGATCACTGGCAACAAAATGATAATGTCCAACAGCACAAAATGTCATGCAGGAAATAAGTATTAAACTTAATTATAATCAGTCACAGGGTTTGGTGGTATATTTTAGAAGATATGTTTTCCTCGCTGTTAATAGCTTCATCAACTCAGCAAATCAACATATCCAATCTTCTTCTTCAGCTTGGTCAACAGAAGAGTCTGAGGTTGGGATTGAATCAAGATCATTCTGTTGTCAAGTTTAACCATGACAATTGTATCAAGTTGTACAATGATTATTCATTGGACAAGTTGAACAATAATCATTCTATAAGTTGAACAATAATCATTCTATAAGTTGAACAATAATCATTCTATAAGTTGAACAATAATCATTCTATAAGTTGAACAATAATCATTCTATAAATTGAACAATAATCATTCTATAAGTTGAACAATAATCATTCTATAAATTGAACAATAATCATTCTATAAATTGAACCTTGATCATTCTATAAGATGAACAATAATCAGTCTATTAATTGAACCATGATAATTCTAATTGAGAAGTTGAGCCATGCTCATTTTATCATAAAGTTAACCCATGATTGTTCGATAATCAAACTGAACTGAATCAGGATCATTCTGCTGTCACATTAAACCATGACCATTCTATTGTCAAGTTGAACAATTATAATTCTATTGTCAAGTTGAATAATGACCAATCTATTGTCAAGTTGAATAATGACCAATCTACTATCAAGTTGAACAATGACCAATCTATTGTCAAGTTGAACAATAATCATTGCAGCAACAAAACTGTACATTTTCCTCTAAACTATCTGACAAGTAACAAATATTAACATAATAGATATTACATTGATTTATGTCTATCTATCTTTCGTTCGCCTGAAGTATTGTCTATATCTGCAATGTCGTTTCCTGTATAAATTTTACTGTCTTTTGTAATATTGATTTATGTAAAGTCTGCACTCTGAGAAATGAGTATCACCATCATCAAGTGCCATGCCTGCTGGCGTTAGTGCTCACATCTCTCCACAACTTTTCATCTCAACAGTTATTTATCATCTGTTATTGACCTTCTGTCAAGTCATTCTATTAAGTTGTCTGCTATCTTTTCTCTTTTCTTACCTCTATATCTTCGTCCCTCAACTTTCCCAGTTTTCACAATATATTCCAGCTGTTCCTTTCTCATTACATGGCCAAAAAATGTTTGTTTCTTCCTAATACTGGAAATTAGCTCTCTCTTTGCTTTGGCCTCTTTCAGAATGTTTTCATTACTCTTCTTGGCTGTCCATGGTATTTTCAACATTCCTCTGTAAAACCACACCTACAGGCTCCAGGACATGAGTCTAAGATAATGTAAATTAAAAACTAACTAAATAAGAATGTTTATTCGGATGACATTATATATTTATGTTCAATCTAAAAAATACAAAAACACTCACAGCTGTACTGTATGTTTTAGGTGCCCTTTCTTCATCTGCACGTAAACAAGACAGAATTATTAAAGAAAAGAGAAACATTATAGAAACTTACATAATTTTATTAACTCAAAATGATCCCTCTACAATACAATCTTCTTTCCAATGTTGTGCTATCAACGCCAGTCCTGGACCCTAGATGCAAGAACAATAAGAAAAATAACCACCACCAGAATTGTGTTAGATGAATGACAGGAAACAGTCTGAGAGGTGAGATCAGAAATGTAGAACTGATTAAAAAAAACTAAGAATAGTCCCAGCCATAGAGTATATAAAGAAACAACAGATAAAACAGTTTGGACATGTAATAAAGCAGAAAGATAAAAACACAATGCAACATAATGAGCCTTCAATAAATGTTGTGAGAACACCAGACCCAAGAAAAAGATGGACTGATGGAATATTAGAAACACTAGGAAATATAACAGCAGCAGAGGCAAACAGAAGAGCAAAAATCCACAAATTATATCTCCCCTCGACGCTGAAAGGCAATGAGGAAGGAAAGAAGGAGACATAATTTAAGGAAAAAAATGGCAGCTATGACACATTCCAATTCCCTGTTTTGGTCATGAATAAAAGTGGTCTACTCTTAAACTGTTTCAAATGCCATTTGAAATCACCAACTATAAATTAGTCTACACATCATCCTTAACCCAGCCCTGGACGACTCACATAAATGTCAGGTCACCTCCTAAATATATCTCTTGACTTTAGCTTACACTTATACTGTAGAATGCAACCATAGTTCTGTGTTAGTTTACCAGTCTTCTTTGCCACTGTACATAGCATTTATGTCTTGCATCACCCCTTTGATTGGATGTTTTTGCAGTCGTAGACCACTCTATTATTACTATTGGTCTATTCAAGATTGTAGAATCATAAAGACATTCATTTTTGCTTGAAAAATATGAATAATCCTTAAACAAAATTGTCAAATTAAAAACAAGTTAAAAGTAGTTCTTTCCTTCCTCATTTGCCTTTTAGCATGGGGGGGGGGGGGGGGGGGGTGTTTGTTATAATTTGGTCTTGTGTTGGCCTCTGCTGCTGTTATGTTTCCATGTGATTTTATTAATATTTTATTCATTATTCTTTTTTGTGGTTGACCCTTAAGTCTGGTTATCTTGGAATTTTTATAAAAGGCTCGTTGTGATCTCTCTGTCTTATCATATGTGGGCAAACCATTTTATTTGGTGTTTCTTTCAGTTTTCTTATTCTCATCATCATCATCGAGTACCGTCTCCACAACGAAGGTTGGCTACCATGGAGTGCTATTCTGCTCTGTCTCTTGCTTTGATGGTGCAGGTTACATAGGCTGGTTTGTCCATCTTTTGATGTTACTCATCCATGTTAGTCTTGGTCTGCCTCTGCCTCTTTTACTTTGTATTTTCCCTCCAGGATTACTTTTAGTAGGCTGTTGTGTCTTTTAACATGGCCCAAAAATCACATTTGTCTTGTTTGAATTGTGCTTAGTAGTTCTCTTTTCATTTTTAGTTGTTTTAAGATTTCATTGTTTTTTTTTTTCCTTCCATCCAATTCTACCTATTCTTCTATATATCCACATTTCAAAGGCTTCAATTCTCTGCTCTGTTTTCTTGTCTAATGTCCATATTTCTGCACCATATAGGAATATTGAGAAGATGTAACATTTTGCTATTCTTAGTAATAGTCCTGGTGTTATTTGTTTTGATGTTAGTATGTTCTTCATGGCATTAAAATTACTTTTTGCCAGTCCTATTCTTTTGTTCATTTCAGTTGTATATTTTCCATCACTGTTTCTTATTCTATGGCGGAAATTATTCCTAGCTTTTATTCTTAGTTCTTCATCACTGATCTTTTCTTTTAGGCTTTAGTGTTTTTAGGGCTAATAATAGTAGTTAAATAAAATTGTAAGTTAATGAATGAAACTAAAATTATTAAAAGAAATAAAATATTTTTTATATTTACTGATATTATTAACTAACATACATGGCAAGAGAAGCTAAAACAGAGGTTAAACATAAGTTTATCAAACTACTGACTAATCATGATTGCTTGTTACCAACTGTCTGTCAAGATGCCAAGCCAAAGGCTATCATATTCATATGACGATATGTTATCATCATCATGTGCCATACCGGTTGGTGTAGGCGATCATGTCCCTCCACAATCTTCTATCTACAGTGCATCGTATGAGTTCTGTTGTTGACCGTTTTCCATGCCATGACACCAAGCTATCCAGTATTTTCTCTCTTTGTCGTCCGCGATCTCTCTTTCCTTTTATTTTGCCAGTTGTAACCAAGTATTCCAACTTTCCTCTTCTCATGATGTGCCCGAAAAATGTTGATTGCTTCTTTCTGATGTTTTTTAAGAGCTCCCTTTTTGTGTTGGCCTCTTTGAGAACTTCCTCATTGGTCTTTTTAGCTGTCCAGGGAACTTTCAACATTCTTCTGAGAAATCCCATCTCCGTGGCCTCTAATCGTCTTTTCATTTGTTTGTCTACTGTCCATGATTCGCTTCCATAGGTCAGAATTGGTTCTATATAGCACCGATGAACTCTCTTTCTCATTTCTATTGACATAGATTTGTTGCATAAGATATTTTTCATTTTCTGAAATGCTATTTTGGCCTGAGCTATTCTGCTTTTTATTTCTGTGGTGCATCTCCCATCTGAAGTTATTATGGTGCCCAAGTATTTGAAACATGTTATAAGGCAATTAAATAATAATAAATATTGTTTTCAAGTTCAAGGTAGTAGATAGTTAAACTTCGCTGAAAATATTTTACAGATTTTTATTAGCTTAAGATTATTTATTTAAGATGAGAACACTAACAGGGCGTGATCAGTTTAGCCGATTGATGTGTAAGTAGAGTAGATTGATGAGATACTTTAGTCAGCAGAAGACAAGACTGAGAAATTAATCTACTTAAGACTACTACTGTCTACTCAAACCCTTTAGCCTTATGCCTTATCGTATCGACATTGATTATAACTAGTAAAAAAACTAAACAAAACACCATTTAAAAAAAAAAAATAATAGACTAAATAAAACAATGATAAATATCACAGACAGGACCTTCGATAGTAACACTGCTGCTAATCAGATCGGGCATCCTGTTATAGTTGTCATTGCGAGAGATCAGAGATTGGTGCGTCTCTTTAATCAATTTTTTGTGGTCAACGTCTGCCACATCGGTCGACGGGTACAACATTACAGATTATCCAAAACATGTTGGGAGTTACTTCTCTTAGTCAGTGGCAGTTCAAGCCCTTGAGTTGGGACTAAATATCGAAAGAGTCGTTTTTGTCAGAGGTGTTTTGTTGCTTTGCTTTAATAGGTTTTGTAGCTTTGGTTTGATAGGTTTTGTAGTTTAGGTTTGTGAAGTGTTTGTAGATTTGGTTTAAAAAGTTTTTTGTAGCTTTGGTTTGTGAGGTGTTTGTAGCTTTGGTTTGATATGTTTTTGTAGCTTTGGTTTGATAGGTTTTATAGCTCTGGTTTGTGAGGTTTTGTAGTTTAGGTTTGTGAAGTGTTTGTAGATTTGGTTTAAAAAGTTTTTTGTAGCTTTGGTTTGTGAGGTGTTTGTAGCTTTGGTTTGATAGGTTTTGTAGCTTTGGTTTGATAGGTTTTGTAGCTCTGGTTTGTGAGGTTTTGTAGTTTAGGTTTGTGAATTTGGTTTAAAAGGCGTTTGTAGCTTTGGTTTGATAGATTTTGTAGCTCTGGTTTGTGAGGTTGTGTAATTTTGGTTTGTGAAGTGTTTGTAGATTTGGTTTGATAGGTTTTGTAGCTTTGGTTTAATAGGTTTTGTAGCTTTGGTTCGATAAGTTTTGTAGCTTTAGTATAATAGGTTTTGTAGCTCTGGTTTGTGAGGTTTTGTAGTTTAGGTTTGTGAAGTGTTTGTAGCTTTGGTTTGTGAGGTGTTTGTAGCTTTGGTTTGTGAGGTGTTTGTAACTTTGGTTTGATAGGTTTTGTTGCTTTGGTTTGATAGGTTTTGTTGCTTTGGTTTGATAGGTTTTGTTGCTTTGGTTTGATAGGTTTTGTTGCTTTGGTTTGATAGGTTTTGTTGCTTTGGTTTGATAGGTTTTGTTGCTTTGGTTTGATAGGTTTTGTAGCTTTGGTTTGATAGGTTTTGTTGCTTTGGTTTTATAGGTGACTCGTGATCCTTGTCTCCTATAATTTAAATGGCAGTAGTTGTGTAGAAATTAAAATACCAAAGAAATCTACTGACAAACGACAATTCACAAACAGCAGAGATATACTCAAGATGCAACAAAGCTTGTCAAATCATTGGACAGCTATCTTCACTATTATCCAACAAGGAAATTACTCTAGAGGCAAAACGGGCACTCTACGATACAATCTTCATTCCAACGTTGTGCTACTAATGTCAGTCCTGGGCCCAAATGCAAGAACAACAAGAAAAATAACCTCGGCTGAGATGAAATATGTTAGACGAATGACAGATAAAACAGTCTGAGAGACAAGATCAGAAATGAAGAATTGAGAAAAAAAATTAGGAATAACGCTCGCCATAGAATATATAAAGAAACAACAGATAAAATGGTTTTGGCCACGTGACAAGACAGAGTGATCAAAAACACAACACAACGAGCTTCAATTAACGTTGCGAGAACACCAGATCCAAGGGTCGACCACGAAAAAAGATGGATTGATGGAATATTGAAGCACTAGGAAACATAACAGCAGCAGAGGCGAACAGAAGAGCAAAATACCACAAAAAGTATCTCCCCTCCACGCTGAAAGGCAAATGAGGAACGAAAGAAGAATAATAATAAGTAGTTGTGTTTATGGTTGAAAGCAAGCAAAGATATACACACCATTCATTTCACAACTTGCACCCGCCTTTAGCATTATATTTTTGGTTCATACAAAATGTAGACCGGGAGAAATGTGTTAGATCTCGCTGAATATTTTCAAGCGCAAGGTCGCGCATTTCATTTGATTTCATTGGTTGAAGTGAGAGTTGAATATTTATTTTATTGGTTACTCACTGTCATGTTTAGAACAACACTTAAAAGGTCACACAACACTGCCCCTAGTCCAGATGGTGTTCGGTACGACGACATAGGCGATTTAGCTGACGACGACTTAAAAAAAAAAAAAACTGGCCAAAGAGTTTAATGCCAGCATTCAGAGTGGCCAGATTAAGGAGGAGTGGCTACTTACTACCGCTATCGAAGCCAAAGAAGGACCATTCTCAGATCAGTGCTACAGAATCATTACGATACAGAACACTGCGGGCAAACTACTGGAGAAATAGTTGTCCATGAACTCACTTGTCACCTTGAACAGAAACGCGCACTCTCACCCACACTCGGAGGTTATAGATATAACAAAGAGAATTGCCTCAACGCGGCAGTCTTTGCTTATGACGTCTTCGAAGGCTTCCAAAGACGAGAGGAGACATGTGCTGCTGCTATAGATCTGGAGGATGCATACAACAGGGTACCATTGAATACCTCATGCATATGCTCCTCAAATTGGCGGTACACCCCTTCCTCATTAGATGGATTGCTGCAGCACTGTTTCAGAGGAAGGTGATACTCAAATGTGGAAGTTGATCATCCAAGCCAATATCAGTTTGTCCAACGTTTTAAATATTTATCTGCCGTACATAATTGTTCGATCAAAAACTCCATTGACTAGAATAGTGTGTCTATCACCAGGGTTACCGAGAGATACAATAAAACTTTGGTACTGGCATCATAAGAAGTCTGCCGCGTCACAGGCCGCTATCAGCTCAATCACTGTAAGCTGTTATGAGCCCGATAACCAGCATATTATTAAAAAATATATATAGTCACCGTATTGCAGTGGGAGTAGGGCATTGTGTTCACAGTTTCATATGATGTGTTTGATGTGGGGATATCTTTGCTAACACGTGGCATGTGATTTCGGTTACACGGACGTATCATAACATCACAGACAAGAAAGAGGTATTACAATATATCATCAAATAGTTATAAGTGTTCGTTTGTCTGAGAAGATAAAATATTCAATATAGCAGTTTAGAGCATTTTAACGTTAACAGATCTGACGTGTAAACATAATTGATGATATCGTTATAATGTTACATAACTAACAGTATAACCCCGGTATTCGCATGTCTCACCACTCCTACTGTTTTATCAAGAAATATTTGATTCGGTATTAGCACCTTGACCACTAATTTGGAGAGAATATTCGTCACGTTCCAAACTGTCGCGCGGTCATCACAGGGCTGACAACAGGTTAACGATCAGTTTCAGCAATTTTCTGTTGTTTCAACTTCGTTGATGTCGTAGAATGTGTTCACCAATTCGGCGTTTTCCCTTCTGAATTGTATTCTTCTTTGGAGAAGGGAGTGAGTAGAGCATACATTTTCCACCGCAGGAATTGTGTTGGACGCAGGCCGCTCAATATACATCATCATTATCATCGAGTGCCATCTCCTCAACAAAGGTTTGTTACCATGCTTTCACTATACATCATCATTATCCTCGAGTGCCATCTCCGCAACAAAGGTTGGCTACCATACGTTCACTATGCACAATTGTTTATTTTCACCTCAAAGTGACATTTTAGCTCTAATCTTTATTTATTTTCTATTTTTACTTTGGTTTATGAACGAAGTACTGAACCTAGTGGAGCCGCGATAGCTCAGTGGTTAGTGATTTGGACTACAAAGGACAAGAGATAGGGTTCGATCCCAACCGACGGCTTCCGGTTCACACAGCCTTTAATGGGTACCACATTTTTTTTTCTGGGAAAGTAAAGCGGCACGGGCGCAATACCGACCACATTACCTAAAAAAATCATGTGCCGGTCTGTAAAATTTATGGGCACTAACACCATATTCCCTATACGTCACTTGGCGTGACGGGGTACTTTACTTCCACCCCCCCCCCCTCCTATCTTGAAACTGGTACATTCCCCTCATTCTTTCAATGGATATTTTAAGGAAGTGGTTTCAGTTTGTGACGCCAAACACAAAATGCAACATTTTAGCTGAAACAAATATTTTGTGTTTGGATGATGTTTGTGTAGTTAATGCTCGCTACAAAAGTTTGGCAAGTCTGAGAGTGTTCAGGATGCAATGTTCTATATTTAACCACACAACATTTCATACTTTGAGATTCTTCTTTACACTTTAAGCTTCTTTTAATCACTTGGAATCTACAATAAAAGCTTGTGTACTTTACATATCCGGAAAGACAGAAGTGAGCAAATCACATAAAGTATCAACGGGAGCCGCGATAGCTCAGTGGTTAGTGATCTGGACTACAGAGGACAAGAGTTAGGGTTCGATCCCAGCCGACGGCTTCCGGTTCACCCAGCCTTTAATGGGTACCGGATTTTTTGCTGGGAAAGTAAAGCTGAACGGGCGTAATACCGACCACATTACCCCAAGAATCATGTGTCTAAGGTATCTAAAATTTATGGTCACCACGAATACTCTAGAATACTTTAGTCATCGAGCGAACGTAAGCAAGCATATTCCCTATGCGCCACTTGGCGTGACGGTGGTATTTGACTTTTACTTATATTTTAAAAAACAAAGTATCAACGATAAGCCACTGTGTTTAATGTCTCTAGTAAGAGAGGGATGCTGCATGCTACCACTGTTCATGACCTTCATCGATAAGTAAGTAAAAAGTAAAGTACCCCCGTCACTCCAAGTGGCGTATAGGGAAATATAGTGTTAGTGACCCTATATTTTACAGACCTTCAGCACATGATTTTTGGGGTAATGTGGTCGGTATTACGCCCGTGCTGCTTTACTTTCCCAGAAAAAAATCCGGTACCCATTTAAGGCTGGGTGAACCCGGAGGCCGTCGGTTGGGATCGAACCCTACCCCTTGTCCGTGGTAGTCCAGTTCACTAACCACTGAGCTAACCTTCATCGATAGTACAAGCAAAAAGATGCCCCAAATGGAAAATCACATCAAGAAACTACTTTTTGGTAGATAACCTGAGGCTTTCAGAAACACCACGAGAATTGTAAAACAACTTCTCATGTCCATGAATTAGGAGTGTCAAATAAACAATATGAGAACAATCAGGCAAACCAAGTATTGGGACAAGGAGACAAATAATAATAAACAAATATTATAGAGGGAAACTTCCGAGGAGATAGATCAGTGAATTATTTCAGGGGAAGAGGTATGTTTACAGTACTCGGAGAAAAAAAAAGCACAAATAATCAACAACAGAAGAAAAAAATACAAAGAACAATAGATGGTCCTAGGCAGGATTGAACCCGTACTCCTCGGCACAGCGCCTTGCCACGATAAACAAACGCTAGAGCACACTGCCAACTCAGGTACCGTGTCAATCAACACAAAAGAAACATCTTGTACAAAGCAGATTTACCCCCCCCCCCCCCTTCCCTTTTTTTCCCTTGTTAGAAGTGTCAAATATGGCCGCTCACAAGATGTCAGAAAAGTAACTTAGCCGTCACATAAGTGTTGTGTTTGAGAGATGTTTTAGCAGTGACCAGAATAGACACAATCAGAAATGAGGATATAAGAGAAAGAGTTGCGCATCGATGATATAAGAGAAAGAATTGGTGTTTCGGGGTTATAAGAGAAAGAGTTGGCGCATCTTGGTTATAACAGAAAGATTTGGCGCATTGAGGTCACAAGAGAAAGATTTGGCATATAAACAGTGTTGAGAGTCTTGCCTACCTTTTGACCCGTTAAACCTGAGACTAAGACTTGGGACTATTAGTTGGTCTTGAGGCAAGACGCCAGTAGTATATCAGGAAGGATTTGACCCGTATTTGGACCGTAAATTAACAAAGATATATAGTAGGCGCGCGGCGCGCCTAATGTACCGTAGGCGCAGGGGGAGTTAACCGTGACATTTCGTGTCCAGATGTTGACCTCTAGTCCCGGTGACCCGGAAGTGACCTGTTTATGTCTGGTGTGTGCGGACTTTGGAGTTCTTTATGTACTTGATCGTTAGTGATAGGTTAGTAGACTATACAACATCATTGAAAAACATTAAATATAAAACAAAAGACAAAGATATATTTTATTCGTTTATTATCTCAATAGGTGTATAACATACATTGATATTATATAACATTACAAAAATATTCAGTACATTGAGTCAATATATAGTACATGGATAACATTTATTTATAGATAGGTAGTTGGATGTCTGCTTAGCTCTATGTCATAAATGAATCATAAGGGGTGAAACTGTTAGAGATTGCTGGGTAGTCTAAGCTGGTAGTGTAAAGAGTTAAATATCTAGAGGAGTTGTCGAGACGTTATCATCAGCTACCTTTCTTTTTATATAGAAATAGGAAAGAGCATTTCTTGTTTGACTGTAGGAAAATATGGAATTATTTAAGACTTTGAAACCTACATTTTTCCCACCCTTAGCCTTTTGCGTAGCGAGAACCTCTAAAAACATATCTTTATCTAATTTGTTGTGTTGCTTGCTTAGCCCTTTACAACTGATTTTATCGTAATCCCCACTACAATGGTACGTCTTACTACATAAGCTAACAAGAGCTGTCCCTTCGTACTCTAGTTTAAAAAGCCCGGGCGTTCGTTTGGTGTATGCTTTAACACCCTTACAGTTTATACAGTCTGTTTTGCTAGTATGTTCATCGCAGCGATGGGTGTATGGAGGTCGCCTAGTGTGTAATAAGGGCTGTATAGGGGTCGGCTAGTATGTCGTGATGGGTGTACGGAGGTCGTCTAGTGTGTCATATTGGGTGTATAGAGGGCGTTTAGTGTGTCATGATGGTTGTATAGGGGTCGTCTAGTGTGCCGTGATGGGTGTACGGAGGTCGTCTAGTGTGTCATATTGGGTGTATAGAGGGCGTCTAGTGTGTCATGATGGTTGTATAGGGATCGTCTAGTGTGTCATGATGGTTGTATAGGGGTCGTCTAGTGTGCCGTGATGGGTCAATGGAGGTCGGCTAGTATGTCGTGATGGGTGTACGGAGGTCGTCTAGTGTGTCATATTGGGTGTATAGAGGGCGTTTAGTGTGTCATGATGGTTGTATAGGGGTCGTCTAGTGTGTCATGATGGTTGTATAGGGGTCGTCTAGTGTGCCATGATGGGTACATGGAGGTCGGCTAGTATGTCGTGATGGGTGTACGGAGGTCGTCTAGTGGGGTATGATGGTTGTATGGAGGTCGTCTAGTGTGTCATATTGGGTGTATAGAGGGCGTCTAGTGTGTCATGATGGGTGTATGTAGGTCGTTTAGTGTATCGTGAGGGGTGTATGGAGGTCGTCTACTGTGTCGTGAGGGGTGTATAGAGGTCATCTGGTGTGGTATGTGGGGTGTATGGAGGTCAACCCAAACTCAAAATAGTTAGATGCAAAGCTCAAAAATGTATATCCAAAGTCCAAAAAGTTACTCCAAAAGACAACTAATGTAACACTTAACCCCAAAATTTCGTCTCGTAACCAAAAAGTTGAACTCAAAACCCTAAAAATTTAGTCCCAAAGTGATACTAGTTCACCACAAAAGTCGTAAATATTATATACAAAGTCTAAAAGTTTGTCAAAAAGACAACCCAAACTCAAAATAGTTAGATGCAAAGCTCAAAAATGTTTATGCAAAGTCCAAAAAGTTACGCCAAAAGACAACTAATGTAACACTTAACCCCAACATTTCGTCTCATAACCAAACAGTTGAACACGAACCCTAAAAATTTAGTCCCAAACTGATACTAGTTCGACACAAAAGTCGTAAATATTATATACAAAGTCTAAAAGTTTGTCAAAAAGACAACCCAAACTCAGAATAGTTAGACACAAAACCCAACAATTTATAGGCAAAGTCCAAAAAGATACTCCAAAAGACAACTAATGTAACACTTAACCCCAAAATTTCGGCTCATATGCACAAAGTTGAACTCAAAACCCTAAAAATTTAGTCCCAAAGTGATACTAGTTCACCACAAAAGTCGTAAATGTTATATTCAAATCCAAAAGTTTGTTAAAAAGACAACCCAAACTCAAAATAGTTAGATGCAAAGCTCAAAAATGTATATGCAAAGTCCAAAAAGTTACTCCAAAAGACAACTAATGTAACACTTAACCCCAAAATTTCGTCTCGTAACCAAAAAGTTGAACTCAAAACCCTAAAATTTAGTCCCAAAGTGATACTAGTTCACCACAAAAGTCGTAAATATTATATACAAAGTCTAAAAGTTTGTCAAAAAAGACAACCCAAACTCAAAATAGTTAGATGCAAAGCTCAAAAATGTTTATGCAAAGTCCAAAAAGTTACGCCAAAAGACAACTAATGTAACACTTAACCCCAAAATTTCGTCTCATAACCAAACAGTTGAACTCAAAAGCCTAAAAATTTAGTCCCAAAGTCGTAATTGTTCGACACGAAAGTCGTAAATGTTATATTCAAAATCCAAAAGTTTGTCAAAAAGACAACCCAAACTCAAAAGTTTGTCAAAAAGACAACCCAAACTCAAAATAGTTAGACATGAAAGGTCAAAAAGGTATACTCAAAGTCCAAAATGTTACTTCAAAAGACAACTAATATAACAACAAGCCCCAAAACTTCGTCTCATAACCAAAAGTTGAACTCAAAACCCTAAAAAGTGTCCACTTATCAACCAAAGTCTTTAATACAGCTGAGAAAACCCTAATAAATAATTACAATTTACTAAAAATGTTGCCCTTGATGATAGTTGCGACTGTGTCTAAATCATTATTGAAAATATTCATAGAACTCTACTAAAAACCAAGCACACTAAAACACCACATTGAAAGAATGAACTTAAAGTTCACGCCCCTGTCACAACTCTGCTAAGAAAAGTACTGCGAAGCATGAAAGTTATGTCCCCTGCTATAACTCTACTAAACGAAAGTATTACCAAACACGTAGGATACACTTCTACCATAACCCACTAAGAAAAACAAGATTTTGCTTAAAATACCACATTTATGATTGTTACGCCCCTTGTCCCTTTATGAGGGGACGCCCATGAAACTGTTAGAAATAGTAAATTTAACCTAGTGGCATACCCCAGATGTTATATTAGACATCCCCGTATCAAAAATTTAATTAAAACTCACTTTTAGGGTTGTTACGCCCCTTGACCCTTTATGAGGGGACGCCCATGAAACTGTTAAAAATAGTAAATTTAACAGCTAGACATACCCTAAACTTTATATTAACCATCTCCGTATCAAGAATTTACATAAAAACAACTTTTGAAATTACTACCCCTGTACACATTTTTGGCGGTTACGCCCATGAAACTGTTAAAAATAGTCAATTTAACATCTAGACATACCCCAAACTTTATATTAAGCATCCCAATATCAAGAATTTACATAAAAACAAAGTTTGAAATTACTACCCCTGTACCCATTTTTAGCGGTTACGCCCATGAAACTGTTAAAAATAGTAAATTTAACATATAGACATACCCAAACTTTATATTAAGCATCCCCATATCAAGAATTTACATAAAAACAACTTTTGAAATTACTACCCCTGTACCCATTTTTGGCGGTTACGCCTATGAAACTGTTAAAAATAGTAAATTTAACATCTAGACATACCCCAAACTTTATATTTAGCATCCCCGTATCAAGAAGTTACATAAAAACAACTTTTTAAATTACTACCCCTGTACCCATTTTTGGCGGTTACGCCCACGAAACTGTTAAAAATAGTCAATTTAACATCTAGACATACCCCAAACTTTATATTAAGCATCCCCGTATCAAGAATTTACATAAAAACACCTTTTGAAATTACTACCCCTGTACCCATTTTGGCGGTTACGCCCATGAAACTGTTAAAAATAGTCAATTTACACTCTAGACATATCCCAAACTTTATATTAAGCATCCCCATATCAAGAATTTACATAAAAATCACTTTTGAAATTACTACCCCTGTACCCATTTTTGGCGGTTACGCCCATGAAACTGTTAAAAATAGTCAATTTAACATCTACACATACCCCAAACTTTATATTAAGCACCCCGATATCAAGAAGTTACATAAAAACAACTTTTGAAATTACTACCCCTGTACCCATTTTTGGCGGTTACGCCCATGAAATCGATAAAAAAATTGAAGTTTAACCTATTGGCATACATCAAACATAATATGTGACACGCCCATGTATCAAATTTGCCTAAAAAATCAACCAAAAATTAGTAGTATACAATGTCACTTAGGATGGATAGACTATAAGAAAAAATTAAGACTCTCATATAACGAAAAAAATGTGCTTCCATGTGAGGGTAGACTCGCATATAAGGAAAAAAAATCTGCGTTGATCTGCGTGTAGACTATTTATATAAGGATTTATCTGCGTTTGAACGAAGATTCGGGGGTCCTAATTGACATTGTATACTACTAATTTTTGGTTGATTTTTTAGGCAAATTTGATACATGGGCGTGTCACATATTATGTTTGATGTATGCCAATAGGTTAAACTTCAATTTTTTTTATCGATTTCATGGGCGTAACCGCCAAAAATGGGTACAGGGGTAGTAATTTCAAAAGTTGTTTTTATGTAACTTCTTGATATCGGGGTGCTTAATATAAAGTTTGGGGTATGTGTAGATGTTAAATTGACTATTTTTAACAGTTTCATGGGCGTAACCGCCAAAAATGGGTACAGGGGTAGTAATTTCAAAAGTGATTTTTACGTAAATTCTTGATATGGGGATGCTTAATATAAAGTTTGGGATATGTCTAGAGTGTAAATTGACTATTTTTAACAGTTTCATGGGCGTAACCGCCAAAAATGGGTACACGGGTAGTAATTTCAAAAGGTGTTTTTATGTAAATTCTTGATACGGGGATGCTTAATATAAAGTTTGGGGTATGTCTAGATGTTAAATTGACTATTTTTAACAGTTTCGTGGGCGTAACCGCCAAAAATGGGTACAGGGGTAGTAATTTCAAAAGTTGTTTTTATGTATCTTCTTGATACGGGGATGCTAAATATAAAGTTTGGGGTATGTCTAGATGTTAAATTTACTATTTTTAACAGTTTCATAGGCGTAACCGCCAAAAATGGGTACAGGGGTAGTAATTTCAAACTTTGTTTTTATGTAAATTCTTGATATGGGGATGCTTAATATAAAGTTTGGGGTATGTCTATATGTTAAATTTACTATTTTTAACAGTTTCATGGGCGTAACCGCTAAAAATGGGTACAGGGGTAGTAATTTCAAACTTTGTTTTTATGTAAATTCTTGATATTGGGATGCTTAATATAAAGTTTGGGGTATGTCTAGATGTTAAATTGACTATTTTTAACAGTTTCGTGGGCGTAACCGCCAAAAATGGGTACTGGGGTAGTAATTTCAAAAGTTGTTTTTATGTAAATTCTTGATACGGGGATACTTAATATAAAGTTTGTGGTATGTCTAGATGTTAAATTTACTATTTTTAACAGTTTCATGGGAGTAACCGCCAAAAATGGGTACAGGGGTAGTAATTTCAAAAGGTGTTTTTATGTAAATTCTTGATACGGGGATGCTTAATATAAAGTTTGGGGTATGTCTAGATGTTAAATTGACTATTTTTAACAGTTTCGTGGGCGTAACCGCCAAAAATGGGTACAGGGGTAGTAATTTCAAAAGTTGTTTTTATGTAACTTCTTGATACGGGGATGCTAAATATAAAGTTTGGGGTATGTCTAGATGTTAAATTTACTATTTTTAACAGTTTCATAGGCGTAACCGCCAAAAATGGGTACAGGGGTAGTAATTTCAAAAGTTGTTTTTATGTAAATTCTTGATATGGGATGCTTAATATAAAGTTTGGGGTATGTCTATATGTTAAATTTACTATTTTTAACAGTTTCATGGGCGTAACCGCTAAAAATGGGTACAGGGGTAGTAATTTCAAACTTTGTTTTTATGTAAATTCTTGATATTGGGATGCTTAATATAAAGTTTGGGGTATGTCTAGATGTTAAATTGACTATTTTTAACAGTTTCGTGGGCGTAACCGCCAAAAATGGGTACTGGGGTAGTAATTTCAAAAGTTGTTTTTATGTAAATTCTTGATACGGGGATACTTAATATAAAGTTTGTGGTATGTCTAGATGTTAAATTGACTATTTTTAACAGTTTCATGGGCGTAACCATCAAAAATGGGTACAGGGATAGTAATTTCAAAAGTGGTTTTTATGTAAATTCTTGATATGGGGATGCTTAATATAAAGTTTGGGGTATGTCTAGAGGTTAAATTTACTATTTTTAACAGTTTCATGGGCGTAACCGCCAAAAATGTGTACAGGGGTAGTAATTTCAAAAGTTGTTTTTATGTAAATTCTTGATACGGAGATGGTTAATATAAAGTTTAGGGTATGTCTAGCTGTTAAATTTACTATTTTTAACAGTTTCATGGGCGTCCCCTCATAAAGGGTCAAGGGGCGTAACAACCCTAAAAGTGAGTTTTAATTAAATTTTTGATACGGGGATGTCTAATATAACATCTGGGGTATGCCACTAGGTTAAATTTACTATTTCTAACAGTTTCATGGGCGTCCCCTCATAAAGGGACAAGGGGCGTAACAATCATAAATGTGGTATTTTAAGCAAAATCTTGTTTTTCTTAGTGGGTTATGGTAGGAGTGTAACCTACGTGTTTGGTAATACTTTCGTTTAGTAGAGTTATAGCAGGGGACATAACTTTCATGCTTCGCAGTACTTTTCTTAGCAGAGTTGTGACAGGGGCGTGAACTTTAAGTTCATTCTTTCAATGTGGTGTTTTAGTGTGCTTGGTTTTTAGTAGAGTTCTATGAATATTTTCAATAATGATTTAGACACAGTCGCAACTATCATCAAGGGCAACATTTTTAGTAAATTGTAATTATTTATTAGGGTTTTCTCAGCTGTATTAAAGACTTTGGTTGATAAGTGGACACTTTTTAGGGTTTTGAGTTCAACTTTTTGGTTATGAGACGAAGTTTTGGGGCTTGTTGTTATATTAGTTGTCTTTTGAAGTAACATTTTGGACTTTGAGTATACCTTTTTGACCTTTCATGTCTAACTATTTTGAGTTTGGGTTGTCTTTTTGACAAACTTTTGAGTTTGGGTTGTCTTTTTGACAAACTTTTGGATTTTGAATATAACATTTACGACTTTCGTGTCGAACAATTACGACTTTGGGACTAAATTTTTAGGCTTTTGAGTTCAACTGTTTGGTTATGAGACGAAATTTTGGGGTTAAGTGTTACATTAGTTGTCTTTTGGCGTAACTTTTTGGACTTTGCATAAACATTTTTGAGCTTTGCATCTAACTATTTTGAGTTTGGGTTGTCTTTTTTGACAAACTTTTAGACTTTGTATATAATATTTACGACTTTTGTGGTGAACTAGTATCACTTTGGGACTAAATTTTTAGGGTTTTGAGTTCAACTTTTTGGTTACGAGACGAAATTTTGGGGTTAAGTGTTACATTAGTTGTCTTTTGGAGTAACTTTTTGGACTTTGCATATACATTTTTGAGCTTTGCATCTAACTATTTTGAGTTTGGGTTGTCTTTTTAACAAACTTTTGGATTTGAATATAACATTTACGACTTTTGTGGTGAACTAGTATCACTTTGGGACTAAATTTTTAGGGTTTTGAGTTCAACTTTGTGCATATGAGCCGAAATTTTGGGGTTAAGTGTTACATTAGTTGTCTTTTGGAGTATCTTTTTGGACTTTGCCTATAAATTGTTGGGTTTTGTGTCTAACTATTCTGAGTTTGGGTTGTCTTTTTGACAAACTTTTAGACTTTGTATATAATATTTACGACTTTTGTGTCGAACTAGTATCAGTTTGGGACTAAATTTTTAGGGTTCGTGTTCAACTGTTTGGTTATGAGACGAAATTTTGGGGTTAAGTGTTACATTAGTTGTCTTTTGGCGTAACTTTTTGGACTTTGCATAAACATTTTTGAGCTTTGCATCTAACTATTTTGAGTTTGGGTTGTCTTTTTGACAAACTTTTAGACTTTGTATATAATATTTACGACTTTTGTGGTGAACTAGTATCACTTTGGGACTAAATTTTTAGGGTTTTGAGTTCAACTTTTGGTTACGAGACGAAATTTTGGGGTTAAGTGTTACATTAGTTGTCTTTTGGAGTAACTTTTTGGACTTTGCATATACATTTTTGAGCTTTGCATCTAACTATTCTGAGTTTAGGTTGTCTTTTTGACAAACTTTTGGATTTGAATATAACATTTAAGACTTTTGAGGTGAACTAGTATCACTTTGGGACTAAATTTTTAGGGTTTTGAGTTCAACTTTGTGAGTATGAACCAAAATTTTAGGGTTTGGAACTAAGTTTTCTTACCTGAAATGATCATCTTTACTGTTGTCTGTCATTCGTTGAAGTGATAAAGATATGGAACTCCAAAGTCTAAGAGCTGAATTAATCACCTTTAATGATGTCTGTCGTTCGTTGAAGTGGGCAACACTGGTATTAAAGCCTTCAGCGGTCAAAATGAGGTCATAGAACTCTTCTGGAATTGGCTCAGGGGTCAAAATGAGTTCAAGTAATCCACCACCCCGCCTTCCTTTCCCCCACCACTGACCCGACAGCCACTACCTACGCTTCGGCTAACGCGCTTCTCTGATTGGTTAATCCACCTGTCGGTCATTTCTTTGCCCCGCCTCCTATACTAATACTCTTCTCTGATTGGTTAATCCCGATATCAGTCGATGTTGGCATAGTCACTCGCTGATTGGCTAATTTATTCATTTATTACCAGGCTATATTTAAACTAGACGGCGTTATAAGTTTAGTTGATTCAAGGAAAGTTACTGTTCATTCTAGCGGAGACTATATTTTGCACAGTAAGTTGGATTGTTTTCTCTTAAAGTATGTTAAGGGTTATCGATAATAGGTTATATTCAGTGTAGATGATTGAGACTATATTTTATACTGTAAGTATGAATGTTTTCTCTTAAAGTATGGTAAGACTTAACGATAACACGTTATTCAACTGTATTGATGTAAAGTAGTTAAGATAAGTAATGTTGAATGTAATGTTCCTTCATTTTTCTTATTGGTTGATTAAATTATGATATACCAGACAACCGCCATACAGCCCTCATGTCACACTAGACGCCCGGCATACAGCCTTATATCACACTAGATGACCTCCATACACCCCACATACCACACCAGATGACCTCCATACACCCCTCACGACACAGTAGACGACCTCCATACACCCCTCACGATACACTAAACGACCTACATACACCCATCATGACACACTAGACGCCCTCTATACACCCAATATGACACACTAGACGACCTCCATACAACCATCATACCCCACTAGACGACCTCCGTACACCCATCACGACATACTAGCCGACCTCCATGTACCCATCATGGCACACTAGACGACCCCTATACAACCATCATGACACACTAGACGACCCCTATACAACCATCATGACACACTAAACGCCCTCTATACACCCAATATGACACACTAGACGACCTCCGTACACCCATCACGACATACTAGCCGACCTCCATTGACCCATCACGGCACACTAGACGACCCCTATACAACCATCATGACACACTAGACGATCCCTATACAACCATCATGACACACTAGACGCCCTCTATACACCCAATATGACACACTAGACGACCTCCGTACACCCATCACGGCACACTAGACGACCCCTATACAGCCCTTATTACACACTAGGCGACCTCCATACACCCATCGCTGCGATGAACATACTAGCAAAACAGACTGTATAAACTGTAAGGGTGTTAAAGCATACACCAAACGAACGCCCGGGCTTTTTAAACTAGAGTACGAAGGGACAGCTCTTGTTAGCTTATGTAGTAAGACGTACCATTGTAGTGGGGATTACGATAAAATCAGTTGTAAAGGGCTAAGCAAGCAACACAACAAATTAGATAAAGATATGTTTTTAGAGGTTCTCGCTACGCAAAAGGCTAAGGGTGGGAAAAATGTAGGTTTCAAAGTCTTAAATAATTCCATATTTTCCTACAGTCAAACAAGAAATGCTCTTTCCTATTTCTATATAAAAAGAAAGGTAGCTGATGATAACGTCTCGACAACTCCTCTAGATATTTAACTCTTTACACTACAAGCTTAGACTACCCAGCAATCTCTAACAGTTTCACCCCTTATGATTCATTTATGACATAGAGCTAAGCAGACATCCAACTACCTATCTATAAATAAATGTTATCCATGTACTATATATTGACTCAATGTACTGAATATTTTTGTAATGTTATATAATATCAATGTATGTTATACACCTATTGAGATAATAAACGAATAAAATATATCTTTGTCTTTTGTTTTATATTTAATGTTTTTCAATGATGTTGTATAATCTACTAACCTATCACTAACGATCAAGTACATAAAGAACTCCAAAGTCCGCACACACCAGACATAAATAGGTCACTTCCGGGTCACCGGGACTAGAGGTCAACATCTGGACACGAAATGTCACGGTTAACTCCCCCTGCGCCTACGGTACATTAGGCGCGCCGCGCGCCTACTATATATCTTTGTTAATTTACGGTCCAAATACGGGTCAAATCCTTCCTGATATACTACTATTCAGGATTCATATATTAGTATATCAGGAAGGATTTGACCCGTATTTGGACCGTAAATTAACAAAGATATATAGTAGGCGCGCGGCGCGCCTAATGTACCGTAGGCGCAGGGGGAGTTAACCGTGACATTTCGTGTCCAGATGTTGACCTCTAGTCCCGGTGACCCGGAAGTGACCTGTTTATGTCTGGTGTGTGCGGACTTTGGAGTTCTTTATGTACTTGATCGTTAGTGATAGGTTAGTAGATTATACAACATCATTGAAAAACATTAAATATAAAACAAAAGACAAAGATATATTTTATTCGTTTATTATCTCAATAGGTGTATAACATACATTGATATTATATAACATTACAAAAATATTCAGTACATTGAGTCAATATATAGTACATGGATAACATTTATTTATAGATAGGTAGTTGGATGTCTGCTTAGCTCTATGTCATAAATGAATCATAAGGGGTGAAACTGTTAGAGATTGCTGGGTAGTCTAAGCTGGTAGTGTAAAGAGTTAAATATCTAGAGGAGTTGTCGAGACGTTATCATCAGCTACCTTTCTTTTTATATAGAAATAGGAAAGAGCATTTCTTGTTTGACTGTAGGAAAATATGGAATTATTTAAGACTTTGAAACCTACATTTTTCCCACCCTTAGCCTTTTGCGTAGCGAGAACCTCTAAAAACATATCTTTATCTAATTTGTTGTGTTGCTTGCTTAGCCCTTTACAACTGATTTTATCGTAATCCCCACTACAATGGTACGTCTTACTACATAAGCTAACAAGAGCTGTCCCTTCGTACTCTAGTTTAAAAAGCCCGGGCGTTCGTTTGGTGTATGCTTTAACACCCTTACAGTTTATACAGTCTGTTTTGCTAGTATGTTCATCGCAGCGATGGGTGTATGGAGGTCGCCTAGTGTGTAATAAGGGCTGTATAGGGGTCGTCTAGTGTGCCGTGATGGGTGTACGGAGGTCGTCTAGTGTGTCATATTGGGTGTATAGAGGGCGTCTAGTGTGTCATGATGGTTGTATAGGGATCGTCTAGTGTGTCATGATGGTTGTATAGGGGTCGTCTAGTGTGCCGTGATGGGTCAATGGAGGTCGGCTAGTATGTCGTGATGGGTGTACGGAGGTCGTCTAGTGTGTCATATTGGGTGTATAGAGGGCGTTTAGTGTGTCATGATGGTTGTATAGGGGTCGTCTAGTGTGTCATGATGGTTGTATAGGGGTCGTCTAGTGTGCCATGATGGGTACATGGAGGTCGGCTAGTATGTCGTGATGGGTGTACGGAGGTCGTCTAGTGGGGTATGATGGTTGTATGGAGGTCGTCTAGTGTGTCATATTGGGTGTATAGAGGGCGTCTAGTGTGTCATGATGGGTGTATGTAGGTCGTTTAGTGTATCGTGAGGGGTGTATGGAGGTCGTCTACTGTGTCGTGAGGGGTGTATGGAGGTCATCTGGTGTGGTATGTGGGGTGTATGGAGGTCATCTAGTGTGATATAAGGCTGTATGCCGGGCGTCTAGTGTGACATGAGGGCTGTATGGCGGTTGTCTGGTATATCATACTTTAATCAACCAATAAGAAAAATGAAGGAACATTACATTCAACATTACTTATCTTAACTACTTTACATCAATACAGTTGAATAACGTGTTATCGTTAAGTCTTACCATACTTTAAGAGAAAACATTCATACTTACAGTATAAAATATAGTCTCAATCATCTACACTGAATATAACCTATTATCGATAACCCTTAACATACTTTAAGAGAAAACAATCCAACTTACTGTGCAAAATATAGTCTCCGCTAGAATGAACAGTAACTTTCCTTGAATCAACTAAACTTATAACGCCGTCTAGTTTAAATATAGCCTGGTAATAAATGAATAAATTAGCCAATCAGCGAGTGACTATGCCAACATCGACTGATATCGGGATTAACCAATCAGAGAAGAGTATTAGTATAGGAGGCGGGGCAAAGAAATGACCGACAGGTGGATTAACCAATCAGAGAAGCGCGTTAGCCGAAGCGTAGGTAGTGGCTGTCGGGTCAGTGGTGGGGGAAAGGAAGGCGGGGTGGTGGATTACTTGAACTCATTTTGACCCCTGAGCCAATTCCAGAAGAGTTCTATGACCTCATTTTGACCGCTGAAGGCTTTAATACCAGTGTTGCCCACTTCAACGAACGACAGACATCATTAAAGGTGATTAATTCAGCTCTTAGACTTTGGAGTTCCATATCTTTATCACTTCAACGAATGACAGACAACAGTAAAGATGATCATTTCAGGTAAGAAAACTTAGTTCCAAACCCTAAAATTTTGGTTCATACTCACAAAGTTGAACTCAAAACCCTAAAAATTTAGTCCCAAAGTGATACTAGTTCACCTCAAAAGTCTTAAATGTTATATTCAAATCCAAAAGTTTGTCAAAAAGACAACCTAAACTCAGAATAGTTAGATGCAAAGCTCAAAAATGTATATGCAAAGTCCAAAAAGTTACTCCAAAAGACAACTAATGTAACACTTAACCCCAAAATTTCGTCTCGTAACCAAAAAGTTGAACTCAAAACCCTAAAAATTTAGTCCCAAAGTGATACTAGTTCACCACAAAAGTCGTAAATATTATATACAAAGTCTAAAAGTTTGTCAAAAAGACAACCCAAACTCAAAATAGTTAGATGCAAAGCTCAAAAATGTTTATGCAAAGTCCAAAAAGTTACGCCAAAAGACAACTAATGTAACACTTAACCCCAAAATTTCGTCTCATAACCAAACAGTTGAACACGAACCCTAAAAATTTAGTCCCAAACTGATACTAGTTCGACACAAAAGTCGTAAATATTATATACAAAGTCTAAAAGTTTGTCAAAAAGACAACCCAAACTCAGAATAGTTAGACACAAAACCCAACAATTTATAGGCAAAGTCCAAAAAGATACTCCAAAAGACAACTAATGTAACACTTAACCCCAAAATTTCGGCTCATATGCACAAAGTTGAACTCAAAACCCTAAAAATTTAGTCCCAAAGTGATACTAGTTCACCACAAAAGTCGTAAATGTTATATTCAAATCCAAAAGTTTGTTAAAAAGACAACCCAAACTCAAAATAGTTAGATGCAAAGCTCAAAATGTATATGCAAAGTCCAAAAAGTTACTCCAAAAGACAACTAATGTAACACTTAACCCCAAAATTTCGTCTCATAACCAAAAAGTTGAACTCAAAACCCTAAAAATTTAGTCCCAAACTGATACTAGTTCGACACAAAAGTCGTAAATATTATATACAAAGTCTAAAAGTTTGTCAAAAAGACAACCCAAACTCAGAATAGTTAGACACAAAACCCAACAATTTATAGGCAAAGTCCAAAAAGATACTCCAAAAGACAACTAATGTAACACTTACCCCAAAATTTCGGCTCATATGCACAAAGTTGAACTCAAAACCCTAAAAATTTAGTCCCAAAGTGATACTAGTTCACCACAAAAGTCGTAAATGTTATATTCAAATCCAAAAGTTTGTTAAAAAGACAACCCAAACTCAAAATAGTTAGATGCAAAGCTCAAAATGTATATGCAAAGTCCAAAAAGTTACTCCAAAAGACAACTAATGTAACACTTAACCCCAAAATTTCGTCTCGTAACCAAAAAGTTGAACTCAAAACCCTAAAAATTTAGTCCCAAAGTGATACTAGTTCACCACAAAAGTCGTAAATATTATATACAAAGTCTAAAAGTTTGTCAAAAAGACAACCCAAACTCAAAATAGTTAGATGCAAAGCTCAAAAATGTTTATGCAAAGTCCAAAAAGTTACGCCAAAAGACAACTAATGTAACACTTAACCCCAAAATTTCGTCTCATAACCAAACAGTTGAACTCAAAAGCCTAAAAATTTAGTCCCAAAGTCGTAATTGTTCGACACGAAAGTCGTAAATGTTATATTCAAAATCCAAAAGTTTGTCAAAAAGACAACCCAAACTCAAAAGTTTGTCAAAAAGACAACCCAAACTCAAAATAGTTAGACATGAAAGGTCAAAAAGGTATACTCAAAGTCCAAAATGTTACTTCAAAAGACAACTAATATAACAACAAGCCCCAAAACTTCGTCTCATAACCAAAAAGTTGAACTCAAAACCCTAAAAAGTGTCCACTTATCAACCAAAGTCTTTAATACAGCTGAGAAAACCCTAATAAATAATTACAATTTACTAAAAATGTTGCCCTTGATGATAGTTGCGACTGTGTCTAAATCATTATTGAAAATATTCATAGAACTCTACTAAAAACCAAGCACACTAAAACACCACATTGAAAGAATGAACTTAAAGTTCACGCCCCTGTCACAACTCTGCTAAGAAAAGTACTGCGAAGCATGAAAGTTATGTCCCCTGCTATAACTCTACTAAACGAAAGTATTACCAAACACGTAGGTTACACTCCTACCATAACCCACTAAGAAAAACAAGATTTTGCTTAAAATACCACATTTATGATTGTTACGCCCCTTGTCCCTTTATGAGGGGACGCCCATGAAACTGTTAGAAATAGTAAATTTAACCTAGTGGCATACCCCAGATGTTATATTAGACATCCCCGTATCAAAAATTTAATTAAAACTCACTTTTAGGGTTGTTACGCCCCTTGACCCTTTATGAGGGGACGCCCATGAAACTGTTAAAAATAGTAAATTTAACAGCTAGACATACCCTAAACTTTATATTAACCATCTCCGTATCAAGAATTTACATAAAAACAACTTTTGAAATTACTACCCCTGTACACATTTTTGGCGGTTACGCCCATGAAACTATTAAAAATAGTAAATTTAACCTCTAGACATACCCCAAACTTTATATTAAGCATCCCCATATCAAGAATTTACATAAAAACCACTTTTGAAATTACTATCCCTGTACCCATTTTTGATGGTTACGCCCATGAAACTGTTAAAAATAGTCAATTTAACATCTAGACATACCACAAACTTTATATTAAGTATCCCCGTATCAAGAATTTACATAAAAACAACTTTTGAAATTACTACCCCAGTACCCATTTTTGGCGGTTACGCCCACGAAACTGTTAAAAATAGTCAATTTAACATCTAGACATACCCCAAACTTTATATTAAGCATCCCAATATCAAGAATTTACATAAAAACAAAGTTTGAAATTACTACCCCTGTACCCATTTTTAGCGGTTACGCCCATGAAACTGTTAAAAATAGTAAATTTAACATATAGACATACCCCAAACTTTATATTAAGCATCCCCATATCAAGAATTTACATAAAAACAAAGTTTGAAATTACTACCCCTGTACCCATTTTTGGCGGTTACGCCTATGAAACTGTTAAAAATAGTAAATTTAACATCTAGACATACCCCAAACTTTATATTTAGCATCCCCGTATCAAGAAGTTACATAAAAACAACTTTTGAAATTACTACCCCTGTACCCATTTTTGGCGGTTACGCCCACGAAACTGTTAAAAATAGTCAATTTAACATCTAGACATACCCCAAACTTTATATTAAGCATCCCCGTATCAAGAATTTACATAAAAACACCTTTTGAAATTACTACCCCTGTACCCATTTTTGGCGGTTACGCCCATGAAACTGTTAAAAATAGTCAATTTACACTCTAGACATATCCCAAACTTTATATTAAGCATCCCCATATCAAGAATTTACATAAAAATCACTTTTGAAATTACTACCCCTGTACCCATTTTTGGCGGTTACGCCCATGAAACTGTTAAAAATAGTCAATTTAACATCTACACATACCCCAAACTTTATATTAAGCACCCCGATATCAAGAAGTTACATAAAAACAACTTTTGAAATTACTACCCCTGTACCCATTTTTGGCGGTTACGCCCATGAAATCGATAAAAAAATTGAAGTTTAACCTATTGGCATACATCAAACATAATATGTGACACGCCCATGTATCAAATTTGCCTAAAAAATCAACCAAAAATTAGTAGTATACAATGTCACTTAGGATGGATAGACTATAAGAAAAAATTAAGACTCTCATATAACGAAAAAAATGTGCTTCCATGTGAGGGTAGACTCGCATATAAGGAAAAAAATCTGCGTTGATCTGCGTGTAGACTATTTATATAAGGATTTATCTGCGTTTGAACGAAGATTCGGGGGTCCTAATTGACATTGTATACTACTAATTTTTGGTTGATTTTTTAGGCAAATTTGATACATGGGCGTGTCACATATTATGTTTGATGTATGCCAATAGGTTAAACTTCAATTTTTTTATCGATTTCATGGGCGTAACCGCCAAAAATGGGTACAGGGGTAGTAATTTCAAAAGTTGTTTTTATGTAACTTCTTGATATCGGGGTGCTTAATATAAAGTTTGGGGTATGTGTAGATGTTAAATTGACTATTTTTAACAGTTTCATGGGCGTAACCGCCAAAAATGGGTACAGGGGTAGTAATTTCAAAAGTGATTTTTACGTAAATTCTTGATATGGGGATGCTTAATATAAAGTTTGGGATATGTCTAGAGTGTAAATTGACTATTTTTAACAGTTTCATGGGCGTAACCGCCAAAAATGGGTACAGGGGTAGTAATTTCAAAAGGTGTTTTTATGTAAATTCTTGATACGGGGATGCTTAATATAAAGTTTGGGGTATGTCTAGATGTTAAATTGACTATTTTTAACAGTTTCGTGGGCGTAACCGCCAAAAATGGGTACTGGGGTAGTAATTTCAAAAGTTGTTTTTATGTAAATTCTTGATACGGGGATACTTAATATAAAGTTTGTGGTATGTCTAGATGTTAAATTGACTATTTTTAACAGTTACATGGGCGTAACCATCAAAAATGGGTACAGGGATAGTAATTTCAAAAGTGGTTTTTATGTAAATTCTTGATATGGGGATGCTTAATATAAAGTTTGGGGTATGTCTAGAGGTTAAATTTACTATTTGTAACAGTTTCATGGGCGTAACCGCCAAAAATGTGTACAGGGGTAGTAATTTCAAAAGTTGTTTTTATGTAAATTCTTGATACGGAGATGGTTAATATAAAGTTTAGGGTATGTCTAGCTGTTAAATTTACTATTTTTAACAGTTTCATGGGCGTCCCCTCATAAAGGGTCAAGGGGCGTAACAACCCTAAAAGTGAGTTTTAATTAAATTTTTGATACGGGGATGTCTAATATAACATCTGGGGTATGCCACTAGGTTAAATTTACTATTTCTAACAGTTTCATGGGCGTCCCCTCATAAAGGGACAAGGGGCGTAACAATCATAAATGTGGTATTTTAAGCAAAATCTTGTTTTTCTTAGTGGGTTATGGTAGGAGTGTAACCTACGTGTTTGGTAATACTTTCGTTTAGTAGAGTTATAGCAGGGGACATAACTTTCATGCTTCGCAGTACTTTTCTTAGCAGAGTTGTGACAGGGGCGTGAACTTTAAGTTCATTCTTTCAATGTGGTGTTTTAGTGTGCTTGGTTTTTAGTAGAGTTCTATGAATATTTTCAATAATGATTTAGACACAGTCGCAACTATCATCAAGGGCAACATTTTTAGTAAATTGTAATTATTTATTAGGGTTTTCTCAGCTGTATTAAAGACTTTGGTTGATAAGTGGACACTTTTTAGGGTTTTGAGTTCAACTTTTTGGTTATGAGACGAAGTTTTGGGGCTTGTTGTTATATTAGTTGTCTTTTGAAGTAACATTTTGGACTTTGAGTATACCTTTTTGACCTTTCATGTCTAACTATTTTGAGTTTGGGTTGTCTTTTTGACAAACTTTTGAGTTTGGGTTGTCTTTTTGACAAACTTTTGGATTTTGAATATAACATTTACGACTTTCGTGTCGAACAATTACGACTTTGGGACTAAATTTTTAGGCTTTTGAGTTCAACTGTTTGGTTATGAGACGAAATTTTGGGGTTAAGTGTTACATTAGTTGTCTTTTGGCGTAACTTTTTGGACTTTGCATAAACATTTTTGAGCTTTGCATCTAACTATTTTGAGTTTGGGTTGTCTTTTTTGACAAACTTTTAGACTTTGTATATAATATTTACGACTTTTGTGGTGAACTAGTATCACTTTGGGACTAAATTTTTAGGGTTTTGAGTTCAACTTTTTGGTTACGAGACGAAATTTTGGGGTTAAGTGTTACATTAGTTGTCTTTTGGAGTAACTTTTTGGACTTTGCATATACATTTTTGAGCTTTGCATCTAACTATTTTGAGTTTGGGTTGTCTTTTTAACAAACTTTTGGATTTGAATATAACATTTACGACTTTTGAGGTGAACTAGTATCACTTTGGGACTAAATTTTTAGGGTTTTGAGTTCAACTTTGTGCATATGAGCCGAAATTTTGGGGTTAAGTGTTACATTAGTTGTCTTTTGGAGTATCTTTTTGGACTTTGCCTATAAATTGTTGGGTTTTGTGTCTAACTATTCTGAGTTTGGGTTGTCTTTTTGACAAACTTTTAGACTTTGTATATAATATTTACGACTTTTGTGTCGAACTAGTATCAGTTTGGGACTAAATTTTTAGGGTTCGTGTTCAACTGTTTGGTTATGAGACGAAATTTTGGGGTTAAGTGTTACATTAGTTGTCTTTTGGCGTAACTTTTTGGACTTTGCATAAACATTTTTGAGCTTTGCATCTAACTATTTTGAGTTTGGGTTGTCTTTTTTGACAAACTTTTAGACTTTGTATATAATATTTACGACTTTTGTGGTGAACTAGTATCACTTTGGGACTAAATATTTTAGGGTTTTGAGTTCAACTTTTTGGTTACGAGACGAAATTTTGGGGTTAAGTGTTACATTAGTTGTCTTTTGGAGTAACTTTTTGGACTTTGCATATACATTTTTGAGCTTTGCATCTAACTATTTTGAGTTTGGGTTGTCTTTTTAACAAACTTTTGGATTTGAATATAACATTTACGACTTTTGTGGTGAACTAGTATCACTTTGGGACTAAATTTTTAGGGTTTTGAGTTCAACTTTTTGGTTACGAGACGAAATTTTGGGGTTAAGTGTTACATTAGTTGTCTTTTGGAGTAACTTTTTGGACTTTGCATATAAATTATTGGGCTTTGTGTCTAACTATTTTGAGTTTGGGTTGTCTTTTTGACAAACCTTTAGACTTTGTATATAATATTTACGACTTTTGTGTCGAACTAGTATCAGTTTGGGACTAAATTTTTAGGGTTCGTGTTCAACTGTTTGGTTATGAGACGAAATTTTGGGGTTAAGTGTTACATTAGTTGTCTTTTGGCGTAACTTTTTGGACTTTGCATAAACATTTTTGAGCTTTGCATCTAACTATTTTGAGTTTGGGTTGTCTTTTTGACAAACTTTTAGACTTTGTATATAATATTTACGACTTTTGTGGTGAACTAGTATCACTTTGGGACTAAATTTTTAGGGTTTTGAGTTCAACTTTTTGGTTACGAGACGAAATTTTGGGGTTAAGTGTTACATTAGTTGTCTTTTGGAGTAACTTTTTGGACTTTGCATATACATTTTTGAGCTTTGCATCTAACTATTCTGAGTTTAGGTTGTCTTTTTGACAAACTTTTGGATTTGAATATAACATTTAAGACTTTTGAGGTGAACTAGTATCACTTTGGGACTAAATTTTTAGGGTTTTGAGTTCAACTTTGTGAGTATGAACCAAAATTTTAGGGTTTGGAACTAAGTTTTCTTACCTGAAATGATCATCTTTACTGTTGTCTGTCATTCGTTGAAGTGATAAAGATATGGAACTCCAAAGTCTAAGAGCTGAATTAATCACCTTTAATGATGTCTGTCGTTCGTTGAAGTGGGCAACACTGGTATTAAAGCCTTCAGCGGTCAAAATGAGGTCATAGAACTCTTCTGGAATTGGCTCAGGGGTCAAAATGAGTTCAAGTAATCCACCACCCCGCCTTCCTTTCCCCACCACTGACCCGACAGCCACTACCTACGCTTCGGCTAACGCGCTTCTCTGATTGGTTAATCCACCTGTCGGTCATTTCTTTGCCCCGCCTCCTATACTAATACTCTTCTCTGATTGGTTAATCCCGATATCAGTCGATGTTGGCATAGTCACTCGCTGATTGGCTAATTTATTCATTTATTACCAGGCTATATTTAAACTAGACGGCGTTATAAGTTTAGTTGATTCAAGGAAAGTTACTGTTCATTCTAGCGGAGACTATATTTTGCACAGTAAGTTGGATTGTTTTCTCTTAAAGTATGTTAAGGGTTATCGATAATAGGTTATATTCAGTGTAGATGATTGAGACTATATTTTATACTGTAAGTATGAATGTTTTCTCTTAAAGTATGGTAAGACTTAACGATAACACGTTATTCAACTGTATTGATGTAAAGTAGTTAAGATAAGTAATGTTGAATGTAATGTTCCTTCATTTTTCTTATTGGTTGATTAAAGTATGATATACCAGACAACCGCCATACAGCCCTCATGTCACACTAGACGCCCGGCATACAGCCTTATATCACACTAGATGACCTCCATACACCCCACATACCACACCAGATGACCTCCATACACCCCTCACGACACAGTAGACGACCTCCATACACCCCTCACGATACACTAAACGACCTACATACACCCATCATGACACACTAGACGCCCTCTATACACCCAATATGACACACTAGACGACCTCCATACAACCATCATACCCCACTAGACGACCTCCGTACACCCATCACGACATACTAGCCGACCTCCATGTACCCATCATGGCACACTAGACGACCCCTATACAACCATCATGACACACTAGACGACCCCTATACAACCATCATGACACACTAAACGCCCTCTATACACCCAATATGACACACTAGACGACCTCCGTACACCCATCACGACATACTAGCCGACCTCCATTGACCCATCACGGCACACTAGACGACCCCTTCAGTAGTAGTATATCAGGAAGGATTTGACCCGTATTTGGACCGTAAATTAACAAAGATATATAGTAGGCGCGCGGCGCGCCTAATGTACCGTAGGCGCAGGGGGAGTTAACCGTGACATTTCGTGTCCAGATGTTGACCTCTAGTCCCGGTGACCCGGAAGTGACCTGTTTATGTCTGGTGTGTGCGGACTTTGGAGTTCTTTATGTACTTGATCGTTAGTGATAGGTTAGTAGATTATACAACATCATTGAAAAACATTAAATATAAAACAAAAGACAAAGATATATTTTATTCGTTTATTATCTCAATAGGTGTATAACATACATTGATATTATATAACATTACCAAAATATTCAGTACATTGAGTCAATATATAGTACATGGATAACATTTATTTATAGATAGGTAGTTGGATGTCTGCTTAGCTCTATGTCATAAATGAATCATAAGGGGTGAAACTGTTAGAGATTGCTGGGTAGTCTAAGCTGGTAGTGTAAAGAGTTAAATATCTAGAGGAGTTGTCGAGACGTTATCATCAGCTACCTTTCTTTTTATATAGAAATAGGAAAGAGCATTTCTTGTTTGACTGTAGGAAAATATGGAATTATTTAAGACTTTGAAACCTACATTTTTCCCACCCTTAGCCTTTTGCGTAGCGAGAACCTCTAAAAACATATCTTTATCTAATTTGTTGTGTTGCTTGCTTAGCCCTTTACAACTGATTTTATCGTAATCCCCACTACAATGGTACGTCTTACTACATAAGCTAACAAGAGCTGTCCCTTCGTACTCTAGTTTAAAAAGCCCGGGCGTTCGTTTGGTGTATGCTTTAACACCCTTACAGTTTATACAGTCTGTTTTGCTAGTATGTTCATCGCAGCGATGGGTGTATGGAGGTCGCCTAGTGTGTAATAAGGGCTGTATAGGGGTCGGCTAGTGTGTCGTGATGGGTGTACGGAGGTCGTCTAGTGTGTCATATTGGGTGTATAGAGGGCGTTTAGTGTGTCATGATGGTTGTATAGGGGTCGTCTAGTGTGCCGTGATGGGTGTACGGAGGTCGTCTAGTGTGTCATATTGGGTGTATAGAGGGCGTCTAGTGTGTCATGATGGTTGTATAGGGATCGTCTAGTGTGTCATGATGGTTGTATAGGGGTCGTCTAGTGTGCCGTGATGGGTCAATGGAGGTCGGCTAGTATGTCGTGATGGGTGTACGGAGGTCGTCTAGTGTGTCATATTGGGTGTATAGAGGGCGTTTAGTGTGTCATGATGGTTGTATAGGGGTCGTCTAGTGTGTCATGATGGTTGTATAGGGGTCGTCTAGTGTGCCATGATGGGTACATGGAGGTCGGCTAGTATGTCGTGATGGGTGTACGGAGGTCGTCTAGTGGGGTATGATGGTTGTATGGAGGTCGTCTAGTGTGTCATATTGGGTGTATAGAGGGCGTCTAGTGTGTCATGATGGGTGTATGTAGGTCGTTTAGTGTATCGTGAGGGGTGTATGGAGGTCGTCTACTGTGTCGTGAGGGGTGTATGGAGGTCATCTGGTGTGGTATGTGGGGTGTATGGAGGTCATCTAGTGTGATATAAGGCTGTATGCCGGGCGTCTAGTGTGACATGAGGGCTGTATGGCGGTTGTCTGGTATATCATACTTTAATCAACCAATAAGAAAAATGAAGGAACATTACATTCAACATTACTTATCTTAACTACTTTACATCAATACAGTTGAATAACGTGTTATCGTTAAGTCTTACCATACTTTAAGAGAAAACATTCATACTTACAGTATAAAATATAGTCTCAATCATCTACACTGAATATAACCTATTATCGATAACCCTTAACATACTTTAAGAGAAAACAATCCAACTTACTGTGCAAAATATAGTCTCCGCTAGAATGAACAGTAACTTTCCTTGAATCAACTAAACTTATAACGCCGTCTAGTTTAAATATAGCCTGGTAATAAATGAATAAATTAGCCAATCAGCGAGTGACTATGCCAACATCGACTGATATCGGGATTAACCAATCAGAGAAGAGTATTAGTATAGGAGGCGGGGCAAAGAAATGACCGACAGGTGGATTAACCAATCAGAGAAGCGCGTTAGCCGAAGCGTAGGTAGTGGCTGTCGGGTCAGTGGTGGGGGAAAGGAAGGCGGGGTGGTGGATTACTTGAACTCATTTTGACCCCTGAGCCAATTCCAGAAGAGTTCTATGACCTCATTTTGACCGCTGAAGGCTTTAATACCAGTGTTGCCCACTTCAACGAACGACAGACATCATTAAAGGTGATTAATTCAGCTCTTAGACTTTGGAGTTCCATATCTTTATCACTTCAACGAATGACAGACAACAGTAAAGATGATCATTTCAGGTAAGAAAACTTAGTTCCAAACCCTAAAATTTTGGTTCATACTCACAAAGTTGAACTCAAAACCCTAAAAATTTAGTCCCAAAGTGATACTAGTTCACCTCAAAAGTCTTAAATGTTATATTCAAATCCAAAAGTTTGTCAAAAAGACAACCTAAACTCAGAATAGTTAGATGCAAAGCTCAAAAATGTATATGCAAAGTCCAAAAAGTTACTCCAAAAGACAACTAATGTAACACTTAACCCCAAAATTTCGTCTCGTAACCAAAAAGTTGAACTCAAAACCCTAAAATATTTAGTCCCAAAGTGATACTAGTTCACCACAAAAGTCGTAAATGTTATATTCAAAGCCAAAAGTTTGTCAAAAAGACAACCTAAACTCAAAATAGTTAGACACAAAGCCCAATAATTTATATGCAAAGTCCAAAAAGTTACTCCAAAAGACAACTAATGTAACACTTAACCCCAAAATTTCGTCTCGTAACCAAAAAGTTGAACTCAAAACCCTAAAAATTTAGTCCCAAAGTGATACTAGTTCACCACAAAAGTCGTAAATGTTATATTCAAATCCAAAAGTTTGTTAAAAAGACAACCCAAACTCAAAATAGTTAGATGCAAAGCTCAAAAATGTATATGCAAAGTCCAAAAAGTTACTCCAAAAGACAACTAATGTAACACTTAACCCCAAAATTTCGTCTCGTAACCAAAAAGTTGAACTCAAAACCCTAAAATATTTAGTCCCAAAGTGATACTAGTTCACCACAAAAGTCGTAAATATTATATACAAAGTCTAAAAGTTTGTCAAAAAGACAACCCAAACTCAAAATAGTTAGATGCAAAGCTCAAAAATGTTTATGCAAAGTCCAAAAAGTTACGCCAAAAGACAACTAATGTAACACTTAACCCCAAAATTTCGTCTCATAACCAAACAGTTGAACACGAACCCTAAAAATTTAGTCCCAAACTGATACTAGTTCGACACAAAAGTCGTAAATATTATATACAAAGTCTAAAAGTTTGTCAAAAAGACAACCCAAACTCAAAATAGTTAGACACAAAACCCAACAATTTATAGGCAAAGTCCAAAAAGATACTCCAAAAGACAACTAATGTAACACTTAACCCCAAAATTTCGGCTCATATGCACAAAGTTGAACTCAAAACCCTAAAAATTTAGTCCCAGAGTGATACTAGTTCACCACAAAAGTCGTAAATGTTATATTCAAATCCAAAAGTTTGTTAAAAAGACAACCCAAACTCAAAATAGTTAGATGCAAAGCTCAAAAATGTATATGCAAAGTCCAAAAAGTTACTCCAAAAGACAACTAATGTAACACTTAACCCCAAAATTTCGTCTCGTAACCAAAAATTTGAACTCAAAACCCTAAAAATTTAGTCCCAAAGTGATACTAGTTCACCACAAAAGTCGTAAATATTATATACAAAGTCTAAAAGTTTGTCAAAAAAGACAACCCAAACTCAAAATAGTTAGATGCAAAGCTCAAAAATGTTTATGCAAAGTCCAAAAAGTTACGCCAAAAGACAACTAATGTAACACTTAACCCCAAAATTTCGTCTCATAACCAAACAGTTGAACTCAAAAGCCTAAAAATTTAGTCCCAAAGTCGTAATTGTTCGACACGAAAGTCGTAAATGTTATATTCAAAATCCAAAAGTTTGTCAAAAAGACAACCCAAACTCAAAAGTTTGTCAAAAAGACAACCCAAACTCAAAATAGTTAGACATGAAAGGTCAAAAAGGTATACTCAAAGTCCAAAATGTTACTTCAAAAGACAACTAATATAACAACAAGCCCAAAACTTCGTCTCATAACCAAAAAGTTGAACTCAAAACCCTAAAAAGTGTCCACTTATCAACCAAAGTCTTTAATACAGCTGAGAAAACCCTAATAAATAATTACAATTTACTAAAAATGTTGCCCTTGATGATAGTTGCGACTGTGTCTAAATCATTATTGAAAATATTCATAGAACTCTACTAAAAACCAAGCACACTAAAACACCACATTGAAAGAATGAACTTAAAGTTCACGCCCCTGTCACAACTCTGCTAAGAAAAGTACTGCGAAGCATGAAAGTTATGTCCCCTGCTATAACTCTACTAAACGAAAGTATTACCAAACACGTAGGTTACACTCCTACCATAACCCACTAAGAAAAACAAGATTTTGCTTAAAATACCACATTTATGATTGTTACGCCCCTTGTCCCTTTATGAGGGGACGCCCATGAAACTGTTAGAAATAGTAAATTTAACCTAGTGGCATACCCCAGATGTTATATTAGACATCCCCGTATCAAAAATTTAATTAAAACTCACTTTTAGGGTTGTTACGCCCCTTGACCCTTTATGAGGGGACGCCCATGAAACTGTTAAAAATAGTAAATTTAACAGCTAGACATACCCTAAACTTTATATTAACCATCTCCGTATCAAGAATTTACATAAAAACAACTTTTGAAATTACTACCCCTGTACACATTTTTGGCGGTTACGCCCATGAAACTGTTAAAAATAGTAAATTTAACCTCTAGACATACCCCAAACTTTATATTAAGCATCCCCATATCAAGAATTTACATAAAAACCACTTTTGAAATTACTATCCCTGTACCCATTTTTGATGGTTACGCCCATGAAACTGTTAAAAATAGTCAATTTAACATCTAGACATACCACAAACTTTATATTAAGTATCCCCGTATCAAGAATTTACATAAAAACAACTTTTGAAATTACTACCCCAGTACCCATTTTTGGCGGTTACGCCCACGAAACTGTTAAAAATAGTCAATTTAACATCTAGACATACCCCAAACTTTATATTAAGCATCCCAATATCAAGAATTTACATAAAAACAAAGTTTGAAATTACTACCCCTGTACCCATTTTTAGCGGTTACGCCCATGAAACTGTTAAAAATAGTAAATTTAACATATAGACATACCCCAAACTTTATATTAAGCATCCCCATATCAAGAATTTACATAAAAACAAAGTTTGAAATTACTACCCCTGTACCCATTTTTGGCGGTTATGCCTATGAAACTGTTAAAAATAGTAAATTTAACATCTAGACATACCCCAAACTTTATATTTAGCATCCCCGTATCAAGAAGTTACATAAATACAACTTTTGAAATTACTACCCCTGTACCCATTTTTGGCGGTTACGCCCACGAAACTGTTAAAAATAGTCAATTTAACATCTAGACATACCCCAAACTTTATATTAAGTATCCCCGTATCAAGAATTTACATAAAAACACCTTTTGAAATTACTACCCCTGTACCCATTTTTGGCGGTTACGCCCATGAAACTGTTAAAAATAGTCAATTTACACTCTAGACATATCCCAAACTTTATATTAAGCATCCCCATATCAAGAATTTACATAAAAATCACTTTTGAAATTACTACCCCTGTACCCATTTTTGGCGGTTACGCCCATGAAACTGTTAAAAATAGTCAATTTAACATCTACACATACCCCAAACTTTATATTAAGCACCCCGATATCAAGAAGTTACATAAAAACAACTTTTGAAATTACTACCCCTGTACCCATTTTTGACGGTTACGCCCATGAAATCGATAAAAAAATTGAAGTTTAACCTATTGGCATACATCAAACATAATATGTGACACGCCCATGTATCAAATTTGCCTAAAAAATCAACCAAAAATTAGTAGTATACAATGTCACTTAGGATGGATAGACTATAAGAAAAAATGAAGACTCTCATATAACGAAAAAAATGTGCTTCCATGTGAGGGTAGACTCGCATATAAGGAAAAAAATCTGCGTTGATCTGCGTGTAGACTATTTATATAAGGATTTATCTGCGTTTGAACGAAGATTCGGGGGTCCTAATTGACATTGTATACTACTAATTTTTGGTTGATTTTTTAGGCAAATTTGATACATGGGCGTGTCACATATTATGTTTGATGTATGCCAATAGGTTAAACTTCAATTTTTTTTATCGATTTCATGGGCGTAACCGCCAAAAATGGGTACAGGGGTAGTAATTTCAAAAGTTGTTTTTATGTAACTTCTTGATATCGGGGTGCTTAATATAAAGTTTGGGGTATGTGTAGATGTTAAATTGACTATTTTTAACAGTTTCATGGGCGTAACTGCCAAAAATGGGTACAGGGGTAGTAATTTCAAAAGTGATTTTTACGTAAATTCTTGATATGGGGATGCTTAATATAAAGTTTGGGATATGTCTAGAGTGTAAATTGACTATTTTTAACAGTTTCATGGGCGTAACCGCCAAAAATGGGTACAGGGGTAGTAATTTCAAAAGGTGTTTTTATGTAAATTCTTGATACGGGGATGCTTAATATAAAGTTTGGGGTATGTCTAGATGTTAAATTGACTATTTTTAACAGTTTCGTGGGCGTAACCGCCAAAAATGGGTACAGGGGTAGTAATTTCAAAAGTTGTTTTTATGTAACTTCTTGATACGGGGATGCTAAATATAAAGTTTGGGGTATGTCTAGATGTTAAATTTACTATTTTTAATAGTTTCATAGGCGTAACCGCCAAAAATGGGTACAGGGGTAGTAATTTCAAACTTTGTTTTTATGTAAATTCTTGATATGGGGATGCTTAATATAAAGTTTGGGGTATGTCTATATGTTAAATTTACTATTTTTAACAGTTTCATGGGCGTAACCGCTAAAAATGGGTACAGGGGTAGTAATTTCAAACTTTGTTTTTATGTAAATTCTTGATATTGGGATGCTTAATATAAAGTTTGGGGTATGTCTAGATGTTAAATTGACTATTTTTAACAGTTTCGTGGGCGTAACCGCCAAAAATGGGTACTGGGGTAGTAATTTCAAAAGTTGTTTTTATGTAAATTCTTGATACGGGGATACTTAATATAAAGTTTGTGGTATGTCTAGATGTTAAATTGACTATTTTTAACAGTTTCATGGGCGTAACCATCAAAAATGGGTACAGGGATAGTAATTTCAAAAGTGGTTTTTATGTAAATTCTTGATATGGGGATGCTTAATATAAAGTTTGGGGTATGTCTAGAGGTTAAATTTACTATTTTTAACAGTTTCATGGGCGTAACCGCCAAAAATGTGAACAGGGGTAGTAATTTCAAAAGTTGTTTTTATGTAAATTCTTGATACGGAGATGGTTAATATAAAGTTTAGGGTATGTCTAGCTGTTAAATTTACTATTTTTAACAGTTTCATGGGCGTCCCCTCATAAAGGGTCAAGGGGCGTAACAACCCTAAAAGTGAGTTTTAATTAAATTTTTGATACGGGGATGTCTAATATAACATCTGGGGTATGCCACTAGGTTAAATTTACTATTTCTAACAGTTTCATGGGCGTCCCCTCATAAAGGGACAAGGGGCGTAACAATCATAAATGTGGTATTTTAAGCAAAATCTTGTTTTTCTTAGTGGGTTATGGTAGGAGTGTAACCTACGTGTTTGGTAATACTTTCGTTTAGTAGAGTTATAGCAGGGGACATAACTTTCATGCTTCGCAGTACTTTTCTTAGCAGAGTTGTGACAGGGGCGTGAACTTTAAGTTCATTCTTTCAATGTGGTGTTTTAGTGTGCTTGGTTTTTAGTAGAGTTCTATGAATATTTTCAATAATGATTTAGACACAGTCGCAACTATCATCAAGGGCAACATTTTTAGTAAATTGTAATTATTTATTAGGGTTTTCTCAGCTGTATTAAAGACTTTGGTTGATAAGTGGACACTTTTTAGGGTTTTGAGTTCAACTTTTTGGTTATGAGACGAAGTTTTGGGGCTTGTTGTTATATTAGTTGTCTTTTGAAGTAACATTTTGGACTTTGAGTATACCTTTTTGACCTTTCATGTCTAACTATTTTGAGTTTGGGTTGTCTTTTTGACAAACTTTTGAGTTTGGGTTGTCTTTTTGACAAACTTTTGGATTTTGAATATAACATTTACGACTTTCGTGTCGAACAATTACGACTTTGGGACTAAATTTTTAGGCTTTTGAGTTCAACTGTTTGGTTATGAGACGAAATTTTGGGGTTAAGTGTTACATTAGTTGTCTTTTGGCGTAACTTTTTGGACTTTGCATAAACATTTTTGAGCTTTGCATCTAACTATTTTGAGTTTGGGTTGTCTTTTTTGACAAACTTTTAGACTTTGTATATAATATTTACGACTTTTGTGGTGAACTAGTATCACTTTGGGACTAAATTTTTAGGGTTTTGAGTTCAAATTTTTGGTTACGAGACGAAATTTTGGGGTTAAGTGTTACATTAGTTGTCTTTTGGAGTAACTTTTTGGACTTTGCATATACATTTTTGAGCTTTGCATCTAACTATTTTGAGTTTGGGTTGTCTTTTTAACAAACTTTTGGATTTGAATATAACATTTACGACTTTTGTGGTGAACTAGTATCACTCTGGGACTAAATTTTTAGGGTTTTGAGTTCAACTTTGTGCATATGAGCCGAAATTTTGGGGTTAAGTGTTACATTAGTTGTCTTTTGGAGTATCTTTTTGGACTTTGCCTATAAATTGTTGGGTTTTGTGTCTAACTATTCTGAGTTTGGGTTGTCTTTTTGACAAACTTTTAGACTTTGTATATAATATTTACGACTTTTGTGTCGAACTAGTATCAGTTTGGGACTAAATTTTTAGGGTTCGTGTTCAACTGTTTGGTTATGAGACGAAATTTTGGGGTTAAGTGTTACATTAGTTGTCTTTTGGCGTAACTTTTTGGACTTTGCATAAACATTTTTGAGCTTTGCATCTAACTATTTTGAGTTTGGGTTGTCTTTTTGACAAACTTTTAGACTTTGTATATAATATTTACGACTTTTGTGGTGAACTAGTATCACTTTGGGACTAAATTTTTAGGGTTTTGAGTTCAACTTTTTGGTTACGAGACGAAATTTTGGGGTTAAGTGTTACATTAGTTGTCTTTTGGAGTAACTTTTTGGACTTTACATATACATTTTTGAGCTTTGCATCTAACTATTTTGAGTTTGGGTTGTCTTTTTAACAAACTTTTGGATTTGAATATAACATTTACGACTTTTGTGGTGAACTAGTATCACTTTGGGACTAAATTTTTAGGGTTTTGAGTTCAACTTTTTGGTTACGAGACGAAATTTTGGGGTTAAGTGTTACATTAGTTGTCTTTTGGAGTAACTTTTTGGACTTTGCATATAAATTATTGGGCTTTGTGTCTAACTATTTTGAGTTTAGGTTGTCTTTTTGACAAACTTTTGGCTTTGAATATAACATTTACGACTTTTGTGGTGAACTAGTATCACTTTGGGACTAAATTTTTTAGGGTTTTGCGTTCAACTTTTTGGTTACGAGACGAAATTTTGGGGTTAAGTGTTACATTAGTTGTCTTTTGGAGTAACTTTTTGGACTTTGCTTATACATTTTTGAGCTTTGCATCTAACTATTCTGAGTTTAGGTTGTCTTTTTGACAAACTTTTGGATTTGAATATAACATTTAAGACTTTTGAGGTGAACTAGTATCACTTTGGGACTAAATTTTTAGGGTTTTGAGTTCAACTTTGTGAGTATGAACCAAAATTTTAGGGTTTGGAACTAAGTTTTCTTACCTGAAATGATCATCTTTACTGTTGTCTGTCATTCGTTGAAGTGATAAAGATATGGAACTCCAAAGTCTAAGAGCTGAATTAATCACCTTTAATGATGTCTGTCGTTCGTTGAAGTGGGCAACACTGGTATTAAAGCCTTCAGCGGTCAAAATGAGGTCATAGAACTCTTCTGGAATTGGCTCAGGGGTCAAAATGAGTTCAAGTAATCCACCACCCCGCCTTCCTTTCCCCCACCACTGACCCGACAGCCACTACCTACGCTTCGGCTAACGCGCTTCTCTGATTGGTTAATCCACCTGTCGGTCATTTCTTTGCCCCGCCTCCTATACTAATACTCTTCTCTGATTGGTTAATCCCGATATCAGTCGATGTTGGCATAGTCACTCGCTGATTGGCTAATTTATTCATTTCTTACCAGGCTATATTTAAACTAGACGGCGTTATAAGTTTAGTTGATTCAAGGAAAGTTACTGTTCATTCTAGCGGAGACTATATTTTGCACAGTAAGTTGGATTGTTTTCTCTTAAAGTATGTTAAGGGTTATCGATAATAGGTTATATTCAGTGTAGATGATTGAGACTATATTTTATACTGTAAGTATGAATGTTTTCTCTTAAAGTATGGTAAGACTTAACGATAACACGTTATTCAACTGTATTGATGTAAAGTAGTTAAGATAAGTAATGTTGAATGTAATGTTCCTTCATTTTTCTTATTGGTTGATTAAAGTATGATATACCAGACAACCGCCATACAGCCCTCATGTCACACTAGACGCCCGGCATACAGCCTTATATCACACTAGATGACCTCCATACACCCCACATACCACACCAGATGACCTCCATACACCCCTCACGACACAGTAGACGACCTCCATACACCCCTCACGATACACTAAACGACCTACATACACCCATCATGACACACTAGACGCCCTCTATACACCCAATATGACACACTAGACGACCTCCATACAACCATCATACCCCACTAGACGACCTCCGTACACCCATCACGACATACTAGCCGACCTCCATGTACCCATCATGGCACACTAGACGACCCCTATACAACCATCATGACACACTAGACGACCCCTATACAACCATCATGACACACTAAACGCCCTCTATACACCCAATATGACACACTAGACGACCTCCGTACACCCATCACGACATACTAGCCGACCTCCATTGACCCATCACGGCACACTAGACGACCCCTATACAACCATCATGACACACTAGACGATCCCTATACAACCATCATGACACACTAGACGCCCTCTATACACCCAATATGACACACTAGACGACCTCCGTACACCCATCACGGCACACTAGACGACCCCTATACAGCCCTTATTACACACTAGGCGACCTCCATACACCCATCGCTGCGATGAACATACTAGCAAAACAGACTGTATAAACTGTAAGGGTGTTAAAGCATACACCAAACGAACGCCCGGGCTTTTTAAACTAGAGTACGAAGGGACAGCTCTTGTTAGCTTATGTAGTAAGACGTACCATTGTAGTGGGGATTACGATAAAATCAGTTGTAAAGGGCTAAGCAAGCAACACAACAAATTAGATAAAGATATGTTTTTAGAGGTTCTCGCTACGCAAAAGGCTAAGGGTGGGAAAAATGTAGGTTTCAAAGTCTTAAATAATTCCATATTTTCCTACAGTCAAACAAGAAATGCTCTTTCCTATTTCTATATAAAAAGAAAGGTAGCTGATGATAACGTCTCGACAACTCCTCTAGATATTTAACTCTTTACACTACCAGCTTAGACTACCCAGCAATCTCTAACAGTTTCACCCCTTATGATTCATTTATGACATAGAGCTAAGCAGACATCCAACTACCTATCTATAAATAAATGTTATCCATGTACTATATATTGACTCAATGTACTGAATATTTTTGTAATGTTATATAATATCAATGTATGTTATACACCTATTGAGATAATAAACGAATAAAATATATCTTTGTCTTTTGTTTTATATTTAATGTTTTTCAATGATGTTGTATAATCTACTAACCTATCACTAACGATCAAGTACATAAAGAACTCCAAAGTCCGCACACACCAGACATAAATAGGTCACTTCCGGGTCACCGGGACTAGAGGTCAACATCTGGACACGAAATGTCACGGTTAACTCCCCCTGCGCCTACGTACATTAGGCGCGCCGCGCGCCTACTATATATCTTTGTTAATTTACGGTCCAAATACGGGTCAAATCCTTCCTGATATACTACTGACGCCGGTCTCGAGACAAAGAGGTTGTGCGTTCAAATCCAGACTGTACCAGTTGGGATTTTTATATGTGACTACGACAAGAGACAGAGCAAAATGGCGCTCCATGGTAGCCAACCTTCGATGTGGAGACGGCACCCAATGAATGAATGACGCTCCATGGTAGCCAACCTTCGATGTGGAGACAGTATCCAATGAATGAATGGCTCTCCATGGTAGCCAACCTTCGATGTGGAGACGGCATCCAATGAATGAATGACGCTCCATGGCAGCCAATCTTCGATGTGGAGACGGCATCCAATGAATGAATGGCTCTCCATGATAGCCAACCTTCGATGTGGAGACGGCATCCAATGAATGAATGGCGCTCCATGGCAGCCAACCTTCGATGTGAGTCGGCATCAAATGAATGAAAGGTGCACCATGGTAGCCAACCTTCGATGTGAGTCGGCAACCATTAAATGAATGGCGCTCCATGGTAGCCAACCTTTGATGTGGAGACGGCATCCAATGAATGGATTGCGCTCCATGGGAGCCAACTTTCGATGTGAGTCGGCATCAAATGAATGAATGACGATCCATAGCAGTCAATCTTCGATGTGAAGACTGCATTCAATGAATGAATGGCGTTCCACGGTAGCCTACCTTCGATGTGAGACGGCACCCAATGAATGAATGGCGTTCCATGGTAGCCAACCATCGATGTGGAGGCGAATTCAATGAATGAATCGCTCTCCATGGTAACCAATATTCAATGCGGAGACGGCATCCAGTGAATGAAACTATCTTTACGACACATAGTACCGTTGCTGGTGTATGTCGAGGAGCTCACTATAGAACCAGAGTGGTAAAGGCCGCTTGGTCAAGCAGTCGCCACGACGTGTGAGACTCAGAATTTTTGTTTCATCCCTGATTGAAAAAAAACCATTTCTATCTTCCGCGGGTTTCGAATAACGTACGCCAGCTTTTCAGTCAGCGAAAAAAATGGTTTTACCCATACGGCCACGAGCACATATTATAATCTATGAAGCACATGTCCCATTTGACGTTATCTCTCTACACTTTTCTCAGATATGTCTCATGAGGTGTGTTCCCAAGTACCTCCTACGTCTGAACTACACGAAGCACCTGGTCTAACTGTAACGTCTATTTATAGTTTTATATGGCCATATCTTCTGTTTAAAAGAAAGAAATAGATTAATAGAAACATTGTGTATGCCCACACTGTGCTACCATCGTCATACATGGACGATTCTTAAAAGACGCGCGCGTAAAATAACATGTACAACTAAATGTGTAAGAAATTATGTAAACAGTACACACTAGACGAGATAAGATCAGAAACGAGGCCTTGAGAAAAATGGTGGGCCTGACACCAGCTAATGGCTGTATTGATCAACAGAGGATGGAATTATGAAATGGTTTGGACATCCGGCCAGAGTAACTTCAAACTAGCCTGCAGCTCGAGCGGACAACGTGAAAACATTTGGCTACAGAATAAAAATAAAACTCTGAAAGAGATGAATAGATGGAATCATAGAGACATTGATTAAATTAAACAAAACAACTACTAAAACTACACAACTAGCCAAAGTCAGAAAATTCCTCCTCTTTGCGACATTACAGGCACAAGCAGTAGGATAAAAGAAAGAATGAAATGGCCCATTTATTTTTTTAACGCTTATTTTCATGTTGATATTTTGATATTAATGATTCTAGGACGTATTATGTTCCATAGTTTCAAAACCGTATCTGTTAACATGGCTTGAAGGTTATCTCTCAAATGTAGGTCACTGAAACAATAGTTTTGGGGCTTGGTAATTTTGCAAATATTATCAACGCGTGGTTCCAATAAGATCAGTAGGTGTTGTTTGAAATATGTCATTAGGTGTGTTGTTTCAATGTCATCATTAGGTGTGTTGTTTCAATGTCATCATTAGGTGTGTTGTTTCAAATATGTCATTAGATGTGTTGTTTCAATGTCATCATTAGGTGTGTTGTTTGAAATATGTCATTAGGTGTGTTGTTTCAATGTCATCATTAGGTGTGTTGTTTGAAATATGTCATTAGGTGTGTTGTTTCAATGTCATCATTAGGTGTGTTGTTTCAATGTCATCATTAGGTGTGTTGTTTCAAATATGTCATTAGATGTGTTGTTTCAATGTCATCATTAGGTGTGTTGTTTGAAATATGTCATTAGGTGTGTTGTTTCAATGTCATCATTAGGTGTGTTGTTTCAATGTCATCATTAGGTGTGTTGTTTCAAATATATCATTAGATGTGTTGTTTCAATGTCATCATTAGATGTGTTGTTTCAATGTCATCATTAGATGTGTTGTTTCAATGTCATCATTAGACGTGTTGTTTCAATGTCATCATTAGATGTGTTGTTTCAATGTCATCATTAGATGTGTTGTTTCAATGTCATCATTAGATGTGTTGTTTCAATGTCATCATTAGATGTGTTGTTTCAATGTCATCATTAGATGTGTTGTTTCAATGTCATCATTAGATGTGTTGTTTCAATGTCATCATTAGATGTGTTTTTTCAATGTCATAATTAGGTGTGTTGTTTCAATGTCATCATTAGATGAATGTTGTATAAATGGGATCGTTAAATGTGTTGTTTAAATGGCATCTCTAAAATGTACTTGTGTTCTACACACACCTAATGATGGAGGACAGCCGCTGGAACGAACAACCGACAGTTTTGAAATTCTGGTTGATGGGAGCTCACAGTGATGTCAACAAGATTCTTTCTTTCCTTTATCTGTGGGAGCTGAAATAAGAACTTCGACCTTGATCCCTTCTCCGTACACTAAAGACGTCAATCATAATAAGCTTCAAGAAATCATTGGTCAAATCAACGCTCGAGACATTTCCGTAGAGCACTACCAGGTTTGATGTCGAAAATAACCTCAAGAATATTCTCTGCTCATCTTATGTTGGAAATATCTGTTGCAGTCATTTTTCATGTGCCACAATCACATTCGTTACATGAGTATATTCCTTGCCTTGAATATTGAATCTACTGATACTTCCATCTGTTACAGCATGCCCAGAGTCAACTATTTTTATTTGTTCTTATCTGTCAAGCTGGAAATATGCATTATTTTTTTCCTCGTACATTATAACATTCTTTATTTTATTTCTTATTTTATTTGTTTCCTGCAAACCTCTTGAACACATCATGCTTGTATATGCTTGTTATATTTTATCCCTATCCTTTATCAGTTGTGGGAGCCGAGTTAGCGCAGTGGTTAGTGAACTGGACTACAAAGGACAAGAGGTAGGGTTCGATCCCCACCTACGGCTTCCGGTTCACCCAGCCTTTAATGGGCACCGGATTTTTTTCTGGGGGCGTAATACCGACCACATTACCCCAAAAATCATGTGCTGAAGGTCTGTAAAATGTATGGTCACTGACACCATAAAGCATTTGACAGTATTCATTGAGATTCTTTGTGGAAAATTCTGAAGCAATATGGCTTACCATCAAAAATCATAAATATTATCAAAGACATGTATGATGGTTACACATGCGCAGTTCAAACCGAGGAAGGACTGAGCGAATGTTTCCCAATAGAAACTGGGGTTAAACAAGGATGTATTTTATCACCCTTGTTATTTGGAGTTATTATGGACTTCATAATGAAGAAATGCTGCACTGGTAATAAAGGCATCGAATGGATACAAGGAAACCATTTGGAGGACCTCGACTTCGCCGATGACATAGTTGTCATCAGCAGCCAGATAAAAACGATGCAGGAAAACACAAATGAACTATCATCAATAGCCAGCAAAATTGGGCTTGAGATCAATCATGAAAAGACTAAAGCCATGAAAAGCTTAATTCCAACAGACGACAAAATATACATGGAAAACAAACCAGTGGAAGAGATCGATCACTTTATCTATCTTGGAAGTCACATTGATCGAGAAGGGGATACAAGCAAAGAAATTAGAATCAGAATAGCTAAAGCAGCAATGTCTTTCAGAAGCCTTGAAAAGTTGTGGAAATCAAAACTCATCAGCACAAACACAAAACTTAGACTATTCAAATCAAATGTGCTATCAACCCTTGCGTATGCGTGTGAAAGCTGGAAAACAAAAAGAGGTATAGAAACAAAGTTGAACGCATTCGAAAATAAATGTCTAAGGAAAATACTTGGTATAGCATGGAACGAATTCAAACAAACGAGGAAATTAGAGAAATCGCCAATCAACCACTAATATCTTCAGTAATCACGAAAAGACGATGGTCATATGTTGGACATGTGATGAGAAGAGATAATAACCGAATAGCAAAGCAAGCCCTCATGTGGGAAACAACAGGTAAGAGAAAAAGAGGGAGACCCAGAGAGACACTGAGAAGAACATTGATGAGAGAGGCAAGAGCAGCAGGAATCGGCTCCCTCAATGAGATAGAGCTGCGTGCACAGAACAGAGACAAATGGCGAGCTTTCTTCTTCTTCCTCTTCTGCGATCATGACTCATTCAGAGTAGGATTCCGGACTCTCTCATGAATGCAGCTGTCTGCTTAAGTGATTCGGTTGCCCCTTATAGTTTCTCTTCCAGGGAGGTGGGTGTGGAACACATTGTCCTCCTCAGGTCTGTGTACTGCGGGCAATCCTATAGAACATGTTTTGTTGTCATGTTGTCCAGTGTACAGTGGCATTGGCTGGTAGTTCCTATTTTGAGTTGGTGAACATGTGGTTTCTCATTCTATTGTGGCCAGTGCGTAGGCGAAGTATGATGACTTGATCCCTCCTTGATAGTTGGATGTATCCGTCCCTCTCGTTATAGTTTGGGTGTTCTCGTTTCCATTATTCAAGGTACTGGCCTTTGATGATGGATTTAGCTTCGTCGTAGCTGACCAGATGGTTCTCTTGTGGTAATCTCCCTCCCTCTTTAGCTAATTTGTCTGCGCGTTCGTTCCCGTGTGTGATGGTATCCACTGGATGACCACTCTCTGGAAGTTATTGCATAGTTGGTCTAGAGTTGTTCTCAAGTCTTCTAACTCACTGTTCCTGAGGATTTTAGAGCTGTTAGAACTGACAGTGCATCAGTCAGTATCACCGATTTCTTTGCACGTTATTTTTGTGTTGGATAGCTAGTTTTGCAGCATCTTTGAGGGATTCAATTTCTGCTTTATAGTTATTTGAGAATTTTCCAGTAGCTATTGACTTGGTGATCTCATTCAGGGTTTTCAGCCTCAGGAACACACCTCCTCCTCCATTTCTGGTGGCATTTGTAGCGGATCCATCTGTGTATATGTGTGACCAGGAGTCATGTTGGTAGTTGCTGTTTGTATGTTTTTCTGCCATGCGTTTTATCTCTTTGTCTATTGTGTGCCTTTTTTCATGATTCTTATTATGTCTTCCTTAAGTTCTGGTATTTTGTGTTTCCCATGAGGAGTCATATCAGATGGGCATAAGGGTTTCGGTAGTGTTTGGGACAGTACTGGGTCACTAGTTGCCAGTTTTTTGGAGATTGCAGCGAAGTTGCTCCTCTTTAGTCTTACTTTTCCGAAACCAGTTATTTTTTGGTGCATGGGGTGGCTAAGGAGCCTTTTATATTTCCCCGCTTGTTGCATTACTGGCGAGATTTGATAAAATATCTTTAAAAGAATTGAAAACTGCTAGAACAAAAATTTAGATAAGAGGAGTATATTGTCTACGCCCTATGGGCCGGCTACGGCTCGGAAAGGTCAATAGATAGAACACCATATTCTTTATACGCCACTTGGCGTGACGGGGGTACTTTACTTTTTTTTAAACAGTTGTTATAGTTTTTTTAATTAAAAAAAAATTTGTTTAAACTTGTTATATTATTAGAATAATCGCAGTGGGATAGGGTCCTTTGAGCCAGATTTCTTGTGAGTCGCTGACAGAGTTTGTCATGTCACATTTAGATGATTAGGGTCTGATTGTCTGTGACTGCTAAGATATGTACTCATATTAGCATAGAGTCTGTGACTTCTCAGCGTTGTACTCATACTAGCATAGAGTCTGTGACTCCTCAGCGCTGTACTCATACTAGCATAGAGTCTGTGAAGAAAGCGGTGTTTCCTTCTTTGCCTGACTCATTTAAGGGAAAATTCTGTCTCTGCCTTCAAGTTACTTCACTACTTTCCTGTTTCAAGAGAAAATCTTTTCTGTGATTCAGTTCTAGGCTCAAATGTTGATCCATCATCTTCTGATTGACCTTACAATGGTTGCTGACCAGTCGACTGTGCCCGTCCAGATGGAGCTTGGCTAGTGTGTTCATGTTTGTCTTCCTCTTTGTCAAATATTCTGACCGTGAATGTCATGGGAGTTATCTAGTGTATCATGGAAGTTGTCTAGTGTATCATGTAAGCTGTCTAGTGTATCATGGAAGTTGTCTAGTGTATCATGGAAGTTGTCTAGTGTATCATGGAAGTTGTCTAGTGTATCATGGAAGTTGTCTAGTGTATCATGGGAGTTATCTAGTGTATCATGGAAGTTGTCTAGTGTATCATGGGAGTTATCTAGTGTATCATGGAAGTTGTCTAGTGTATCATGGAAGTTGTCTAGTGTATCATGGAAGTTATCTAGTGTATCATGGAAGTTGTCTAGTGTATCATGGAAGTTGTCTAGTGTATCATGGAAGTTGTCTAGTGTATCATGGAAGTTGTCTAATGTATCATGGAAGCTGTCTAGTGTATCATGGGAGTTATCTAGTGTATCATGGAAGTTGTCTAGTGTATCATGGAAGTTATCTAGTGTATCATGGAAGTTATCTAGTGTATCATGGAAGTTATCTAGTGTATCATGGAAGTTATCTAGTGTATCATGGAAGTTATCTAGTGTATCATGGAAGTTATCTAGTGCATCATGGAAGTTGTCTAGTGTATCATGGAAGTTGTCTAGTGTATCATGGAAGTTATCTAGTGTATCATGGAAGTTATCTAGTGTATCATGGAAGTTGTCTAGTGTATCATGGAAGTTATCTAATGTATCATGGAAGTTGTCTAATGTATCATGGAAGTTGTCTAGTGTATCATGGAAGTTATCTAGTGTATCATGGAAGCACAGTTCTCCCCCACACCGAGCGCGTGTGTGTGGTCTTGGTGTGTTGTTTCACTGACATGAAATATAACTTTGCTGGATAGAACCGAATTAACTGCTACATCATCCAGCATGAGACATGAAAAATAACATTGTTTCCTTGATATGTTTTCTTTAATGTTTTAGGTGTTTGCTGAGTCTGTCTGAAACTAGCCACTTAAGATGGCGTACGATATTCAACTTGTGGTTCAGGCCATTTTGCATTTTGTGACCTTTGTGCTGTGTTTTGTGGTGGCCATTCCACTTGGTCTAACAATGGTAAGTTAACAACCATTCCACTTGGTCTAACAATGGTAAGTCAACAACCATTCCACTTGGTCTAACAATGGTAAGTTAACAACCATTCCACTTGGTCTAACAATGGTAAGTTAACAACCATTCCACTTGGTCTAACAATGGTAAGTCAACAACCATTCCACTTGGTCTAACAATGGTAAGTTAACAACCATTCCACTTGGTCTAACAATGGTAAGTCAACAACCATTCCACTTGGTCTAACAATGGTAAGTTAACAACCATTCCACTTGGTCTAACAATGGTAAGTTAACAACCATTCCACTTGGTCTAACAATGGTAAGTCAACAACCATTCCACTTGGTCTAACAATGGTAAGTTAACAACCATTCCACTTGGTCTAACAATGGTAAGTTAACAACCATTCCACTTGGTCTAACAATGGTAAGTCAATAACCATTCCACTTGGTCTAACAATGGTAAGTCAACAATAATGTGGGAGGTAGGTATGTTGCAGAAAGTAGAGGTGGGACTTAGTCTCAAAATTAGGGAATGATATCTGGCTAATTTGAAGCAAGCACATACATGTATCACACACTTGGCGGCTGGAAGAAATGCCCCCCCCCCCCAAAAAAAAAAAACAAACAAACAAACAAACAAAACCTACTCTTCACCTAGCCTTCCCGATATTGATGGTTATAATTACCATGGGAACTACAGATCAACAAGACGCGAATGAACGCAACCAATACAAGATTAGAAAAGCTGTGTCCTAACAGGGAATGGATAAATGACATTTTAAAATTCTGAGTGCAACAAAGTTATGGAGATGATAGGTGGCGCTTTAAGATTATGAGTGCAAC